>JACEVL010002804.1:0-16656 GCA_020284085.1 Aporrectodea caliginosa
CGGTTGGACGAAGAACGAGAGGAAGACAGGCGAAGGCAGAGGGATAGAGAGATAATGATGGAAGAGGATAGAAGGAAACAAACGGATTTATTGATTACACTGTCGGCCCGGATTGCCAATGTAGAAGACTCCATGGTAGGACCAGAACCCGCTTCCGCCCACACGAACCCAGCTCGATCTCAGGGATCGGGTCCTTTCAACTCGAAAGGCGGCCTACACTCGGACACCTCCGTCACGTTGGCTAACAACCAACCCACTTCTGCGGCTCAGGTAAGGGAGCCAGGCCATGAGATACCTGTTGGAGGCACTGGCGGAAGGCTGCAGGAGCCTTGGTCGCAAGACCAAGGTCAGTCTGGACTAGTAACCCAGACTGGCAGCGAGAGGGGAGTGGGATTTACGCCCCACTCATCCTGGCACCCGGGTGTGGACGATGGCGCTCCCATTAGAGACAAACGAATGGCGTATTCAGGCGCTATAGAAGCGGAGGCCACGGCCACACTGAGGCGCAAAACGTACACATACATAGCCTACGTGCGTACACGTACGTACATACAATACATACATTATCATCTAAGCTGAGCTCTCAGAAGCAGATCATTGTGCTTTTCCGCCTCTGAAACGCCATGGGCTTCATTTTGCCATCATGACCTATTAATTACCGACCCACCTCAAATTTACGCTACATGTCCAAAATTATTGAAAGATTTGTCTTTACGTTATATATACCTTGACTCTAACTCCCTTTTACTTCCCCACCAGTTGGGATTCCGTAGTTTTCACTGTACGAAAACACTTCTTACGCGCCTACTCACTGCTGTATTTAGGGCCTCTGATCAAAGACAGGTAACATTGCGGAGTCTTATTGAAGTTAGCGCCGCTTTTCACACGCTAGATCTCTATAGTCAGAAAGATACTTCGGGGCATTGCTCAGCTGCGCTTTGGAGATTAGAAAAAGGATCTTATAATGGATGTGCGCAGTGATAGGTGCATGTACAAACATCATAGGACAAATACAACATCAATAAGAGTACAGCATGCTTCCTAAAACTATTTTCCTTATATTGTTGTCAACATGAGTCAAGACCCTGTCGCGAGACCGTGGGAGTGCGGCTCTTCTGCAACCGGTTGAATAAGCTTAAAGAATATACTTACTTAATTGTGAAATTCGTTCAATTCTCTATTTTACGATTATATCCTGCACGACACAACAGAGGCAAGGTTAGTGTCAAATGTCTGACTGATATTAAGAGAACTGATGAAATACTGATTTAAATCAATCATAAAATGTTAGGACAAAAACTGTTAAAATAGATAGAAAAATAATATAACTCTCTCATTCAATATATTAAATATAGACTAACATTGTGAAAATAAATATTAAAGTACACAAATTCTATGCTGGGTTAATTATTGTGTGACATCATTAATAGACCAGTGCCCACCCATAGAGGGTATCTATTTGGAAGTGGGGGAACGCAGACAAGGTTTTTATGTAGTATAGATATAGCCTCACAAGAATCAATTGAGTCTGCACGCATTATAGGTTGGAAGTAAAAGTTAAAGCACTTTCAAGATGGCGGCCAATATGGCACCCTCAACACACAAAAATATGTCTATCTCAGATCATAAGTTAGCTACAATAACAAAACAAGTGTCTAATTTAACATTTTCAAGGTCAAGGAATCGATTTATCATAGTGGCAATAGTGTGGGATTGTTAATTTCCAAGATGGCGGCCAATATGGCCACCAAAACGCAAAAATATGTATATTTCTGCTCATCGGTAAGCTATAATGCCAAATGAAGTGTAGAATTTAACATTTTCAAGGTCAAGGAATCAATTTATCATAGTGGCAATAGTGTGGGAATGTTACTATCCAAGATGGCGGCCAATATGGCCACCAAAACACAAAAATATGTATATTTCTGCTCATCGGTAAGCTATAATGCCAAATGAAGTGTCGAATTTCACATTTTCAAGGTCAAGGAATCGATTTATCATAGTGGCAATAGTGTGGGAATGTTACTATCCAAGATGGCGGCCAATATGACCACCAAAACACAAAAATATGTATATTTCTGCTCATAGGTATAGGCCACAATAACTTTCAAGAGATATGCATATGTTCTCAGAGACTAATGGAATCGATATGGATAGTCTGCAGAGCCCTTTTAAATCACTCATGCACGGTTCCAGACTGGAGTGGATGGGTTTAAAAAACTGCCAGAGAGGTGTATGAAGTCGAAAAGTCTGCCCTAATGTTCCTTTTGGCTTCTTAAATAATTGATACCTGTGTCCTCGAATTGCATTGTTTGGTGCCTATTCAAAACCTCTCCCAATGTAGTGCTTCCTTTCCAGATATAATCTTGTAAACCTCTGCTCCTCCTTCTCTCCAATGTTGTTAGTCCACACCTTTTCAATCTTTCTTCATAGCTTAAGACCTTGTAGCCCCAAATCATTTCTGTAGCTTTCTTTGCACGTTCTCCAGTTTTCTATGTCCTGTTTTAGGTGTGGACTCCATGCCTGGATGCAGTATTCCAACTTTGGCCTAACCAGTGATTTATACAACCTCAGTATTGTAACCTGGTGACTATTGTCCTTCTTATCATACATAAAGTTGAGTTAGCTTTTTTGATACTTCAGCACATTGCCATGAAGGTTCTGCACTGTAGTGCATAACCACTCCCAAGTCCCATTCTTCCTCAATCACTTTCAATACCATAACCCGTATAATGGACGGAAACGCCCAAAAGCAGACACAAACATTACTGTATGGACACCTGATACAGATGTTCTGATAATATTGGTATCATACTCTGACTGTATCACCTTACCATTCTTCATGGACACAGGTAAAGATTATAAAAGGCGCCTGATAAACATTCATGGAATAGCAGAAGCTAGCGGACTGGACTTGGCTAACCATTACCTGGACTGCATGCCTTTACTGGCAGCTACTGTACCAGCAGCTTTGTAAAGAAAGGGAAAGTGAAACCATTCAAGGTGGTTCTGGAACATCCGAACTTCTAGCCTGTTTTACAAAGACTGGGTTAAACTCTGGATTTTGTAAGTGATAGCAACCTGCAAGAATTGCAAGAATTTGTCTGCTGTATGCACAGCAAACCTTTATATTTGGAAACAAACAGACTGAGACTTGACATGTTCAAAGCAAGGTATGAAGCCAGCCAGGCAGGTCAAGCAACAAATCCTTTTCAATTGACGAAGGAATTGACTTAAGTTTACTTCTACCATGTTTGTCATCATTATGACTGCACTGTTCAAGGGTGAACTACCAGGCTTGTATTTGGCAACGAGGTTGAAGAAGATGATGAAATAGACAATATCATTAATATCATATTTGATGATGACCAAGATGATTAATGTTCATCTGGAGCAAAATTTATTCATTGACAATTAACTTATCCTCATCGGTCTGCATGGATTATATAATTGGATTATAGTTGGATTAATAGCTTCATTTTTATGCCTAACTGGCTTTTCCAATTTGACGATTGCAAATTTCACTAGACATTTCATATTTTGGCTGGTGGCTATCTTGAAAGGCTACTTTAACTTTACCTCCAACCCACAGGGCTTAAAGACTCAACTGATTCTTGCTTGGGTATATAAAAACATTAAAAAACCTTGTCTGAGCTTCCCCACTCCCAAATAGATAGATACCCTCTGTGGGTCTGACACTGATCTACTAATTATTGGTAAAAGTGCATTTTAGCATATTTAATTCTGACATGATGCAGCATCATTTATGCTGAGTATTTTAGCGTATTTTATTATTTCTCTTATTGTGTCTGCATAAATGGAAGCTGGATTGATAAAAATAATTGTTTGCCTAAATAATAATAATAATGATAATCTTTTCTTTATTGAAGCGCCTGACAAACGCACTGCGCTGTACATTTACAAGTTATGCAATTTAAAACTTAACTACTAACAGAACAGACAGCCTGCAATACACAGCGCTAATAGCAGCCTACAAAGCAAATCCGCCCTACGGGACTCGAACTCGGTACCTCTCGCTCTCTGTGGAAGTTGTATTGATGAAACTAGTTATTTGCTAATCATAAATGACTCGCCATTGCATGGGTTTCAGCGTTGGTCGAATAGAAATTGAATTGACGAAAAGAATTCTTGCTAAATAGAAGTGGGATTGATGAAAATAATTTTAGCTTAAATAGAAGTGGGATTGATGAAAAGAATCCTCCTTAAACAGAAGCCAGATTCATTTCACTTATCATGAAAATCTTTGAAATAATAAAATACAACTCTACCTCCACTATCAATAAAATACAGTACATGTGAGAAATCGAGCGGCGGGCCTTTAGGCAGACCCTAGGTTCATTGGCGACAGCGTCTCGCCCAGCAGCAATCCGACGAGCGATATTATAAGTATTAAAATAATTTACGACGCTAAACTATATAACAAAAAAGAAAATGATTTACGACGCTAAGCGACACTTTTACCTGTAGTAATGATGTAATTATGTTTTATAATGTACTAAGTTATATAAGTTATAAGTAACATAAGTTATTGTTTTCGTGTGTAAGAAAATCTTTGCCGTGCATACAAAGATCATAAAAATACTTTTATAGCGCCGTATTTGGACACGTTAATTATAAAATTTGTTTATCAAAGTTCGTATTTCTCCAACCTTATTTTGATGCAGACACACTGAATACGTGTAAGCTGCATGTAACACTTTATAAAAAATTCACAGATCCATTCCCCCGCGTTTCCATAAAGTATATCACTTTGTAGGTAAGTAAGTAAGTAAGTACGTGCTTTATTGAACCGCCTGCAAACGCACTGCGGGAACATCAGAATGAATCACAAAAATCACAAATGTCAAAAATATCATAAAATACAATAAAACAGACATCTATGCATATATGAGATTAAGGTAATAGTAAAAAGAAAGATTAGCAATAAAATCAATAAAATAACATACGCGTAATAAAACCACATCTAGTTAATGCGTCAGCATGTGGGATCTCACGGTTATGTGAACGAGGACGGAGAGAGTACTTAACATTCTTTATAGGAGGCAGTAGACCATTAAGAACATGGCTGGGGTTGTGAAGCACAGATGAGAAAAGAGAAGAGTCAGCACGGCGACAGAGGTCATCAAACATTACCTGGTCGGCAGGCAAAAACTTTAGCCGTACCATAGGTGACGTACTATAAGCATTCGATGACAATAAGTGCCATCATGCGACGATTTTGTTTTTTGCAGGGACGAATACAGCCTGTGTTAAAATGGTTGAGTGTTGGTTGAAGGCATAGAGATGTATAATATAATAAATATATTATATATCACTATAGAGCGAGCATCTACCATCTATGTTGAGGCTGCCGATTCAAAACGGCCTTGGCCCTTAAGCTAGCCAAAATGAGCGTTGACTGACGTCATAATCGAGAAATCGACGTCATCATCGACGTGTATGGCGTGGACACATCGACGTGTATTGAAATTACATAGAGGTGTGACAGGTGTCCCTACTTAGCGGGATCTTTGATCCCTTCAGGGCCTTCCCTTGTGGCATTCAACAATCCATACTTAAAAGTGCAATCTGATTTGTAATATTATTGTTTATCGTTGTTTGGCTACAAATAAACGATTGATTGATTGATTGATTGATTGATTGACACAGCATAGCACAGCTAAAGCGTTATATATATGAGGTCGTTCAGCTAAAGTTGTAGGTGAAGTGAAGCTTCCGGCTACTGATCTCCATTGTCCTCGGTCTCTTGTCAAGTCCATTGCTCCCCTTAGTGTCAGTCCAAGAGAAGTTATGTCTTCATTTATATTGTCTCTCAGCGTTGTCTTGGTCTGCCTTTGTGTCTTTTCCCTTCAAATCTTGCGTGTAGCGCGCTGTGTGGAATTCGGTCAACTGGCATTCTTTCTACATGTCCAAGCCATCGGAGTCTTTGTTGTACGACTTTGTCTAGCAGGGTTGTTTGATACCTAATTACACACACACACACACACACACACACACACACACACACACACACACACACACACACACACACACACACACACACACACACACACACACACTACACACACACACACACACACACACACACACACACACACACACACACACACACACACACACACACACACATATATATATATATATATGCATAAAGTACATATATATATGCATAAGTACATATATATATATACGTACATATATATGTATACATATACATGTACAAATACACATACATCTATATACATATGTAGTATATACATACATATAGATAGATACATACATATATGTACTATATACATATATATATACACACATTATAATAATAATAATAATATAGTACCTTTCCTTTAATGAAGCGCCTGACAAACGCACTGCACTGTACATTTACATGTTATGACAATTAAACAATTCACAAGAACACAAATGACAGAAGACATAAATCTTAACTACTAACAGAACAGACAGCCTGCAATACACGGCGCTAATAGCAGCCTACACAGCATGTCCGCCTACGGATCTCGATCTCGGTACCTCTCGCTCTCTATGCCAGTGTGTTATCCAATGCAATATCGGGCCCCCGATAGCGCATATATGTATATGTATATTTACATATGCACACATACATATATACATATATATATCATATTTATATGCTTATATCCATATATATATTTATAATCATATGTACATAGAATACATATATATATATATATATATACAAACATATATATATATATATAGTTTGAGCATCGTTCTTTAAAGGGGCGCTATACAAATGTTCGATATGAATGAATGAATGAATATATAGGGCCTACATATAGAAACATATATATACATATGCGTCCAATACTTGATTATAAGACCGCGTGCACAATAGCCACCTCAGTTGGGCTCCGACTATACTACTGTAATTCCCTTTTCTACAACATCGACTCTTCTCAAATGAAACGCCTGCAAAGTTGCAAACAGTTCAGAAATTACTCTCGCCCGCGCAGTCACTAACACTGCCACGCACCACCACATAACTCATGTTCTCAAATCACTTCATTGGCCCCTCAGCGCATTCATTACAAAATAATTGTATCTTTACCGAAAATTAACGCCCTTCAAACTATACCCCGCAGTCGATCGAGTCGAGTGCATACGATCGACTTGGCTCGGCCGACGATCGACTCGATCGACTTCGTCGACTCGCCGAACTTTCGACGACTCGCTCGACTTGGCTCGGACGACGATCGACTCGATCGACTTCGTCGACTTGGACTGCAGTCTCTTGGCCAAAATTGCTGACAACTGTTGCATTCTTACATTCCAGTAACTAAATTACTCATGAATTTCTATTGCACACACTTCCTCAAACTGTAATTGAGCTGGTAAGTAACATTTAAGGTATTATAATGATATCGTGTGTGCCTGTGGTTGACTTGTAAGAATTAAGCCTCGCCTAACCCGTCGACTTATCAACTATACAATGGAATCTCCTACAGTACGGTACAGAAATTAGTACCAGCTCAACAAATAAGACGGCAGTAGAGGTACTAGAGGACGTGTAATGTCTATATTACATCTCTACCTAAGGCGCTATATAAATCTTCATAATGAATTACGGTTAGTTCAAGAAACTTGAAACTGCTCAAGATTACTGAAGTTAGTTACTACAGTAGGCTAGTCTGTTACAGTAGCGCATATTGCATAGATTAAGGTTCAGGCTTGGAACCTCTTGGAGGGTTCTGTCGCAGTTCAGCATAGGCCTATGCTCCAGATTATAGACATACAAATGCTCCAAATCGTCTGCTACAATTTATTGCAAGTATTTTTCCACGAATCCACATGACACTAACACTATTTCATTTTATGACATTTCCTATCCGGAAGGCAACAATGTAGGCATTTTTGGTTTTGAAAGAGATAGGGCGACTACGTTAAATATAAGAATCGTGGGCGGCAGCTGCGGCTCCCATTAATACTCACTGTTGAGTGGACCAAAATGTTGCCACACATCCGAGTGATAAGTCGACGCATTCAGTCCTGTTCTAATGTAGAGTAGAGAGTAACATGGGGAATTACCCCGCGGGGAAACCGCGGTTACCGCGGTAAAACCCGCGGTAATGGGGACAACAATTGCGGTAATACCGCGGTAATGGGGACAACAAAGTTGTAGCCTATAATTAATATATAGCTTTTTAGCTTAGTCGAACTTGGCTGAGAAGGCCTTACGTACGATAAGTGTTGTTGAAAATATTGACACTGGACACATGGTAGTAAATAGATTAAAATAATATTGAAAACATAAGTCAATTCTGTACAACAATTACAGCAAATCCTATCTACCTATAGTGGCGTATTTAATCTACAATAAATAGATTATTATGAGGCTTATCTGATTCCCCATTACAAGTGCACGTGGATCCCATGTCGAAGTTATCGTAGAAGAATTCTTGGATTGGTCTCACGTAGTCGTAGATACTCGAGGATCAATCGCTGGTCTCGAATACGTACATCACTTCTCCGTCTTTGAAAGTCAAGGTAGCGTAGAAATATCCGAATCCACACGTAGGAAGATAGTCTCACGCTTTAAATTCCTCACAACTAATCGTCCAATTGACTCACAGTTGGCTCCGAATGACGATCGCTCCCAAACAACCTCGCAACAGTAATTCCAGTTGAATGTTAGTCTTTCCAAGCTTACGCCGGAACGAATGACTTAGCAATCCCACTGTTTTACTCCGTTACACATCCACTTTCTCTCAACAGTAACTACAGCAGAATGACAGTCTTTCCTAACTTACGCAGGAACGATTGACTTCAAATCTCGCCGTCTTACTTCATCGAATAATGTCGTGGCAACGCTTCACTACCACCGACGCTCGCAAGATTAAAGTTCGCTCGAACTCCACTTCGATCGAAACACTTTAAATCCTGGATTCACCGTGATCGCTCCTAGTAAAGTCGATCCACGTATATCTCCGCAACTCAAACGATGCTGCTGTCTTCTTCCTTTCTCAGCAGTTCCTTTTCACCACTCCCTTCACTTGAACTTCCAACGTCTCAACTGTCATTACCGGTCTTTAACCGTCCCTGTGTTTCTATTCACCTAGCGTCATTGGTCGCTTAGCAACATAGCACATCACGTGACATTTAAATTACGTTTAAAAGCCTCTTACCTAGTCTAATATTATATTTATGTATCGCCACTACATCTTTTATATATCGCCACTGAAATTGACTAGCTTATACTAGTATTATATTAATTAATTAGTTAAACATGGCATTTGATAAGATTTAATCGCTACAAATAGGCCCCCTCTTAAAAAGACTGTTTACAGGCTTTCTATCTCTAACCAACTTATCAAATGACTTGTCATTCACTAATTTAAACAAGAATAACTATTTAAACATACTTACTAACAAACTATCTCATCTAAATTTAACATATTTCTACTTATTCTATATACATCTATATACCTTACTTTCTTACCTATCTTAATAAATCTTAATTCTAAACTGATCCTCTACTCAAGTAATCAGATATCACATTGTTACATCCTTTGATATAATTGATTTTGAAGCAATAATTCTGTAATGCAAGACTCCACCTCATCACTCTAGCATTCTTCATTCTCCCTTCCTTCATGTATTGCAATCCACAATGATCTGTTTCAATCACAAACTGTTTCCCAAATAGATATCTATCAAACTTCTCAATGCCCCACATTATGGCTAAACATTCTCTTTCTTCCACTGAATATCTTCTTTCTCTATCTAGTAACTTCCTACTTGCGTATGCAATAGGGTGATTTACATCCTCGTATTTCTGCATTAACACACAACCTATTCCTATACCAGATGCATCCGTCTGAATCGTAAATTCCTTACTTAAGTCAGGTAACCTCACTATAGGTTTACTTGCTAACGCCTCCTTCAGCTTTACAAATGATTTCTCCAGTATTGGTGTCCAATCTACTACGTTTGGTGACTGTTTCTTAGTCAAGTCAGATAATGGTGCCATTAATTCAGCACAATGAGGAATGAACTTCCTATAATAATTCACTGCGCCTAAGAAACTTCTCACTTGTTTCTTATTCTGTGGCCTCGGCATATCCACTATTTTATCTATCGATTCTACCTTAGGACTTATTTCACTACCTTTGAGTGTGTGCCCCAGAAAATCTACCTTCCCGTACCCTAATGAACACTTCTTTGGTTTCAAAGTAAGTTTAGCCTTCCTTACTCGTTTGAAAAATTCTCTTAACACATTCATATGATCATCCCATTCCACCGTATGCGCTAGTATGTCATCTACATAACTTTCCAGATTCTTTGTTCCATATAGGACCTTTCTTATCATCCTATTATAACTTGAAGCACTGTTTATTAAGCCGAATGGCATGACTTTGAATTTAAACATTCCATTGGCGCAAATAAAAGTCGTATAATCCTGTGAGTTTTCTGCCATTGGTATTTGCCAGTAACCTTTGCAAAAATCGAATTTACTGTATACCTTGCTCCCACTCAATTTATTAAAAACCTCTTCGTTTGACATCATGGGTTCCGGATCAAATACTGTTATCTTGTTTAACTGTTTGTAGTTACAACAGAGTCTATTCGACCCATCTGATTTCTTCACTACTACTAGTGGTGCAGCATATGCTGATTCAGATCTCTCTATTATCCTATTGTTCAACATTAACTCTATCTCTTTATCTATTTCTTTCTGTAAATGATATGGAGTTGGGTATGCTTTTGATCGAGTTGGTTCTGTACTAGTTAACTTAATCTCATGTTCAACAAGATCTGTCTTCCCTGGTACATCAGAAAATATATCGCTATATTCTTCTAATAATCTCATCATATCTCCTTTTTGTTTTTCACTCAAGTCTGGGTTTATATCAACATCCTTATAATTCTCCTTTTGTTTACTGTTATATAACTCTAGGATTTCTTCCTCTCCATCTATTCCTATTTCTCCATCATGTACTACCGCTGACACATAAGCAACTACTTCTGCTTCACCTGTTCTATCTTTTTCAACATTTGCTTTCTCCTCTAACATGTCTCTCCTGTCTATGTATTTCTTTAGCATGTTGATGTGGTATGTCTTAATCCTTCCATTCTTATCTTCAACTCTATAATCATACTCTCCTACTTTGTCTCGTACAATTAATGGACCTTGCCATTGCATAAGTAGTTTGTTGTTGCTGGTCGGCAATAACAATAATACTTTATCTCCAATTTCAAGTTTCCTATTTCTCGACTTCTTGTCATAATACTTCTTGTTCTTCAACTGTGACTGACTGATAGCTTTCTGTGCCAATGCACATGTTTCATCTATTCTCTCCCTCAATTCAAGTACATAAGTGTATGCATCTTTAATCTCCTCTTCTACAGTTCCATTAGTCCACAATTCCTTTAGAATTTTAACCGGACCTCGACATGATCTACCGAATACTAATTCAAATGGTGTGAACCCGTGGCTTTCGTGTACCGTATCTCTCAATGCAAATAAGAGAGGTGTTAAATACCTATCCCACTCTTTTGGTTGTTCACCTATCAGCTTTCTTAGTGTCGCCTTAATTGTACCATTAAGTCTCTCGACACATCCGTTTCCCATTGCGTGGTAAGGGCTAGTCATGGTGTGCTTGATTAGCAACAACCTGTTCACATCTGCCATTAATTCTGATGTGAACTGACTCCCTCTGTCAGTATGGATCTTTTGTGGTATACCCATTCGACAATAAACACTGAATAATGCCTCAACCACTTCTTCTGTACTAATTCCCTTTAAAGGTATGGCTTCTGGATACCTAGTGCTCAAATCTATTATGGTCAACACGTATCTGTATCCCCTGACTGACATTGGATTTACAGGACCTATTATATCAACACAGATATGGTTGAAGGGTACATCCACTATTGGTAAATGTCCCATCGGTGCCCTATAATTCACCTTCTTGTCTACAGCTCTCTGACAAGTATCGCAACTAAGCACGTATCTACGTACATCCTGATTTATTGACGGCCAATAGAAGTCATTAGTAATCTTACTCAATGTCTTCGTTATTCCTAGATGTGCAGATAAAAGAGAACAATGTGCGATCAACATTACCTTATCTCGAAGTGTCTTTGGAACCATTAACTGTAACTTAATTTCGTCTTTTAGGATTTCCTTGTACAGTCTATACAGTAATCCATTTTCTTTGACAAATCTTATCTTGCCTGTCTGCTCTTCTACATCTTTTGTCTGATCGGCTATCTCCATGTACTTCTTTAGAGTTTCGTCCTCCATTTGCAATCTTTTAATCTCCTCAGGAGTTACTTTAAGATCGGGTAATTTCGCGTATTTTAGAGGTCTAAACTTTTCGACTTTAGCGCTCGCCTCTCTCGTCTCAACAGCGGCCATCGTCAGTCGATGTTTACATTCTTCGATGACGTCATCCATCGCGGTGACATCACGATCTATGTGTATATCCTCTTCTATACTGCTTTCTGTATGCTTGTGTATCTCCGAGTATTTGTTTTGACCTGTGTTTGTTTCAATGTCAACCTCGGCTCTATTACACGTATCACTTTCCAAATTTACTTCTACCGTTTTATCTTTTCCTAGTAAATACTTTACTCCATGTATCTTCCCTATTATAACAGGTTTTACAGGGTCTTCCATTACAAGGGCTTCTATTTGTCCGGTGAAATATTCTCCCTCGATTATAACATTTGCTGTGGGAAATAACTTGGTACTTCCATCAATTAGTGTGCATAATGTTTCTTTACCCGTCAATGCTGAATTGTCTATCAGGCTTCTCTTGACAACACAACACGTAGCACCTGAATCGTATAAACACTCTGATTCTATTCCATTCAGTTTGACCCAGTGCTGTGAATTGACATTATTTGACCTATGCAGATCATGACAATCCATATCCATGACAAAAGCACTTGTTACTTTCTCACTTGCTTCACTTGTCCTAATCTGTGGAATCCTCCAATTATCTGATTCTGATCTACACATTACACCACATCTACCTCGACTATTCATTATCTTATGTCTGCTATTCTCAAACACTTGAATAGCTGCAGCCGTATGCTTAACATGACCTTTGAATTTATTTGGGCAGTTGTATGCCTTATGACCAGCTATTTTACAGACATAACAGACAATTCCCTTCTCATTGCTCTGTGTTCCTTCTTTGTGAAAATCTCTGTTATTTATCCTACTCCTATTGGTTTCACCATGCCATTCATTAGCAGCTTTGAACCTATTTGTTGCATTGGTAAACTTATCCTTGGTTCTTTCTTCAAATACTTTACGTTGGTCTCTGTCAAATGTGAACCTTGGTTTTACTCTCATACTGGTATCACCATGTTTGTACCCGTGAGCTTCAATGTATGCCTCCGCATGAGTTAACATGTCCTTGAGTTTAATCTTACCTTTCTCCTTAATAAAGATCTTCAATTCTGGTGAGCAGGTTGTGAAGAATTGTTCCTTCAATATTAAACTCTCTAACCCTTCAAATGTTTCCTCATATCCTGCTAAGGCCATCCACTGTCTAAGGTATCTCCTCAATCTTTCCAAAAATTGAGAACAATTCTCTCCAATTTCAATTCGACTTTCTCTAAATTTTTGTCTGTAACCGCCTTCTGTCAATCTAAACCTCTTGAGTAATTGTTCTTTAAGACATTCATAATTTTGTGCCTCTCTAGAAGATAATCTCTGGTAGACTTCTAAGGATTTCCCTTCTAGATGTCTAGCTAGTGTTAAGGACCAAAGTTTTTGCGGAATCTCGTACGCCTCCACTGTCCTTTCAAATCTTAATAAATATGCGTCTAAGCAATCCTTGTTTTCATTAAAATTTGGAAATTTAATGTCTCTCATTCCCCTTCCATTATTTCCACTATTTCCTTCTTCATTATCATTTACAAACATTACATTACTGCCTCCATTTTGTTGACGATCAGCAGTCGCCCTTGCTTCAATCTCTTTGACCTTGAGCTCTATCTCAAGTTTCTTTAATTCTAATTCCATTTGTCTCTTCGCTCGTTCCTCCTCAGCTTGTCGTTTATCTCGCTCATCCTCTAATTGTCTCTTAGCTCGCTCCTCCTCAGCTTGCCGCTTGGCTTTCTCTTCATCTATTTCCATTTGTCTCTTCGCTCGTTCCTCCTCAGCTTGCCGTTTAGCTCGCTCATCCTCAGCTTGTCTCTTAGCTCGCTCATCCTCTGCTTGTCTCTTACTACGAGCTTCCTCAAGTTCCAATAATTCTCTCGCCTTTTTATCTTCTCTATCTTTGGCTCTTTCCTCTCTCTGTTCAGCCTGACGCTCCTTCACGAAATTTTTCAGTTCCTCTTCTTTCATCCCCATCTCTTGGCCCATCGTTAACCACTGTTGGTAGTCAGTAACGGACATTTTACTTGCTTACTTTTGTTTCGGCTAAGTAGTAAATTAATAGCTTTGTGCTATATAAAATTCTCGAATGCTAAAGACGCTCTATATGTAACCTCTTATCGATATGTACTCTATGGAATTACTACGTCATAAATTTAATATCTAATCGCACCGTTTCAAATGTTCTACAGATGCGTACCGTTATAATTCAAATTAAACTAATCAATCTACTACTATCCTAATGCACATTAACTAACGGTTTACTTAAGCACAATAAAGTCTCTCAAATCCTGGACTATGAGCTCCCAAAGTTGTAGCCTATAATTAATATATAGCTTTTTAGCTTAGTCGAACTTGGCTGAGAAGGCCTTACGTACGATAAGTGTTGTTGAAAATATTGACACTGGACACATGGTAGTAAATAGATTAAAATAATATTGAAAACATAAGTCAATTCTGTACAACAATTACAGCAAATCCTATCTACCTATAGTGGCGTATTTAATCTACAATAAATAGATTATTATGAGGCTTATCTGATTCCCCATTACAAGTGCACGTGGATCCCATGTCGAAGTTATCGTAGAAGAATTCTTGGATTGGTCTCACGTAGTCGTAGATACTCGAGGATCAATCGCTGGTCTCGAATACGTACATCACTTCTCCGTCTTTGAAAGTCAAGGTAGCGTAGAAATATCCGAATCCACACGTAGGAAGATAGTCTCACGCTTTAAATTCCTCACAACTAATCGTCCAATTGACTCGCAGTTGGCTCCGAATGACGATCGCTCCCAAACAACCTCGCAACAGTAATTCCAGTTGAATGTTAGTCTTTCCAAGCTTACGCCGGAACGAATGACTTAGCAATCCCACTGTTTTACTCCGTTACACATCCACTTTCTCTCAACAGTAACTACAGCAGAATGACAGTCTTTCCTAACTTACGCAGGAACGATTGACTTCAAATCTCGCCGTCTTACTTCATCGAATAATGTCGTGGCAACGCTTCACTACCACCGACGCTCGCAAGATTAAAGTTCGCTCGAACTCCACTTCGATCGAAACACTTTAAATCCTGGATTCACCGTGATCGCTCCTAGTAAAGTCGATCCACGTATATCTCCGCAACTCAAACGATGCTGCTGTCTTCTTCCTTTCTCAGCAGTTCCTTTCACCACTCCCTTCACTTGAACTTCCAACGTCTCAACTGTCATTACCGGTCTTTAACCGTCCCTGTGTTTCTATTCACCTAGCGTCATTGGTCGCTTAGCAACATAGCACATCACGTGACATTTAAATTACGTTTAAAAGCCTCTTACCTAGTCTAATGTAGATATTTATGTAACATGGGGAATTACCCCGCGGGGAAACCGCGGTTACCGCGGTAAAACCCGCGGTAATGGGAACAACAATTGCGGTAATACCGCGGTAATGGGGACAACAATTGCGGTAATACCGCGGTAATGGGGTTTACTCTCGCGGTAATACCGCGGTAATGGGGAATGAGCCGGCAATAAACCCGGGTGATGTTAAGAACTTGAGAACTGATAAGGAGATTTTTTATTTCCTGAAGCCTACTAGTCAGAAATAGTCAGGACTTGGTTAATGCAAACTGTCGATAAGATAATAACAGACTAATGCAGTCAGCAATACAAATAGCTTTGTAAGCTAAAAAATGTTATTTTTAAAATTTTAATTGGTGTAAACTTTTTGCGGGGAATGTGATGTCGTCCTGCGGGGATGGGGTGGGGATGGGGAGAAAACCATGCGGGGATTGGGTGGGGATGGGGAAGACTTACTTGTTGCGGGCTGGGGATGGGGACGAGATTGTCTCCCCGCGTCACTCTATATATAATGCAGAGACGTTTGAACGTTTTGAGATCATCGTTACCGACTACAGAGCTAAAATTTCCTGAAACTACGGCATTCTTAACGCATCTTAATCGCTCCAATTTTCACCGTAAAACTGAAAACAAGTATCTCTATAACTTCCACTAATAAGAAAGCGCCAAGAGGTTCATTATTTGCACTGAACTTCGTATAGGTTCATACGGTAGTTGTGTGTTTACACAGAATTACGTCAAAAATGCAAGTAAAATATTCAGAGTCGAGTCGAGTCGAGGAAACAACGATCGACTCGACTTGGCCGAGTTTACGATCGACTCGATCGGCGAGTCGATCGAGTCGACGATTTTTCGATCGACTCGACTTGGCCGAGTTTACGATCGACTCGATCGATCGACTCGATCGGCTGCGGG
>JACEVL010002805.1:0-16615 GCA_020284085.1 Aporrectodea caliginosa
CAAAATAGTTTTTTGTAACTGACTAGAGGTAAAGACACAACATGGAGTTCAGGCTGTTCAATGCTAGGTAACCAATTCCAGGAAGTTCCATCAACCACTTCTATTCTGCATCGTGAATGTTCATGCCTGGAAGAACCCCACTGGCCACCATATGCAGCAAACAGAAGAGATGCAGGCTACGACCAGGAAGGCATGGGATTGATGCACACAACTCTCTGAGATAGAATCTAATCATTTAAAAGAGGCATTCCACGAACTTAATGAGGTGCTATCTGGCGCTGGAAGAATAAAAGAGGTACGAGTTACGATTGGT
Source organism: Aporrectodea caliginosa (assembly GCA_020284085.1). Classification (NCBI taxonomy): domain Eukaryota; kingdom Metazoa; phylum Annelida; class Clitellata; order Crassiclitellata; family Lumbricidae; genus Aporrectodea; species Aporrectodea caliginosa. Next base: position 314 of record JACEVL010002805.1, read on the forward strand.
TAAAATGTTTCCTGAGCTGTCTGTGGAGTTGCCCTGCCTCTACTGTGTCCTATTTTTCTAACACAGGGACTGGACGCTTTGAGCGACTACGCCATCTCGTTCCACTACGTCGAACCAGATGGGATGTACCTCATGGAATACGTCGTCTACCACCTGAACCCTTATGGAATCATCAAAGGACTTCAGAACCTCAACTCGATACAATCGAACAGAAAAACGGTCTGAATGAACGTTCACTGCGGAGAAATATCTGGTCCTGTAGAAGGCAACATAGTTGATTCGCTGTGATTGGCCATTCATTCCTGAACCGAAGCTTTCTTGTCCTATCTGTGCCTCTATTTCGCCAGTGGTAACCACACTAATAATGGATCGTCGTATTCTGTTGCAAGGTCGACAACACCTCTTAGGAATTTTCTTTAAAACTATGGGCTATATAAACGTCCAACGACTACGTTTATGAGTAGCTGACACTACGATGCCTAATCCTCCTCATCAAGGAAACAATTGTGTGATTTGAGAAGAAAGGGGAGCAACCCCTTTTAGTTTTAGGTTGTCGCCCTTTGACGATATCACACATCCTATTCAATTTAACAATCTGCAATGCCATCAGAGTCTTAGGTCCAGCACAAGACACAGATTTCTAAAAAGAGATATTTGCATTTTATCTGCATACTTAATACGAATGTATCCGACATGTACAGACAACACAAAGATCTTTTCTCTGTTAATACTATGTATTTGCATACAACTGTAATTTACAAGACGACTTTAACATAGTATTAGTAACACATGTACTGACTTCCCCTCCGTCAAAGGTCTACACTCGACTGCATCGTAAATCGGTACGGACTCCCCGCGCAGAAGCACCAATCAATCAATCAATCAATCAAAATTCACATAGCGCCATTTCAAGTTCCCTACTCAAAGTCGCTCACCAGGTGTCCCGCGCTCGATCCAACTGCGTCATGCTAATCCGTTACAACCATATATACGAAACCAATCCACATCTGCATTTAAACGCTCAGCATGTAGGGTTCAAACTGCATGTGTTGCCAGCAAACGGTGTCACAATTTCAACTGACACCAGTACACAGATTATTTACATGCCTATGTTTCTTATAATTATAGGACTTGTGGTAATCGTAAAAGCGAAAATTTATTAAGTCCTACATGTAAGCTACGTGCACAGCTTAAGTAGGCTACCTTTCACGATCGCTGTGCCCAGTCAGGTGAGTTGTTGAGTCAGATATCTTGTGAAGCACAAGTTAGTGTTGCCAGAGGTCCAGAGGGATACACGTGAACTATCACGGACCGTCCGTGCTAGCTCGGGAAACAGAGATTCTTCGGCAACTACGGTACACGATAGGCCATGGTGCTCCAGGCAAAACCTGTACAAAGATAAAGTTCAGGCTAAACAAAGTTAAGGCTATTATTACTTCTGTATCATCAAGCGCCACTATATAGTAACAAATAATCAATCTATGGCACTAGGTTGTATGGACCTTGAGCAAGCACTTAAGACGGTTGCTCAGGGTCGCTGCACAGCAGTCACCTCAAGTGGGATCATAGCTTATACATAACCATAAACTTTACTTGTCTGGACAGTAACAGTTGCTTTCAAGGCGTTCGTGTAACACCATTATGTCATAGGATTGTGGTGAAAACGGATCTTGATCATTACTATTTTTCTGAAATTTTAGTTCTGGTTTTGAAATGCTGCAGTAACAATTCAGACTTAGAGACTAGCGAAGGGCGTCAATAAAACTCAATTAAAAATTCCCACCTTTTTAGAACTGTTTCAGAGACGCTGATATATGGCTACCTAAGAGACCGAACACGTGTGACTTCAGATAGGTTGTAAACACCTCTTTAGCTGTCTTTGACGGACAGAAGCCTACTTAACTGTAGTGGGAGTCTGTTTCGGTGGAAACATAAGGTAGGCAACCATGTGCTCACACTGTTATTCGGCACCAGGAAGGTCAAGCAGGCTGCAGAATGTAATGACACACATGCATGCACATAATATTATACATGTATACTGTTGTCTGTGCGTTTGAAGGCTGTGCGTTTTGGAAGCGTAGTTGAGCAGATTTACACAAAGACATTGGCATTGGCTAATATAGATCTATTGATCGATCGTTAAACCTATCGCGATGTTCCTGCAGTCGATGATCCGTCTATCTCATTCTAGACCTATGTTTTTTGGTTGTATAGAATAGATGCACAGCAGTGACGACTTTACACGTAAACGTAACTAAGCAAGATCAATATAGAATAGTATGCACATCAATTCAGATGTCCAATGGGTATAGAGTTTCGCTCATCGACCCATAATTTCATGCATCAATGCCTATACAAGTAAGAGACACACAGACAGACAAACAGACAGACACACAGACAGATACACAGACACAGACAGACAAACAAACACACAGACAAACACGCTGCATCCATTAAGGGGTCACAACTATACCGTAGACCTATAAACATGAATCGCCGAGCGCCTCTGAGTAGTTCCCTTGAAGAGGCGCTATATAAATTCAAGTAATGAATGAATGAATGTATGCTTATGAAGCTACCAATCTCTAGATATACAATCTAAAATATATTACAATCCGTTTTCGATCAGTAATTGACAAGTGCCCCTATCGATCGATCTCCGTAAGTCTCTGTCTGTCTCTTCCTCCATCGTAAACTCTGAGCTGTCAGAAACTACCAGATCGAATTAAATTACAAACAGACCTTCAATAGCTATCGAAATGTCAGTACCTGATATGCACATCTCTCCGTGCGATATATATAAATACGATATAGTCTATATAATAATTATACGATATACATATAGTAATAATTATAGTATAGTAGTAGTAATAATAATAATAATAATAATAATAATAATAATAATAATAATAATAATAATAATAATAATAATAATAATAATAATAATAATAATAATAATAATAATAATAATAATAATAATAATAATAATAATAATAATAATAATAATAATAATGTGACAAACTGAAACAATGCAGGATGATTACAAATCAGTATGAACGGATGACAATAATAATAACCAATAATAATAATAATAATAATAATAATAATAATAATAATAATAATAATAATAATAATAATAAAATAATAATAATAATAATAATAATCTTCGTTTATTTATTCAAACTGACATGAACGCAGTAAGCCTATGATGAGAAGTATGAATGGATGATCACAAGTTATGGCAGGAGTCGAATTTAACTGTTTGACATTATAGAGCACCCATCTGACCTACTGCTCATTTTACCAAGACATCTGGCGAATGAAAACCTGAGTCAATTTGTTTAAGGTAGCGTTAATCGATCGTTCGTCCATTTGGACCTTTTGCTCTTTGTGCCGGAGTGCAAACCGTTCACCTGAACATCCTCTTAATATAAATTATGTTTTTTCTGTTTCGATCTCAATACACAAAAAACACACAGCTGCCAATCCATTGAATGTCAATGCGCACGTGCATATCGAACCATTTTGTCCTTTGTGCTAATTGTTCCTATTAGCACTTACAAAGCAATGTCTGAAAATTGCAGATACCAGTGCTTAAAAACGCTTACAAACGCAATCAACTCTAAAGACATCTTTGCTATAAAATGCATAAAGCATTAGAATGAACCCTCAGTAAAATTGTAATCCGTTGAAAGAAGATATCAACTCTGAAGATTTATATAGCACCGCTTACACGATGCACAAAATCGATGGTCGCTTCAAATGTAACCGAGCTGAGGAATCTAAACCCGTTGGAGAAGCAGGCGACACTGTATGTATGCATTTGTGTGCGAGTATATATATATATATATATATACATGTATGTATGTATCTCGAGTTTTATCAAGCGCATTTCCAGACCCCTCAAAAGAGCTATTAACAGCCAGTCCTAGGGATCTCCACAGTTGCGTCTTAGCATAGCTGGAAAAAGTAAATTGAGCAGATTTCAAAGGGGCAGGACGAAATGTCAACTGGAGCATTGTTCCAAACGGATGGACCAACCAACGTACAGTATGTGCCTTGAGTCCCTTGACTCCAGAGGATTTACATCTAAAAGCGTTCCAGCCACATTGTTGTCTGCTGTTCCGTCAGATATATAGGCCTATGTTTGTAAGAATAAGTTTGTCTGATTCGACACGTGAACTGGTTAAACGGATGACAGTCAACTGGTTATCGTAAAAATTGCGAAATCCAGTGCATATTACATATGTATAGCCTAATGCACCACGTATCGTTACAGTAAGTAGCAGGTCTCACTGAAAAAGAACATTTTGGAAATTAACATACATGTAAGATCCGAAACAGCCCACACGGCTTAATTGTTTTGCGAAATGGACTGTTTATACAATCATGGGGCCTAAGTTTAGCGAAGGGGCCGGACGGAGGTCCAGAGGTTATTAGATTAGATATCCGGATGACTTGACTTCTCGGATAATATCTCCTGGACCCTTTATAAACAGCGGATTACGATTACATCAGTTTCCCTTTGAATAATGCTTCGCGTATTGTAATAACGGCGTTGGATTGGATTCAAGTAAAATGGTGAAACTGTTAGGATTTGCCTTTCCCTTTCTGCTCGGATTTTCCCTTGGCATGTTGTTCTCGTTGTCAACTGTCTTAAAGCGAGCGACACTGCGCGTAATGGAAGGTATCGTCCGCCCAACAGATTCAGATGGAAATGAGAGCGAACCTACGAGAGACCTACTTCATGGAGTCACCGCGAATATCGACCAGATTTCCTTCAGAGACAGTCAGTTCCACTCAGGTATAGTATAGTCAACAAAATACATTCAAAGTACTTTAATCAGTGAATTCCAACACAGAGCTTTGACGAGTGTCCAGTAAATGAATTGCATAAAATAAGGTCCACATCAGGTGAGATATAATTTCACTCCTGGTCATAGGGGTTTTCACTGCTGCTGACCAAAATTTGTAATCTGACGTTAGGGAATCTGTGAAACTGGATAATTTTGGGCGTTGAAGAATTCGAAGTTAAAGACTAAGAACACAATTTTTTTTTGAAACGTACGTTCTTTCGTATTTTTCAGACGATGCGGCCATTGCCGACAACCTCTACCAAACAGTCCGAATTCTTTGTCTTGTGATGACTTCTCCTGAAAATTATCAGAAAAATGAGATTCACGTAAATGCAACATGGGGCAAACGATGCAACAAACTTTTGTTTGCGACCCGCACCGCAGACGAAAAACTACCAACGCTCATTGTCAACGTAACGGACGGACGTGATTACCTTGGCAACAACACACGTGAGACGTTTGACCAATATTTGGCGGACTATGATTGGTTCCTGAAGACTCACGACGACACTTACGTCATCATGGAAAACCTGCGCTACTTTCTTTCAGCGCAGGATCACAACTCGCCCGTGTTCTTCGGTCAGAAGTTCACAAACGACATGAAGCAGAGTTACACAAGCGGTGGAGCCGGGTACGTAGCAAGCAGAGAAGCCCTGAGGAGGTATGGACTGAGAAGTAATCAGACCACGGGTTGCGGATTGAACAGCGGTAATGAGGATGTAGATTTTGGTAGGTGCATGGAGGCGTTGGGGGTGAGACTTGGGGATTCGTTGGATGTTATCGGAAGAACGAGATTCCACTGTTTCAATCCGGAATATCATTTCGAAGGAACGGGTTGTTACTACGGAAACACCATTCACAACGAAACAAAAAAGGTATGTATATGTATGCATTCAGGCCTATTATGAATATGATTTTTCTATCTTTGTATATGTGTTAACTATGTATTATATATATATATAATTATATATAATTATATATAGTTTATATATATATATATATATATATATATAGTTAACACATATGCAAGGATAGAAAAAACATATTCATAATAGGGACCGCCTATCAAAAATCTTATTCATAAAAGGCACCAATTGCATTGTATTATATATATATATATATATATATATACACTGTATAATGCAGGCGGTGCCTTCTAGATGGAATTCAAACTCACCTTCTGGATGATTCTGGATATAGATAATAGTCGGTCGCTTCAGCTGACTATCGGTCAGTTGCTGATGGATCCTTTCCATGCCACAGCATATATCCTTTACCGAAGAAACCATCTTTGGACGATGACAAAATGCCAAACTCCCGACCAATCTCATATTTATGCTTTTTTTCTAAACTTCTTGAACGCGTCGCTAAAAATCGAATGGAGCTGCAGCTGTATTGAAATTCCTTACCACCGAGACCGCTCTCCTCTATGTCCAGAGTTAGGCCTACATAATGCGCTTTATGGATAATGTTAAAGTAGCTGCACTTGCTCTTCATTACATCTCTCTTTCGGTGTTCTGCTCATGGGAAGGCCCAGAATGAAACGACGCCATTCTTCCTGAATGGCGTTCACAAAGTGGATAATGCAGGTCAAAAGGGTCAAAAGGGGCAATGGGTTTTATATCTGGTCTAACCCTAAACTGGTTCCAGTCATATTTTACTCCCAAACGCAATGAGATAAAAAACCAATTAACAGTTTTAATTAATTTAACAAATAATTTCGACCTATGACTGAGGAAATCAGATGACTTTGGCTAGCCTGTAAGTTTGTCCAGGGCTCCGCATTTGCCGGAGTTCAACCAACTAATAACATGCACTTCTCGTGATTCCAAATCGTGAGAGGTGGACCATTTATACCATTCATTAATAAATAATTTACAGATAAAACGACCAACCTGTTTCTTCCACTGGTATGACAGAGATTCATTTGATTGAAACAGGCAATACCTTCAAGCAGTCTACGGCGAGATGAGTTCAGGAAAAGATAAGGTTTGAGTCGAGATCTGAAGGCTCTGTAACTTGTTGCATTACATTGCACGATCGCTGTTTTTGAAAATAGGATATTCTAAAACAATACCTGCTGTTTGTGTTTCGATAATATCAAATTGTTTACATAATTTTACCACCTGTTTTTCGACAAAAAGTGCTCTTTTGAAAAGATTTTGGGTCATGACGATTGATTCAAGCAATTAGCAGGTTGTAACAAACCAGAAGTTGGAAAAAGCTGTTCCGAATAAAGACTGGAAACTGGCCTCTTAGCCTACACAGCTAAAACGTCGATTATCTGAACTTTTTTGTAATTTTGCACCGTTATAGTGTCCATCTTTTTCAAAATTGTCCTAAAATTCACCTAATGTTTTAAGCTCACCGTTCTCTTGTCCGCCCTTCTCTTTCCAACCGTCATTGAAAGCTAGTATCGTCTACCTTTCTGTCGTTGCTAACTCCTAGTTCCTAAATCCTCTCTGTACTCAATCAGGTCGTCGGGCTTTCTTGAGCTGATTGCTCTCGGCGGGCGCGTCCTTTTGTTGCTGGGCCTTCACTCTGCAACTTTCATCGGTGCAATCGTTTACTCGGTGAAATCTATTCTGGCCTTCAAATCTCGACTCAAACTCATCTTCTTCAGAACTCATCTCGCCGTAGACTGCTTTCTTGTCTCCTCAGCTTCCCTTCTTGGCTTCCACCGAACTCCTCTGATATATTTGGCCTGCACAACGATTTTGATTAATAGCGACCATCGACTGATCTTTTCAGCATTATTATATTGGTGGTAGATAAATCTTCAGATTATGATTATTATATACGTTTTTATGTAAGTACGTACGTATATATGCATGTATACATAATTACATATGCATATATATGCATGTATATATATGCATGTATATATATATATCCATCTATATATATCTATATATATGCAATGCACTTATCGATTCGCACTTTCGTCCGTAACCGTATCTTCATTGTTCTGTCTCATTACACAGGGGCTGGACGGTGTGAGCGATTATGCTGTATCCTTCCACTACGTCAATCCAGGTGACATGTACCTCATGGAATACTTCGTCTACCACCTGAATCCTTACGGAATCATCAAAGGACTTCAGAACCTCAACTCGCTTCAGTCGAATGCTACGACTATCTGAAAGACTGTATACGCCTGCTCCTGGTAGAGAGATAGCAGCCCAATTCTCCTAATTGTGAAACGATGGTATACTATGCGGACAATAAACTCCGCATAGTACCGCATGAGCGCTTCTGAGTAGTTAGTTACCTAGAATGGGCGCTACATAAAATTTGGAATGAATGAATGAATTGTAAGAACAATGGAACTCTAGAATGAAAGAATCGCCAAAAAGTACGAATGTGGAAATTGTCAATTGCATGTGAAATTAAGCAAAATGCAACCAAAATGAGAAGACGAAAAGAGGACAGAGGAGTATCTATAGCGGAGAGTGGTTGAACTGAGGTAAAAAGAGAGTAAAGATCAAGTTATGAAAGAATGAGAGTGAGAAGCAAATCACGTATTCATGGTGTGACCGTTTTGTGTTTTTGAAATTCTCATATAATTTCTAGGCATCTCTAGAAAGCGATAGCGTTAAGACGGTACAGAAGAGAACAGTCGTCTGTAAGCTCAAACCAACTGCCAGTCCTTCAAACATATAAAACATCCATACTATCTATCTATCTATCTATCTATCTATCTATCTATGAGATTTATATAGCGCCCCTTCAAGGTTACTACTCAGAAGCGCTCCCGACCCAGGCCCGGTCAAAAAGGAAGGTCTTAAGTAATTTATAAAAAGAAGAAGAGAAGTCTCGTGGAAGAGAACGCAGGTCAGAGGGGAGACCATTCCAAAGAGAAGGACCCACTATCGAGAATGCCCGACGCTGTCTGGTGGCAGAGCGAGCATGCGGTACCATAAAGTCACCTCTAGAAGCCGAGCGCAGAGATCGGCGACCAGAGCAGACCGAAGTCAATGTGAAGAGCTCCTGGAGATAGGTAGGTGTTCTACCCAGAACACATTGCCAGACTATCAGTATTAGGCCTACCGTCTTTCCCGCAAATAGTCTATCATACTTTCAGATACCATCCATTCTGCTTCTTGAGATTCTTCAGATGTAAATTTCCGACACTAGGCACTGTTAAGTTCATAAGATATAGAAAAAAATGCCTCATTGGAGTCAAACTAGACATAGATAATTTTGTTAGCTATCGGGAAACGAATTGACCCCAAGAGCGTGCCATTAGGATCACGAAGTACATGTAAGATTGTCCTATAGGCCAACCTTATGTTCCAAATACGTTGCTGAGTACTGATACTCTGAGAAACTCTGAAAACTCGTCTTTTCATTTAAGAAATTGATAGTTAACGCCATGTCCTGGCGTATAAGCATGTACAGAATCTTCTTTTCTCTCTTACGTCAGTTCACCCTAACTTTTACTTGACCTTTTATTGTTTTGTTTGTATTTCCCTTCCTTCTTATTCATTTCCCTACATTCTCTAACCTTGCCCGATCTTTGCCTACCATTATCGTAACTTTACCCTACCATACTTAACATTAAATATTTCAAATTGCAATACGCCCCCACCCCAGTCTGTCTAAGGAAAAACTTAAAGACTTATTTATTTCTATGCATGATATGCAATATTTATAGAAAAATATAAATCACTTTACGAGCAATCCTTCGTAAAAACAGTTCGTGTGTCTAAAAAACGTAATGAAATTAAACAGCCATGGATGACTGCGGCCCTACTCAAATCGTGTAAAAGGAAAGCCCGATTATATAAAAAATGTATAAAAATGCCCACGACGCAAAATAGAGAGAAATTTGTAACCTACAGAAATAAATTTAAAACGGTCTGCAAAGAGGCACAGAGGCAGTACTACGCGGAAAAAGTTTTAGAGTGCGAGGAAGACCTGAGCAAAACTTGGAGGGTAATCAAAACGCTTCTTCATGGTACCGGGCATGCTAACATGCCAGAAAGCTTCGTTATCGACAAAACTTTAAGCAACGATAAAAACCTTATAGCTAGCAAATTCAACGAATTTTTTACGGAGATTGGGCCTAAGCTAGCCGAAAGTATAGCTCCAACAGATACCTCATTTACAGAATTCCTAAAACATTCAACGGTCTCCTCCATTGGCATTGAATTAACGTCAGCGCCGGAGATAATACTGTTGGCCAAAGAACTACGCACAACATAATAGCGAGGGACTCGATGAAATTAATCCTAAAATTGCCAAGTGTTCAGTTGAAGCCATTTCGGTACCACTAGCAGAGATAATCAATGGGGGACTCTGTGAGCAGTTCCTCTAAGCGGCGATAGGCGTCGCCAGTATGTGATGTGGTCAAACTTTAGAAAACTTTAGCGTAAATAAACCATAGACATCATATATTAAATGTAAGATGTCTATGAAATAAACCTACCGCACAACAGAGCACACATTTTACCTAGAGTAGCCAAACTATATCCCATCCTGGCGCCACCTATAGCAGCCATTTTTACAGAGTCCCCCATTGCTCTATCACCTCCGGTGTGGTCCCTGATAGCCTAAAAATAGCTAAAGTAATTCCTATCTTTAAAAGCGGTGACAAGAAGCAACTTGGAAATTACAGACCTATATCGATCTTGCCATATTTTTCCAAATTTTTTGAAAACTTATATATGGGAGAATGATGACATACATAACAGCGAATAATATATTATACAAAGGACAGTACGGGTTCCGGAAAGACCACTCTACCTTTATGGCAGTCATGGAAATGTACGATAAAATTTCGGAAGCCAGAGACAATGGCCACTTTTCCGTAGGCATCTTCCTCGACCTATCAAAAGCTTTCGATACGGTGAACCATGAAATTCTAATCTCGAAACTGAACCATTATGGGATAAGGGGCATATGTTTAAATTGGATCAGAGACTATTTGAGGGGCAGAAAACAATGCGTTTCATACAATGGGCACGCTTCGCCCATGCTGGATGTTAAATGTGGCGTTCCGCAAGGCTCTATATTAGGCCCATTACTATTTCTGATATACGTAAATGATATATCTCACACCTCAACAACGCTCCAGTTTCTCATGTTTGCGGATGACACCAATTTGTTCATGTCCAGTAAATCATTAGGCGAACTAGTCGATAAGCTAAACATTGAGCTACAGAAGGTGAATAACTGGTTTAAAGCAAATAAACTTTCCTTAAATCTCAACAAAACAAACTATATCTTGTTCTGTTCCAAGAACCATGAAGCTTTCAAGCACGACTATAAACTTACTATCAACATAGACAAACAGAGTATATCTAGAGTAGCCTCGTCCAAATTTCTGGGGTGCATATAGATGAGATCTTATCATGGCAAGTACACATAGCTGAAATATCAAAGAAGTTGGCTAAAAATATTGGTATAATCTCTCGTATACGGCACTTTCTTCCGAGATACTCACTTGTAAATCTATATTACTCGTTAATATATCCATACTTATCCTACTGCAACCTTATATGGGCATCCACTTACCGCACTCGTTTGACTTGTCTGACGTTACTGCAGAAACGCGCTCTTAGAGTTGTATGCAACGCGCCTCCGAGAGCACACTCTAAACATTTATATCTGAGCTTGGGAATACTGCCCTTTGAAAGCATAAATAAACTACAGGTAGGACTATTCATGTACAAGGTCCATATGCATCTAGTACCCGAAAGTTTCTACAGCTGGTTCTATATAAATTCTAAAGTGCATGACCATCACACGCGCGCCTCAAAGAAATATCACCAGCACAGCATGCGCACCAATATCAGGAAACATAGTATTCGATACCACGGGCCAGTGCTCTGGAATGCACTACCAAACGAACTCACCTGTCCCCCCCACCCCGTACCAATTTAAAAACAGGCTCAAAGCGCATCTGATGTCCGTACTGAATCAGTAATTACTTTAGGTGTAAGTAGTTTTATATCGGCTATGTCTTGCTGTGTAGATAGTTGTTTTTTGTGTGCTCCTGACAATTGATCTAGTTAAGTGTTTGCTTCTGAATAATAATAATAATACTTCTGGTCACGTTATATGCAACTATGTGAACTATAAGTGTGTTGATTTGATTATTATGTTGTTTAAGAAATGAAGTCATAATAAAAATAACTAAATAAGCAACTGTATAGACTAGACTGATTGACATAGCACTAGGGCTATCCTGTTAGCTGAACTTAAAGTTCCTTAGGGTATTACCCATTGTTACTGCATTTTGGAAAAAATCTGTCTTTACATGTAAACACTGAATTGAAGCGGTGAACAATAAAGTTGCTTTGATTGATTTGATTGATTGATTGACATAGTCATTGAACACAAGCATAGAGGACTCTAGGTATGAAGTTTTTATTGTCTTTGAGGGGCAGCTCAAACGGGTGCCGTCTGGGCCGAAGATTGTAGCGACTCTCGGCCAGCACTACGGGTAAGCACTACACCGTAGGCCTATGTGTAGACCAGGGGCGCAACCACGGTCCAGAAGTTGGGGACCTACTAGAATGTCTGAGTGGGGGAATTGCGAGCGCCGAAGGCGCGAAGCTGCGATTGCCGAAGGCAAGAAGCACCTAACGACTAGGGGTATGGGGAGCGTCGTAAGCTCCCCACCGGGGTCTGGGGCGGAACCCCAGAAGCCAACGCAATTTTGAGCATTTGATACCAAATGGAGTGCATTTTGGGCTCTTGTTTACCTCAAAATTTTCAAAAGTTGGGGGGACGGTCCCAAGCTTTTCGAAAGTTGGGGGGGGACGCGTCCCACAGGTCCCATAGGGTGGTTGCGCCTATGGTGTAGACTATATATGTATGCTTAATTATGTTGGTCGCACAGGATCAAACGACCAATCCCTAGAGATTGCAATCTGTTTTCGATCAGTAATTGACACGTGACCTTATCGATCGATCTCCATATGTCTCTGTCTGTCTCTAACTCCATCGTAAACCCTCAGCTGTCAAAAACTACCAGATCGAATTAAACATCAAACAGACCTTCAATAGCTATTGATTTGTCAGTAACTTATATGCATTTCTCTTCGCGTCTGTCTCTTTATAATACGCATATAACATAGGCCCTATATAAATACGATATTATAATATATATACACATAATATATATATATATATCAGTTGTATGTTTTTTGTGCTTGGGATATCTCGACAACATCTGTTCAAGCTGTCCTAAATCCTCAGCTCTCAATCCATTGACTGCTAATAATATACTCGTGCATATCGAGTCATTTCGTCCGTTGTGTTACGTGTTTCATGGACATTTCCAATGCAATGTAGGAAACTATAGCATGAATTGAATGACGCTCAAAAACACGATCAACTCTGAAGGCATCTTTGCTGATAGTCAACTGGATATACTAAGTATGTCGAAAGCCAAGTGCATATAACATAGTCATAGACTAATGCGTCACTTATCAGGAAGCAGCCGGTCTCAGTGAAAACAACTTTTGGAAAAATTAACATAGGATCCTTAACGCGCTATAATTGTTTTGCGAATTGATTGTTTACATATGGAGCCTAAGTATGGCGCAGTGGCATGACGGCGCTCCAGAAGTTATTAGATTAGATCAGTTTTCCAGATCACCTGACTTCTCGGAGATCTCCTGGACACGATGTATATATACATCGGATTACGATTACGCACATCAGTTTCCATTTGACTAATGCTTCTGGTATTGTAATAACGGTGCTGGATTGGATTAAAGTAAAATGGCGAAACTGTTAGGATTTACCTATGCTCTTCTGCTCGGGTTTTCCCTTGGCATGTTGTTCTCGTATTCAACTATCTTAAAGCGAGAGACACTGCGCGTAATGAAAGGCATCGTCTGGCTAACAGATTCAGATGGAAATGAGAGCAAACCGACAAGAGACCTACTTCATGGAGTCACAACGAATATCGACCAGATTTCATTCACAGACAGTCAGTTCCACGCAGGTATAGTATAGTCAACAAATACATTCAAAGTAGCCTACTTTAATAAGTGAATTCCAATAGAATACCTTTACGAGTGTCCAGTAAACGAATTGCATAAATATGGTCCACAGCCTTGGAACTCCAACCTATTCACCCAGAGATATATTTAGTCAAATACACTGATGACACGTATTTGCTGATCGGGTCAATAAAGAGAGACTCAAATCAGCGAAGAACTCCAGTCGATCAACAGCTGAGATGCCACTAACAACCTTCGACTCAATCAAAAGAAGTAAAAGGAAATTATGAATATCCAAAGGAGGAGAGATGATATCCACCCGGACTGAGCAGAATTTCCTCTGTGAAGATCCTGGGGGCTCTTCCTGGACTGAGTAGAGTTTCTACAATGAAGATCCTGTTGGTCACCCTACAGTCTGATCTCAAGGTTTTTGCAACATGTAGAGGAGATTCTGGCATCATGCTCTGCAACTCTGCATGCTCTGCGAGTCCTTCGTAGGCTACTCATTGCCTAACATTTGATGCACTACAGGAGCTTACTAGAGCTACAACAGTCGCTCGCCTAATGTACGCTGCCTCCGCTTGGTGGTGATATACAACGGCCAATGAACGAGAAAGATTTGAGAAGCAAATGACAAGGATACGAAAACGGTCGAATATCATCGAAGTGATTTTCCAAGTGTGGACCACATGGCGACCGATAGAGGCAGAACTGAGGCTCCTGCCAACTGTCATCAGGAACGAAACTCATGTTCTATAATAGTATACGAGGACTGTTCTCGCCCTTAGTAGAGCCCCACTATATATAACTTGCGCCCTCAGCCACACAACTTTGCACTAACGGTACCTAATGAGGAGGATAAGAATTTCATTTCTGGAGTCCTGTGTAATAGTCTAAATCAGTAATCAATAATATCTCCATTTTCCTCTATAACAATTAACAACAGCTTCACTAATTAACACTATCTTTTTACAGTATTTTATTCATTACCTGGTGATGTTCCAGGTTGCGGTATGTCAACCTGCATGATTCTTAATAAGCGAATATATATATATATATATATATATATATATATATATATATATATATATATATATATATATAAGGTGAGATATAATTTCACTCCGGGTCATAGGGGTTTTCACTGCTGCCGACCAAAATTTGAACTCTGACGTCAGGGAATTTGGTGAAACTGGATCGCTATGGGCATTGAAGAATTCAAAGTTATAGACTAAGAATACAATTCTTTATTGAAACGTACGTTCTTTCGTACTTTTCAGATGATACGACCGTAGCCGACAACCTCTACCAAACAGTCCGAATTCTGTGTCTTGTGTTGACCTTCCCTGCAAATCATCAGAAAAAGGCGATTCATGTCAACGCAACTTGGGGCAAACGATGCAACAAACTTCTGTTTGTGACCAGCACCGCAGACGAAAACCTACCAACGCTCATTGTCAACGTAACGGACGGACGTGATTACCTTGGTAACAAGACACGTGAGGCGTTTGACCACGCCTATGAACACTACTTGGCCGACTATGATTGGTTCCTGAAGGCTGATGACGACACTTACGTCATAATGGAAAATCTGCGCTACTTTCTTTCAGCGCAGGATCACAACTCTCCAGTGTTCTTCGGTCACACGTTTACAGTGCACATGACGGAGGATTATGCAAGCGGTGGAGCCGGGTACGTAGCGAGCAGAGAAGCCCTGAGAAGGTACGGACTGAGAAGTAATCAGACCCCGGGTTGCGAATTTAATAGCATAGCGGAAGATAGAGATTTTGGGAAGTGCATGGAGTCGTTGGGTGTGAGGCTTGGAGATTCGTTGGATGCATTCGGAAGGACGAGATTTCACTGTTTGAGGATGCAAAGCCACATCGGAGGATTTTACCCGAACTGGTACTATAGTCGCGACAAATACAATGGAACAAAAAAGGTAGATATAGATTACCACAAGTTACCTGCTGATCATCTTCTGTGCCAATGACGTGTGCATTTATATAGCGTGTTCAAAGAAACTCTAATAGGTCTATATATCTGTGAATATATAAGCCTATGTCTGCACGTATGTTTGTTTGAATGTATGTATATGAGTAGTACTATCTGTTGCTATCTGGCGCATTTTAAAAACCACCCAAACTATTGGTTATTATTAAAAATTGAACCTATAAGAAACCACATTTATATATAATACCCAAGTTCTCGCGATGACTCATCGGAAATTCCCAAGGTATCGATCGATGAGTCAAAGGTCGCGAAAGTTCCTAACAGTTTCGATCAGTCGTCAGTCTCGATAATGAGCCGTCACACGGTCGAAAACTGTTATCTCATTTTGACTTAAAGAAAATTCTTCTGTATATAAAATGGACTACTATAAAACGAAAACAGTAAAACAATTACGAAACATTGCTAAAGAGAATGGCTTGGTTAGATATTCGGGACTGCGAAAAGCGGATCTCGTGACATTAGTATCATCGAGA
>JACEVL010002806.1:0-16606 GCA_020284085.1 Aporrectodea caliginosa
AACTGAAGAAACTGAATCAATAACGAACGAGAAGTTTCAGTTTCAGTTTCTATTAACTTAAATGAAAAATAAAAACTGGCGAAAACAATAAAACTAAATAACTAGAACACCTAGCACGTGAAACTAATAATAACTGAAGCTAAACCTCGAGACAAAACTAAAGCAACGCTATTGTTGAGCCACCGCGCTGCTCTGTCGTGCAAGATGTCTTTCTTCTAAGGAGAACAATGCCGTCGCCCCGAGACTCGTAGGCACATGGATTCGATTACCAACAATGACGTTGCTACATCGACGTGTCTCCAGGTAAAAGCGCTTGCCTTTACAAGACGGTATTTATAGACGAGATCCATTTTCAAGGGTCATTTAAGCTGAGATCCTTAATTAACCAACGTCACCACCGAGCCTATTATCCGACATTCTGTCTCTGTCTCTGTCTGTCTGTGTCTGTCTGTGTCTGTCTGTGTCTGTCTGTCTCTGTCTCTGTCTGTCTGTCTCTCTCTGTCTGTCAGTCTCTCTCTCTCTGTCTCTCTCTGTCTCTCTGTCTGTCTCGTCTCTGTCTCTGGTTCTGTCTCTGTCTCTGTCTCGGTCTTTGTCTGTCTGTCTCTGTCTCTGTCTCTGTCTCTGTCTTTGTCTGTCTGTCTGTCTGTCTGTCTGTCTGTCTGTCTGTCTCTCTCTCTCTCTCTCACGGAAGTAGCACGATGTCTAATTATAGCTGTAAATGTACGCGCTTTTCTTTAGCCACCGTATATATGGCCTCGACCCTGCTTATTTCTCAATGAACTGATCAGGTGAGATCCTTCACCACCGCTGCCCGTTTGAATGGATGCCACGCCATTTAAGATCCCTGTGTCTACGGACCGTGCTAGATAAGCTGTCATCGGTCCTTTCTGGTCGCTGACCCACGTGCCTGGAACAGTCTTCCCGCAGCTATCCAGGAAATCAAAAGCTCTTATGTTTATGAAAAAAAAACCCAGTTAAAACTGTACTTGCTATCAATCTCTTAGCATAATGTGCTGACAGTTGACATTGTGTATGTGTGTAAAGCATCCTAGAAGTAGCTTGCTACTGACGATGCTCTAGAAATTGTCGTCATTACAATTACATCCTAGCCGTACGCTCTAACTAACTTAGCTAACTGGTACGGTGAAGTTGTTATAAGGACTACCCTCAGGGCAGACAAATTGCAATTTTTAAGCATTAGGATTGTGAGTACAGTTAGGGTTTTAAGATACTGAGGATTAGGCAAATGCTGGACAATTTTGTTGGAGTAGGTTTGCGCTTTTTTGTGAGGGTTTCCGGAGTTCGCGGTTAAAAAAAGACAGCGTCGAATCCTACTATACCCGGTATGATTTGGTCGTTGTCCAGCACGTTAGTACATCAATGTACGTTTGTGCGTCGCATAGGAACTAATCGCTGAGCGAAAAAGTAGGTCATGAGCTATAAATAGCCGAGGTCATTGACTGAAAGTAGGTCATGAGCTTTAAATAGCGAGGTCGTTGACTGAAAGTAGGTCATGAGCTATAAATAACCGAGGTCATTGACTGGCGCGCTTCCTGGCAGAAGTAAGAGAAGACTGCTAATGAGATAACGAATACAAAACCAAATAAAATACAGCCCGTAAAAACAAAGTTTTTTACTATATCCATCTAGTATCCTCTACAAATATATAGTCCGCGTTCATTTTACGACATAGCGTGCGTTTAATCAGGCATCGCGCTCGTTTTTTAGCGGCCAATGACAACGCTGGCCAATGACAACGCTGCGTATCGGAAAAGGGGATTCCCCGATTCGAAAAGTTGAGTCCCCGATTCTATAAGCTAGCCTTTTTGGGGAGCTGAAATTTTAATAGAATGAAGTGTCTGCGAGGGCGAGTCTATCTGCCAAGTTTCAGGACGATTGAATGATTGTAAGTGATCGAATTAGTCGTCGCAAGATTTGACTTTTTAGCCTGTGGCTCAAGCAAGCAAGCAAGCAAGCAAGATTTCCGCAAGTTAAACTAGATGGATAATAAAATACAGCCCGTAAAAACAAAGTTTTTTACTAATATCCATCTAGTATCCTATAATGCGTCTTATGAAGCAGTGACCTCTACAAATATATAGTCCGCGTTCATTTTACAACATAGCGTGCGGTTAATGAAGCAGCGCACCCGCTTTTGTTGCTGCGGCCAATGAAAACTCTGGCCAATCACAACGCTGCGTAACGGAAAAGGGGATTCCCCAATTCGAAAAGTTGAGTCCCCGATTCTATAAGCTAGCCTTTTTTGGGGAGCTGAAATTTTAATAGAATGAAGTGTCTGCGAGGACGAGTCTATCTGCCAAGTTTCAGGACGATTGAATGATTGTAAGTGATCGAATTAGTCGTCGCAAGATTTGACATTTTAGCCTGTGGCTCAAACAAACAAACATTCAAGCAAGCAAGCAAGATTTCCGCAAGTTAAACTAGATGGATAATAAAAAGAACCAATAGTAAAAACAAAGTTTTTACTATATCCATCTAGTATCCTATAATCCGTCATATTAAGCAGTTACCTCTACAAATATATAGCATTTTACAACATAGCGTCCGTTTAATCAGGCACCGCACCCGTTTCTGTTGCAGCCAATGGCAACGCTGGCCAATCACAACGCTCCGTATCGGAAAAAGGGATTCCCCGATTCGAAAAGTTGAGTCCCCGATTCTATAAGCTAGCCTCTTTTGGGGAGCTGAAATTTTGATAGAATGAAGTGTGTGCGCGGGCGAGTCTATCTGCCAAGTTTCACGACGATTGAATGATTGTAAGTGATCGAACTAGTCGTCGCAAGATTTGACTTTTTAGCCTGTGGCTCAATCAATCAAGCAAGATGCAAGCAATCAAGCAAGATTCCCGCAAGTTAAACTAGATGGATAAAAAGAAAAGTCAATGAGTGCTTCTATGCAAATAGGGTCTGCGGCGCTGACATGGGACAGGGCTACTCAAACTGGTTCACGGCCCAACGCCTGGCCGCGGAATGTTCATTTTGATCGTAGGCCCTACTCCTGAAAATGAGGACTTAACAGGTAGCCTATGGGCAATTTACTCGGAAAAATGTAATTGAATTGCAAATTACCAGTGCTTTTTTCTCAGCCGGAGCGGTCCGGAGTAGCGCTCCGGGACCTTTTTACAGCTATTAAGAAATAATTCGGTTAATCAAAGTATTTTAAATTATTTAGAAACTTTAATTTATGTGCTTTCAGTGTTTATTGATATTAATACATATGAAGTAGAAATATCAGCATAAAATATGCCCCTGTAATTGTTCTGAATTTGTTGAGTTCCGGAACCTTTCTTCTAGAAAAAAAGCACTGCAAATTACTTTGGGACTTGAAATACATGGGAAAATGTAATTGAATTACAAATTACAAATTGCAAATTACGTGATTTCAAGTAATTTCAACTACGAAATTTCAAATACTACACATCCCTGCATAGTAAGCATTATTGTAACATTAACAAAAGTATTCTTTAAATAATCAGTGACAATATTTAATCTAAATAGCCTAATTTTATAACATATTACATATCATGTACTTGTAGGGCCTATGTATAAGCTGACGTTGAAAGTCGGTCCGTGGTAAGGCTGGTGAAATAATTACCGCTTCACAGCGTCAGAAAGTTTGAAAAGTACTGGACATAGAGGCCTACGGTTAAAGTTATAAATAGAGTTAGATTCGAGTAATCGAATTAGTCTAATCGAATCCAATTCCGACAAATATCATTCAAGTCTTTCTGCAGTATGAGTTAATTGGTTATTTACAAAGTAAAAACATACCAAAACTGCTTGTAAACACAGAGTGCAGAGCAGAGCAATCCTTAACGCTAATAATTGCAGCCTGACATTATCTGGGCGTTCGCGAAAAATAGATCTATTAGAATAGACATACAGTAATTGACGCACACAGAAATATCGACAAAAACACGCTGAAATTATGTTTAATTCGGTGCAATTGTACTCGCAGGTATACATAATCTGAATCTAAATTTAGTGTTAATTCGGCTCTGCTGAAACGCAAATTAGTCATGACGTCAGGCAATTGTTGAAAAAGTCAATAACTGACGTCAACAAAATAATAATATAATTAAAACGTCACGCAATTGTTGGGAACGTCAGTTACTGACGTCAGCAAAATGTTAAAGTTAATTAAAATGAATGGTTTGCGGACAATTCGCTCCCTCAAGATTCGCCCCCACTTACCTCACTTTGGGAAAAATTAATAAGAACGCTATATAACTAGCAAAATAAAAGCCGCAACTTAGGCGGAAGTCTTGTAATTACAGTTCCACATTTGACTGTTGTAAGCGGAATTTGATGTAAGAGATTCACTCAAGAAATATTGTGAAACCTGAGAGACATCTTCGCAAAGGTTTGTATATCATGTTTCATCGATATCTAGTGTGAATGATAGATAGATGGGCAGACAGGCAGACAGACATGCAGATAGACAGACCGACAGACGCACCGACAGGCAGTCATACATACAGACAGGCAGATAGACAGACAGGCAGACATGCACACAGACAGACAGACAGACATGCACACAGACAGACAGATAGACGGACAGATAGGCAGACAGACAGGCATACAGAAGGCAGGCAGGCAGATAGACAGACCGACAGATAGACGCACAGACAGACAGGCAGTCATACACACAGGCAGGCCCACAGTCAGACAGGCAGACAGACAGACAGGCAGACAGGCAGGTAGGCAGACCATCCATCCATCCGCCCTTCCATCCATCCATCCATCCATCCATCCATCCATCCATCCATCCGACTGATAGACGTACATACAGGCAGTCATACATACATGCAGACAGGCAGACAGACAGACATACAGGTAAAAAATACAGACAGACGACTGGACGGACGCAGCGGAGTGGGTGCTGAGAGGAAGTGAGTGTGTCTTTGTGTTGAATGTGGTGATGATGAAATGTCTGATCCTGTGGGTCTCGGTTCATCGTCGGCTGCTGTCGTCGTCCGGATCGATCCAAAGCCACTCGACCAGAATGATCCCCTCTTCCACTTGACCAACGGACTGGACAACGATAGTGGCCTCTGGACAATGGATGGACGGACGGACGGATGGAAGGACGGTGGAAGGAAGGAAGGATGGAAGGGTGGGTGGGTGGATGGAAGGGTGGGTGGGTGGATGGATGGATGGATGGATGATTGGATGGATGGATGGATGGATGGATGGATGGATGGATGGATGGATGGATGGATGGATGGATGGATGGATGGATGGATGGAAGGGCGGATGGATGGAATGGGCGGATGGACGGACGGATGGAAGGACGGTGGAAGGGCGGATGGAAGGACGGTGGAAGGGCGGATGGATTGATTGATGGATGGATGGATGGATGCATGGATGGAAGGGCGGATGGCTGGACGGATGGCTGGCTGGAGATGAATTGAGGTTATACCCTACTACATGGTCTTAGATGCTGGTCATTTACATCTATAAAATTAATTAACTCTACATAACTAAGGCCTAAGAATAGCATAACATGGCTCTCTAACAACATCTATTTACAGGTTTTGATAAGAATATCTTGGGTGAGAATGGGACATCGTTACACAGGCCAAGAGAACACGAGACCTATACAGAGGACTATGGCTAAAACGCCAGCCTTTGCCTTCATTGGCCCTGCACTATGGAACCAGCTTCCTCCTTTGACTCGTTCCTGTTTATTAACTGGTGGGCCAAGTGCCTCTTTTCGTTGTCTCAAGACTTCTTTCTTTTCTCTGGGTCTTTCGCACTGGGAGCGCCTCTGATTGGTGTGCACTGTGAGAGGCGCTATACAAATTGATAGATACAATACAATAGATACAATACAATACAATGCGACTCATATATACATGCATGTATAGGCCAAAGGAAACTTGCGTTGTATGTAGCCTTCTTTCTCTTTGAATGTGTGTCGATGAGTGTTAGACGGTGATCGAGGGACTGTTAGGGTATTCACTGATTGGGTCGATGGTTCTCTGTAGGCGCCGATGGAGAACGTATTGCCAACTGCATTAAGCACAAGTAGTCCAAGTCCAGTCGCACCTAGGATCAGGGATAAAGAGCAAGGAAGTAGGAATAGGAAGAGAACGAGGAAGTGGAGAAGGGATTGGAGAGGGAGGAGGAGGAAGACGAAGAGGAAGGAAGGAGGAGAAGGATGAGGAGGAAGAGGAAGAGGAGGCGGGAGTGGAGGAGGAGGAAGAGGAAGAGGAGGCGGGAGTGGAGAAGGAGGAGAAGGAAGAGGAAGGGGGAGAAGGATGAGGAGGAAAAAAGGGAACGAAAGGGTAAGCGTCAGTACAGAAATGGGGACGCGTCAGAGGAAAAAGGGAAGCGTCAGAGGAGGAAAGGGGAAGCGTCAGAGGAGGAAAGGGGAAGCGTCAGAGGAGGAAAGGGGAAGCGTCAATGGAGTGATTGTTTTTCAGTTGGGCGTTTATCATTTTGACGCCTTGAATAAGTGCATCGGTCTGGTCGATTGACCGCGTCCTGATGACCCTCCGTTGACCACTGGACATCGATTGACATCGTCTTCTGGTCCAGCTTGACCAATCGATGGTCAATGCCTCCTCCTCCATCTTCTGTATCTGTCCCTTTGCCTGTATGTCTCCAATTCTTCCTCCTCCTCCTGTTTCTTCCTCTCTTTTGCAGTCCATCTGCTCGATTGATTCACTCACCTGCCCAAAGATTCATCCATCCATCCATCCATCCATCCATCCATCCATCCATCCATCCATCCATCCATCCATCCATCCATCCATCCATCCATCCATCCATCCATCCATCCATCCATCCATCCATCCATCCATCCATCCATCCATCCATCCATCCATCCATCTATGCATGCATACATCCATGCATCCATGCATCCATCCATCCATCCATCCATCCATCCATCCATTCATCCATCCATCCATTCATACAAACATACATACATATATATTATGATACACACATACATGCATGCATACATTCATATATTATCCATCCATCCATTTTCATCCATCCATCCATACATACATCCATTTTATCCATCCATCCATCCACCCACCCCGCAAACCATACATCTATACATCCATTCATCTATACATACATACATCAATCCATTCATACCTTCTTTCACACCTCCATTTATCCATCCACACATCCGTGCATCCATCCTTCCATCCATCAATCCGCCCACACTTCTTTCCATGCTTCCTTCCTTCCATGGATCCATAATATGCTTATAACATATCGTCGAATGCACTAAGCTCTCTTTCCATCCATCTTGATGGATCGATTTGAATTCTGATGAGACGCCGCAATATCGAAGAAACTCCCTTCGCAGTCTGAATGTCCCTTCATCTCTTCATTTCTTCATTTATTCTTCTCTTCATTTCTTCGCTTCGTCATTTATTCTTCTCTTCATTTCTTCGCTTCGTCATTTATTCTTCTCTTCATTTCTTCATTTCATCTTCTCTTCATTTCTTCATTCCTTCGTCTCTTAATTACTGAATTTCTTCATCTCTTCATCGGTTCATCACTTAGATTCTGAATTTCTGAATTTCTGAATTTCTGAATTTCTTCTCTTCGTTTCTTCATTTCTTCTGCTCTTCATTTCTTCATCTCTTCGTCACATAATTTCTAAATTTCTTCATCTCTCAATTTCTTCATCTTCTCATCCGTTCATGTCTTCTCGTCGCATCTTCATCTTTTCTTCTCATCTTTCCATATCTTCACCTCGTCATCTCTTCACTTCTATTTCTCTTAATCTGCTCATCTCTTCTCATCGTGCTTTTATCTTATCTTCATCTCCTGTTCTCTCCTGTCCATCATTCTCTCCATCAACTCACTCGAGACAGACTTAGCTTCTCCATCTGCCCACGCAGCCAACGACTCACCCTCTTGCCACAGCAGCTATCGTCATCCCTCCGCCCATTGCCCTCAATCACCTAGCAAAGTCTGTCTCTTCATCCGCTAGAAGCAGCCGATCCATCGTGCCTCCCAATCAGCCGCTGACCGCATCGCATTCTGTTTTACATCAGTCGTCTGCTTTTTCAGCGGCTGACAGCGAGCATGTTGTTTTTCTAATCAGCCGCTGACTATAGCCTCACTCACTCACTCACTCACTCACTCACTCACTCACTCAACACAGAGGTCTCATTCTTGACGAGCTACTGCTTTCAGGTGCGATATCGACTTGAGTGCATGACATTGGTATGGTGATAATGGTGTGCATTGGAGCGCACGGAGAAGTTCCTTGAAGAAATCCCAGACCTGTTACAGACGTAGTAGTAGTTTCAGTTTAACAACACTGTGTGATAACAAAGGCCGTTAGCGTCGCCCTCCGCCTTTTTCCAGGCTTAGGACTGGCACTGTCAGAGTGGCGGAGTTCACCTGTTACAGCTTAAAGAGAATTTTAGTATTCTCCTCATATCAGGTGTATACCATCGGCTTACTGATCGGTCCGTGTGTTTCAGAAAATAAATGCAACAGTTAACTCCACACTCGTAGAGCCAGTGATGTTGTAAGTCAATGCACATGGAGCCAAAATGTAGGCTACAATTAATTAATTAGTGTCTTCTAATAAAGAATGTTACCTGTATAATAATAATAATAATAATAATTAATAATAATAATAATAATAATAATAATATTATTATTATTATTATTATTATTATTACTATTATTATTATTATTATTATTATTATTACTATTATTATTATTATTATTATTATTATTATTATTATTATTATTATTATTATTACTATTACTATTATTATTATTGTGTTATTATTATTATTATTATTATTATTATTATTATTATATTATTATTATTATTATTATTATTATTATTATTATTATATATTAGTAATGAAAAGATCGGACAAGATAGTTGGATGGAATGAACTGATTGAGTACGAGGTGCAGGTAAGTTATGCGACACTCACGCCGACACTACGACGACTAGGTAGGTAGAACCAGTGTTTGGGACGATGCAGGAGTCGGCCATGTGCCGTGGTAAGGGGAATAAGAGCAGATTGAAGGGGAGCGCATACAAGCTGTAGAAATACATCAAGCATGTAGCCTATCAACGATAACACTTTGCATTTCAAGTGTACCATTTAGATATTGAGCGTTGTTGAACGATGTTGACATCGTTATTTCTTACAGATGAAGTTCTTCGCCATTTTGCTCTGCATTGCCATTGGCTCTGTGTTTGGTGAACTGCAACGGCCCGGATTTGGGAAGGAGAAATTGGAAGTTACCGAGGATGTTGACGAAGCTCGTTCTCCTATTTCTGTCGACGATGGCAGGAAACCTTATAGCTCAGATGAAAGTCTCCGAGGAAAATATGCCAAAGGCAATTCTTTCGATCAGATTGCTGCCAACACCAAAGATGCTGATTCGGTTGAGAAGAAAACTTCGAGAAGTCTCTCGCCCAGCATCGAGACCTCGACTGTGAAACCAAGTTCTTCTAAGGCGATAAAGAAGAATTTGGAGATCATGCATTTAGGGAAACCTGCAAAAGATTTCAAGGAGTTGCGAGAAATTACTCGCCGTAACAGCACAGAATCTAAACCTTTAAAGGAAATTTCCGTTAATTTCTTGAAGATGTTGCTAATGAGCACGGATGCGGTAAGTCGTATGGAGACAAACCTTGAGAGCAATTCAAGAGAGTTTCTTCGCAGAAAAAGAATGGCTGAGGTGGAAGATCCAACTAATCTAGTTGGAAGCTATAAGATGTATAAGAAAGTTCGTGAAAAGCTTCCCGCACAACTGATAACGAAAACGCGGAAAACTGATACCGCTGAAGAAAAGCTACTGAATAGCTACGCGACATCCAACGGCGATACGAGCAGTCTTATTGCCGATTACAATTCAGCAAAATCGGCGGAGAGGGAGCAACTGAAAGCGGATTCATCGGGGTCTGGAGCAACCGAGGTTATCGAAAATTACAAGGCGCTGAGAAAGGGTAAGCCGTGGAATTACATAAAATTGCGAGGAAAGTTGCAGGGATTGTTTGGAAAGCCATCGCCTTCTTTAACGGAATATGAAACATTAAAGCAAGACGAATTGGCATCGATTGATAGTTTTCTCGGCGGATCGAACACCAATGACAGCGGAAAGGCTACAAATGTACAGCCGTCCCAAGAGAAAGAAAAACCAGCAGAGGAAAAGGCCACAAATGCACAGCCCCAAGAGAAAGAAAACCCAACAGATGAAAAGGACTGGATGAGCACAGAACCGGCGGAAATCGACCCGATCAATTATGTATAAAAGATTATATGATTTCCTCATTGACAATAAGATTTTATTTGAGAAGCAATTCGGTTTTAGAAAAAATCACTCTACTAATCTTGCCTTAATTGAGGTAATTGATAAAATATCGGGGGCTCTGGATGATGGTAATTATACCTTAGGCATATTTCTGGATCTGTCCAAAGCCTTTGATACTTTGGATCATGAGAAGTTACTTGCTAAGCTCCAACACCATGGTATCCGTGGTGTCGCTTTGGATTGGTTTAGGTCTTACTTGTCTGATAGGCATCAACAGGTTCATTTTGCTGGATCTTTTTCGGGCCCTGCACCTTTTCTGTGTGGTGTTCCTCAAGGGTCTAATTTGGGCCCGTTATTATTCCTGGTGTATATTAATGATGTAATCAATTGTTCCTCCAAACTGAATTTAACCTTGTTTGCTGATGATACTTCTGCCTTTTTAGTTGGAACGAATTTTATGGACTTATTTCATTGTATGAATCATGAACTTGAGCAATTGTCCATGTGGTTCCATGTAAATTTGTTGTCTCTGAATGTTAAGAAATCCAATTATGTCTTATTTAAAAGTCGTGGTAAACAAGTACCTGAATCCTCTATTCCTATGATCAGGATTGATAACACTGAATTATGTCGTGCAACTAATGTAAAGTTTCTGGGTGTTATTATTAACGAAAATCTTTCCTGGCACATGCACATTGAGCTTGTTACCAATAAGGTATCCAAAGTTATCGGTATAATATCTAAATTAAGATGGTTATTACCAGCCTCATCCCTCAAACTGTTATATACTGCACTTGTTTTACCTTACTTAAACTACTGTAATGTCGTTTGGGCAGGTGGATATAGGTCAAAACTTAAACCTCTGTTATTGCTTCAAAAAAGGGCCGTAAGAGTGATCTGTGGAGTTCATTATCTTACGAAGAGCGCGAGCTTATTTAAGTCATTAAAATTGTTGACTATATATGACATTTATAAGCTCCAGCTTGGACTTCTTATGTTCCAACATCATGTTGGGACGCTTCCAGCTTTATTTGCTGATTATTTTACTGAGAATGCTACTGTGCATGACTATAATACTAGACATAAACATAATTACCGGTCTGAGATCTGTAGGACTAATATAAGACAATCCACTGTTAGAATTAAAGGCCCTCAATTATGGAACTCCATTGATGCTAGAATTCGTGATTTGCGTATTTATAATGTGTTTAAGTCTGCATTTAAATCATGTTTGCTTGATCAATATTACTAATTTGTTCTCATGAGGTTTGATGCTATCTGAGTGTCCTAACAGCACTTTGATTAACTGTCACTACAGTTATCTCATTGAGTAATTTCCTTGATATCCTAACGGGGACGACTAGATAAGCTGTTGCAGCTTCTTCTCCTCGTATTTCGTTTGATTTTTTCAGTTCTCAGGTTTACACTAGAAACTTAAAGACAGTGCATTACATGCTTGTATTTAGGACATGAGTTCTGTTTTTCTGTGTTTCTGTGTATTATTTGATCATTGTTACTGTACGTCTTACGAAATTAAACATTTCCACAAACATTTCCACATTTCCACATCAAAGAGATACGATATAAAGAACAAGACAGATTGAAGCCGGACAGCTTGTTGTTGGATACTTGGATTGATGAACATAAAAATGACGATGAAACGAATTATAAGAGTGAGCACGATTCTCTGCATAGTAATGTGATATATTACGCATATCAAAGCTTCTTCAATGTGGAATTACGTTATCCATTGAGACATACAGATGACTGCGAAAAAGCATTGCTTAGTTATTCCGCAGACTCCGGCAAATTTCGGAAAGCTTATCTTGATATTTACTATGAATATAGAAGACAAGAGATTATGGCACTGAAAACATACTTGGCATCGAAACCAGAGAATATCAAAGAAAGGGTTCTTCTAGTTTACAAGTGTATAAGAAACGGCAAACCATGGTATTTTATGAAGGCTTCAGATCCAACCAGTAAATTTTTCAACGGAAGTACACCAAAGCCAGTAATGGATAAGTATTTAGCCGTAAAGAAAGAAGAACTTTACACAGACCAATATCTTGATGGATCAATGACGGTAGGAATCCCAGCTCCCGCCAAAGATGGAAACATGAAAGTTGAGATAATCCAACTGGCATCGAGTCAAATTGAAAGAGGGAAAGCCAACAGGAAGCTACAGGCAGAAGTTGCACAAGTAGCCCGAGCTGAAGAAGACGAAAAGTCCGATAAGATGGAGCGAGGAGTGAGAGCCAAAGAAACGGAAACAGTTGAAGCTGAATATGACGCCTACAGAGAAAACGTTGAAAACGTCGTCACTACATCTGATGACGCTAAAGAAGATGTTGAAGTTCACGGAAGCCCTGATAACGTCACGTCTGATGATGTCATGAACACAGAGACTATCACGGACACAAGTGAGTACAAATACATTGATGCAGGTTCATGCATAGACACAAAGATATATACATAGCACACATACTTGCATATTATAAAGTAATTACTACTTGCATACGTACGCCACATATTAACAACCGAAATACAGACCACCAGAGTCTGGTGGCCCGTTGACCTATTGACCTCTACATCAACTCTGTGTTTTATTGTTTCAAAACTGTACTAATTTTTATGTTGAGGAGTTAGTTGACGGTTATTCAATTCGATTCAAAGAACGGCTGACATTCCAAAATGGCTCCCAGTTAATCAATCAACAAATAGATCGATCCGTCCATTAATTTATCCATTTCTCCATTAATCAAAATGTTATGCATCCATCTGTTTCCATTCAACCAGCCTTCACTCCCTGCATCCGTTCATCCATCCATTAATCATCTCAGCCATTCACAAATGGCTGAGATGATTGTGGGGCGCGGTGGTGTAGAGGTATGTTCGGTGCCTTGCAGCTGGAGGGTTGCGGGTTCGAATCCACTCAAGCCGCCGCGTAGGACCCTGGGCAAGTCCTTCACACGCAATTGCTCATGCGCTTCGGCGTGAAACTCCGATTCAGTGTCCGCGCTGTAGTCGGGAGCGCCTCTGAGTAGAAATCTTGAAGGGGCGCTATATAAATATCTGAAACGAATGAATTTTTTTTATCTTCATCTCCTTATTTCTTCTTCTCTTCATTGCTTAATCTTCTCATCGGCCTTTCATCTAGGCCTAAAGCTATAATAGAACTATAGTCTCTAATACTATAACTGCATAGCCTAATCATGCATTGATGTTACTTGTTGCGTCTTGACAGCAAGTTTTGAAATAAACGAAAATACAATACAATACAATTAATTAATTTATTTATTCTTCTCTTAATCTCTTAATTTCTTAATTTCTTCATATCTTCATCGGTTCATCACTTAATTTCTTAATTTCTTAATTTCTTAATTTCTTAATTTCTTCGTTTCTTCTCTTCACTTCTTCATTTCTTCTGCTTTTCATTTCTTCATCTCTTCAGCACGTAATTTCTTCATTTCTTCATCTATCAATTTCTTTATTTCTTCATGTCTCTTTGTCGCATCTTTATCTTTTCTTCTTTTCATCTTCTCATCTCTATATATATCTTCATATCGTCATCTCTTCACTTCTATTTCTTTTAATCTGCTCATCTCTTCTCATCGGCCTTTTATCTTATCTTCATCTCATCATCAGATTCTCTTCCGTCCATCTCCCCATCAGCTCACTTGAGACAGACTTAGCTTCTCCATCTGCCCACGCAGACCACGACTCACCCTCTTGCCACAGCAGCTATCGTCATCCATCCGCCCATTGCCCTGAATAACCTTCCGTAGCCAAGTCTGTCTCCTCATCCGCTAGAAGCAGCCGATCCATCGTGCTATCCCAATCAGCCGCTGACCGCATCGCATTCTGTTTTACATCAGTTGTCTGCTTTTTCAGCGGCTGACAGCGAGCATGTTGTTTTTCTAATCAGCCGCTGACTAAATAGCCTTTTACGCGGTCATCAGCCGCTAAAGCGGTCTGCCCGGTCAGCCACTGGAGACAGCAGCTGCGGCCGCATTCATCCGTCAATTCAGCCGCTGGACGGAGCAGCTAAGATCAGAGATAAAAGCATCGTTGTGGACTAATGGCCGCCGCACAGCTACTGACAATTCGACGTTTTTAAATGGAGAAGAGCGTTTGGGCATGCTGTCAACCCCCACGGTGACGATAAGTCGTCTCTACAACTAGGAGACGGCGAGGATGGTCTGAACCTGCGTGGGATCTCGGCGGACCTTGATAGTAATTCCCACCCGGCGCTGTCCGTCCGTGGCTCTGGGACGGGAGACGGTTAAGGGGCCGAGGGGGAGGGGGCCGTCGGTGGAAATTTCGACCAAATGTAGATGCTCGTGAGTCGCTTTAAACGAAGATTAGAGATGAAGGATAGATGTAATGCAGCTGTCACAGACGCTCGAGCGCAGATGCAGACAGACAGACAGACAGACAGACAGACAGACACTCACTCACTCACTCCAGTGAGGTTGTAAGTTAATGCAGATGGACGAGAAATGTAGGTTACAAAATTATTAATAAATTAGTATCTTCTAATAAAGAATGTTACCTACACTCTCCGTCCTCGTTTGCATAACCGTGAGATCCCACATGCTGACGCATTAACCCGATGTGGCTATATTACGCGTATGTTATTCAATTGATTTTATTGCTGATCTTTCTTCTTACTTTAACATTACTCTCACAGATCCATAGATGTATGTTTTATGGAATATATTGATTTTTGTGATTTTTGTGATTTCTGTGATTTTTTTTATTTCTCTGATTTTGTGATTGAATACTCTAATTTTGTTCTTTTCCGATGTTCCCCGCAGTGAGGTTTTTACATATCGGCTTGTAATCAAAAGAACAAATCTACAATTTGGAAACAGAATATTTGAAGTTGCTGGTCCAGCTGAATGGAAGTCTTCGCCAGAACCAATCGGAAGATAATCCTCAATTAATATTTTTAGATCTAAACTTAAAACTTATCTCTTCTAATAGATATCCATTGAATAAGTACTATGATTAGTCAGTACATTGTAACGCGTCCTTTGAGTAAGACTCTGTTTTATTAAGGCGCGTTATAAATACAAGTTGTATTGTATTGTATTGTGTTGTTTGCAGGCGGTTCAATGAAGCACGTACTTACTTACTTACTTTCTGTGGCATCCGTTATCAATTTATTACCATACGTCGCCTCATCAAAGCTACGATGGATGACGTCACAATATAAATATACATATAATGCACACTCATATTCATTAATTATAATATAATAAGTAAGTAAGTAAGTAAGTAAGTGTGTTCTTTAATAAACGCTGGCAAACGCACGGCGCTGTACATACAAAGTTATACAGAGTTATCAAATAGTGGCGGAAAAATTAGTAAATAGTAAACTAAGAAAACACTATGGCCTAAAAATACAACATCCTAGCCAGGAAACCGCGCCTGGTGAGGGAATCAAATCTAGAAAAGAACACGGTTATGTGAGCGTGGGCGCAGATCGTGACCAGTATTATATAGGACAGGGGGTAATAGGTAATGAAGGATATGTCCAGGATTATTTAAGATTTTTCTAAAAAGGTCTTGGTCGGATTTTTTAAAGAGTTCCTCAAAAGTAGGGAAAAGATAAGCATAAAGATATATTGTAATTGTAATTGTAATCGAACATTTATATTGCGCTGTTCAGAAATCAGCAGCGCTCTCGACCTTGAGACTGCAATGGCATATATATGTAATAATTATATACGAGTATAGTCCATTAATTACCATGTCTCACCTCATCAAAGCTACGATGAGTGATGTCACTATATAAATATATATATATATATATAATGCACACTCATACATTTATTATATACAGTATATGTGACATGCATAAAGATATATATACGCGTAGTCCATTAATTACGTTGCGTCATCTCAGCAAAGCTCCAATGACGTCACAAACAACTCGCAGTTTTAAGTAACGGATTTTGGGAAAGTCACTTCTCAAACGAAGACTTTTCTTTAACTCATTCTATACTTCAACTCTTTCTAAACAACTGGATTCCCCTTCGGACAAGGTAGGTCTGATTTCGTATCATTAAGGCGCAATAAATGGAGAAAAAAATCAAACACTTTACGCTATATATAAGCAGAGCTTCTTCTGTTTTGAAAATAGAAGGCGATTTGAAAATCGATGGCGCGGTCGACCTCGGAACCTTTTTTGTACAGCGTATATTATGCATGTATCGTAGCCTATTCGGGCAGCATTTAGTATCGGGGTGTGTAAGTTTACTAGCGTCGGACGGTAGGCCTATCTTTTGGCTGCGCGGAAGATACGACGTTTTCTA
>JACEVL010002807.1:0-17480 GCA_020284085.1 Aporrectodea caliginosa
GGGGCCTTTAAAATTTTATGTAATACAAATAACAACAACTTTTTAAAAATTTTAAGCCCCGGCCCTGTGTAAGGTTAGGTTCGTGCCTTAACTTTAAGGGTTTTGCGTTCAATCCACTTTCAAGGGCCGCGGGTGGGGGACCCTTTGGCCCCGGGGGTTCTTTTCCCACTTCGGCCCCCGGGTTTCCCCGATTCAGCGTCCGCGCAGTAGTCGGGAGCCCTCTGTGGAAACTGGTGGGGGCCTATAACAAGTGTTCAAATAAAAAAAAATACAATATAAAAATGTTGGTCTATTGAAATCGACATTTGTTGTTCACAGAGATCTATGGCTGATCTAGACAAAGACAAGGACCACAGACTGAGCAAGACAGAGCTTACGCTGTACAGTGGCAAGGTTCTGTTGGGTGCAACTGTATAATTGACTAACTCGTTGTCTGCTGTGAACACTCCACGCCTGGAAGCTATCTGACTAATATATGAAGATTTAAATAATAAAGATCTGCAATGATTTAACATATTAAAAATGTTCAACACTACACCGTCAAATGTTTGAAGTTTTGAAAAGCTTTTTCTGCAGATTTGTTTAAGCTCAGTAGAAGATGGCAGCGGACTGGTTAGAGCGCTCGCCTTGTAGCGCGGAGAGCACGGGTTCGATCCTCCTCCTCTGAAACGGTTACTGAGTAGGGACCTTGAGCAAGTCCTTCACTCAGAATTGCTCAGCGCCATCGATTGATGTTTGATAATTAGATATGACGTTTAGCATACGCAGAGTGATGGTGATGATGATGGCGATTACAATATTAATAATATTGCTTTTTCATATTATGCAGAAAGAATATATAATAACAGTAACTATAATAATAATATAAAAGTAATATCTAATAATATTATCTAAAAAAAATAACTAATAACAATATATCTAATAATAATAATAAATTATGATAATATCTATTAATAATAATTAATTATAATAACCATAAGTATCAAATAGAGTGGATACACTTAGACTCTAATTAATTTAGAATAAACGATTAACGAGTGAAAGAATTAGAAAACAGGCTGACTAAAGAACGGGCAAAAGCAGAACTAATTAGATAAGTTAAAACTATTATATTCGTGCTTATTATTAATTCAAGCTAACAAACCGATATGGCGGCTATTCAACAAAACTATGGGACTGCTATTTCTCTGGTTGTACCTAAATCTAGAAATGGCCTTAGTGACCGAGCTTTTCCGGGTGCTGGAATAAAACATTTCGCTCACTCTGTCTGTCTCTTTCGGTCTCTCTGTCTCTCGCTGCCTCTCTCTCTGTCTCGGTGTGTCTGTCTGCCTCTGTCTGTCTGCCTCTGTCTATCTATCTCTGTCTATAATATCTGTCTCTCTGTCTCTCACTGCCTCTCTCTGTGTCTCGCGGTTCTAGGACAATTCGGAGCCGGACGATTGGGAGGGGACAATTGGGAGCGGACAAATGGGAGCGGACATTTCGGAGACGGGCATACAAGTAACCAGCTCAGCGCGCGATTTATGGCCCAAATAAATTATCGGCAGGGCAAAAATTTCTCAGCATTGTGGCAGGGCAACGACCAGGGCCAAAAGCCCGCATTGGTCCTGGCATGCCCTGCTGTATAGCGCTGCACTGGTTATTGAGCATTTTTATTTCTTGTTATCTTTATTTCATGGTTCTGTCCGGGTTCAGAGGTCATACACTGCGGTCCAATAATTAAACGCTTTGAAACTAACTATTTATCAGTGTCTATTAAACATTAGGATAGCTACCACCAGCAGCTGCAGTTGATTAAGAAACTGCGTCTACGATTTGCATTTCTGAATGACTTTGCACCAAGCGAAAATTAATATTCAACTGGGTAGACTATAAATAGCGTTAGAATTCGTACGTAGTTAGAATCGACTTCTCTTCGTCTTTGGCAGAAGAAGAATTGCAGCATTCGAAATCTTCATTCGGTAAGTTCGTCGCTCTTACTAATCGTAATCGTAAACTTCAAATTTCTAAAGCACTGTTGTAAAATCGTTGCGCAGGGCACCAGCTTATTCACGAGCGCTGCGTCTAGAGAGCGATGTCCAGTGGAGATCCGAGTCCGGAGGTAGACGTAGTACTTTTGACTTCTTTTAAGGCTACTAATTTACATTAACTGCAAAACGCATTGAAGAAGAACGGTTATCAAGTTATATATAATGAAATGCAACTCACTCAGCTGCTTCGGAGTCAAACATCTTTCAATGGGGTTTCAAACTGCGCCATAGTTACACACATTTCTGTAACTTTATTAAACGCATAATCTCATCTAATACACTGACTTCTATAGCGCCATTAATGTCAGTCCCAGGACTTATCAATAAGTGGTCGATTCAAATGAATTCGCAATCGAACATCATGATCCATTCGAGAAGTCAGATTGAAATCCGATAGACAAAAGAAATCGGAGAAAAGATTAGATGAACCGGAAGCCATTTACAGCTTGCTTTATGCTTGCTTTTGCTTGATACTGTGATTGTAATAACAGGTTTTATAACGCTCCATAAACAGAGTCTCATCATCAAAGGCGTTCCCCATGTGGTAGCTTTGGACAACCCATCCAACAAGACACAGCCGTCGTAAATAAACTGGTGTTTTGCGCTTAGCTTCGAAACATAACTTAATTTATTATTAATTATTAACTTTCTATTTTTCCTGTGTCCAATCCATGAGAAATGGCGAACGAAACTGAAGCGAGTTGAACGTCCCAGGGTTCAGTCGCCAAAGACAGTGAGACAGACTAAGGTGGATGAAGCAGACAAGTTTTAATACCCTGCCTCGGATTCATATTTTGTAGTGATCTTGTTCTCGTAGAAAGTTTACTAAGTAGATATCGGAGGAATCTTTAATTAAAATTTGAAGATAGACGTGACTATAACTGTTTTGTTACAGAACTGAAAACGATGGCAAGAAGCAAACTGATCTTGTTTCTGATGGCAATCGTCTGCTTCTCATTCGCTGTTTCAAGTAATAGAATACATTGCTCCCATATAATCTTACTTATGTTAGTTTTTGTAAGTTATGCATACCTACTAACTAATTGGTCATAATTTATTTGATTTTAATCATTTACCTCCGTCACTACTTAAATTTGATGTACCTTATAGTCATGATAGAGTTGTCACCAATCGTTTATGTTTGTTATGTTGTCTTGTGTTGGGGACAATAAAATTGAATTCAATTGAAATACATACATAAATACATACATAAATAAATACATACATACATACATACACGCATGCACAAATATATAGACGCATACGTGTACACACATGCAGACGTAAATGAAAGCAGGTCATTTTGCAGATAGCAAATTCCACTGATTCGGACTTTCTCCCACCGAAGAAGCATTTCGCTTTAGAGAACGGACATTCCGTTTGGCGTTTGCTCTGCAGAATCTGGGATTCTGTTTTGTAGACGTTAGCAAAAGGTATTCATGGCGTTTGAACGCCGACAGCGCTCTGGCATTCGACTCAAACAAGGACGGATACTTGGACGTCAATGAATTTGGGGATTTTATCAGACGTTCACTTGGACCATACGAGTCCGAGGACTATCTAAAGAAATTTATTCCTGTAAGTCTTCAGAATCTTTCTCTTCGTGTGTCTCTACCTCTGCCTCTGTCCCTTCTATCCATCTATCCATTCATCTATCTATCTATCTATCTATCTATCTATCTATCTATCTATCTATCTATCTATCTATCTATCTATCTATCTATCTATCTATCTATCTATCTATCTATCTATCTATCTATCTATCTATCTATCTATCTATCTATCTATCTATCTATCTATCTATCTGTCTGTCTGTCTGTCTGTCTGTCTGTCTGTCTGTCTGTCTGTCTGTCTCTGTCTGTCTGTCTGTCTGTCTGTCTGTCTGTCTGTGCGATGCGTCTGTCTGTCGATGTCTGTCTGTCTGTCTGTCTGTCTGTCTGTCTGTCTGTCTGTCTGTCTGTCTGTCTTTGTCTGTCTGTCTGTCTGTTCTGTCTGTCTGTCTGTCTGTCTGTCTGTCTGTCTGTCTGTCTGTTCGTCTGTCTGTTCTGTCTGTCTGTCTGTCTGTCTGTCTGTCTGTCTTCATGTCTGTCTGTTGTCTGTCTGTCTGTCTGTCTCTGTTCGTCTGTCTGTCTGTCTGTCTGTCTGTCTGTCTGTCTGTCTGATGTCTGTCTGTCTGTCTGTCTGTCTGTCTGTCTGTCTGTCTGTCTGTCTGTCTGTCTGTCTGTCAGTCTGTCTGTCTGTCGGTCTGTCGGTCTGTCTGTCTATCTGTCTATCTGTCTATCTGTCTTTCTGTCTGTCTACCTGTCTATCTGTCTGTCTGTCGGTCGGTCTGTCTGTCTGTCGGTCTGTCGGTCTGTCTGTCTGTCTATCAATCGATCGATTGATCGATCTGATTAGATATCAACCGATCTGTATGTATGTATGTTTATCTATCTGTCTGTCCCTCTGTGTATCTGTCTCTCCGTTGGAAAAGCTGTTGGATCATCGTCAATTGCGGTGGGATTTCAATATAATCCATTGTGATATAATATGATCTAAGTTAATGACTTCTATAGCGCCGTGTTGATAACGCCCACTTCATCAGTCGAAAGCGTTTGAGTAAAATCGCAATAAGAGATAATTTATCATGAAACTATTAAATGTTGAGTTAATCTGAGTCAGTCAGTCAGTCTATTCAAATTGACCTTCGTTGTTTCCAGAAATATCATGATGAGCTCGATGTGGACGACGACAAGAGATTGAGCAAGGCAGAGTTGCAACGAAAAGCTACAAAGAAAATCTGATCAGCCACCCGTGTCATTATTCAGGCGTGACCAAATCGGTGTGCCTTGAAGACTCCATGCATCGATGCTGTCTGTCGTATGTACCATCGACGACGCTCTTGTTAACTAAATAAACAAATAAATACTTAATTGATCGAATTTTGCAATGATTTAACAGATTAAAAATGTCCAACGCAACTTGTTCAAATATATTTGAACTTTTGAGAAGAGTTTTCTGCAGATTTATGGGAAGCTCAATAGACTAACAAGAGACTGTAGCAGATTTGTTAGAACGCCTGGTTCGCAATGCATGGCGTTCGGTTTCCCTCTGCACTGAGACGTTTACTGAGTAGGGACCTTGAGCAAGTCCTACACTCACACAATTGCTCAGTGCAATCGAATGATGCTTTGTGATTAGATATGGCGCTTAGTATAGGCATAATGATGATGATGATGATGATGATGATGATGATGATGATGATGATGATGATGATGATGATGATGATGATGATGATGATGATGATGATGATAGTGATGACAATAATAATAATAATTTCTTTATCATATAATGCAATGATGGAAATATATTAATTAATTAATTTAGAATTAATGATTAACGAGTGAAAGAATTAGCAAACAAGCTGACTAAAGAACGGACAATAGAAGTAATTAGATAAGTTACAAATATTATATTCGTCTTTATTAATAATTCGAACTAACGTGCCAATATGACGCTCAGTCAACAATGTCATTGGACTGCTATAATTTCTCTGGTCATACCGAAATCTAGAACTGGCCTTAGTCACTCTCTCTCTCTCTCTCTCTCTCTCTCTCTCTCTCTCTCTCTCTCTCTCTCTCTCTCTCTCTCTCTCTCTGATGCACTTCTCTCTGCCTGCCTATATGTCTGCCTGTCTCTCTCTGCATCTGTTCGTTCTGCTCAGTTATTTGTATCATTTTGTATCATTTTCTTCTCAACTTACCTCCTTCGAATTGCTTATCCACCAAAGACTGCCTCTCTGTCTCACGGACTAATCCTCGAACTGATTAAGGTTTGGTTATTGTGCGCCAGTGGTTGACGTCAAAAGACCTGCGCCAGTTCACTCATCGTCCTATCTCACCTGTTAATTTCACCTCTGCTTCGCTTGCACTCTCCTCTGCTACTTTCCACTAAAATATTCAAAGCTATTCTATCCAGATTCTACTCATACGACACCACACGACCACCATCGCCAACGATTTCCACCGCGGCACCATCCGTACATTCGCACAATCTTTAGCATCACATTCCAATCTACTCATCACTCCCACAGGCTTTCCACTCCAAATTGAAGTCTCACCTCTTCAAGAGTTCCTACCCTAATCCACCGGATCCTCTGCCTTCTGAACTTTCTCGTCCTCAACGAAATCCGCCGTAACAGCTGCCTCCTCCTCACTCTGATCTCTCCGGCAAGCTTCCTCTGGACCTCCAATCGACATCGATATCTGATACGATGCAGAGCTCGTTAATAATCTGTTGCTTAGCACTTAACTTTAGAGATGCACTTTAGAAATTATGGAGACTGCGATTACGATTGCGAATGGCAAATGCGGAAGACACAGATTGGAAAAAAAGATGGACGTTCTGGAACGAAAGGTGATCGTTTGCACATTCGATCGTTTCGTGTTGCCTGTAATCTTGACGAATTACGAGATTATTTTCGAGTTGTTTTGTTCGAGATGAAAAATCACTTTGTTATTGAACACTTTTATTTCTTGTTATCTTATTTTTTGGTTGTCTGGGTTCACAGGCCGAACACCGCAGTCCGATAATTAAACACCTCAAACCTAACCATTTCCCAATATCTGTTAAACATCTGGTTAGCTACAACCACCTGCTGCAAACCGCTCATCCGATTCGCATTTCTGAATGACTTTGCACCCATCGAAATACCAAAAGAAGTAACAACAGACTGTACTTTAATCTAAGTTCAATTCCATCTCTGTCGCCGTTAACTGAACGCAAAAGATATCAATCGAAGGTCGCTTCGTGTGAAACCATAATCAAAGGCATGAACAGCTGGAGAAGCCGCGTCGAATAATCAGCTGGGTAGACTATAATAAATAGCAATAGAATTCGTACGTAGTTAGAATCGACTTCTCTCGTCATTGGCAGAAGAAGAATTGTAACATCCGAAATCTTCATTCGGTAAGTTCGTCGCGCTTACTGTAATCGTAAACCTCAAAATTTTAAAGCGCTATTCTAAAGGTAACTGCAGGGCACAAGCTTATTCACGAACGCTGCGGCGTGTCAGATGGGTTGTCCAGAGAGCGATGTCCAGTGGACGTTCGAGTCCACGGCTAGACTTAGTACAAGCCTGCTGTGTGAACTCCGTATAGCCACCCTGGACAATTCGTTGGCGCATGTTTCTTGGTGCCTAAGAATCGGGTAATTTGACATTGCGCAAACTAATTTCATAATTAATTAACAGATAAATAAGTAGAGCTGAGTGAATGAACGAATGAATAAATAAATGATATAGAACAAATAAAGTACTGAATGAAACATTATT
Source organism: Aporrectodea caliginosa (assembly GCA_020284085.1). Taxonomy (NCBI): domain Eukaryota; kingdom Metazoa; phylum Annelida; class Clitellata; order Crassiclitellata; family Lumbricidae; genus Aporrectodea; species Aporrectodea caliginosa. The sequence continues at coordinate 7,342 of JACEVL010002807.1, forward strand.
AAAAATGAATGAATAAGTGAATATGATTGAATAAATGAATGGATGAATGCATCGAGTGACTGAAACAATATGATTGAATGAATGAATGAATCACTGAATCAATAAATCAATAAATCAATCAATCAATCAATCAATGGAATGAATAACTGTAAAAAATTGAATGATTGAAAAAGCAAAATAAATGAATGAAAAGAATAAATAGAATATTGAAGACGAACCGTTGTTGCAGAGCTGAGAGCCATGGACAGAAAACAAATGGTTTTCTTTCTGCTGATAATCCTCGGATTCATATTCACCGTTTCAGGTAACAGTTTCTGTTAAAACTTCGTTATTCAATTCCGGACTAAAAGGCGATCTCTTTAAAATGTCCAAATACATGCAGACATACATACACGCAAATTTTACATACATACATACATCGATGCAATCATACATAGGCCTACATACACAAATACAAACATGCGTTCATCAAAACCTATTTCTTTTCGTGCCTTGCGCACTGGGAGCGCTTCTGAACGGTTCACCCAACCAGAGGCGCTTTTTGAATGTTTGAAAAGTTAATACATTTCCCACATACATCGAAATTGCATTTCTCCATACATCGAGATACATTTTCCCCTACATCGGAGTTACATTTCTCCATACATCGAGATACATTTTCCCCTACATCGGAGTTACATTTCTCCATACATCGAGATACATTTTCCCCTACATCGGAGTTACATTTCTCCATACATCGAGATACATTTTCCCGTATAATTATAGAAGATACATTTCCTGCATGTATTTAACTGAAGGTGGGTGTCAGTGGCGGCTCCAGCTATACAATTTCAGCAGGTCGCGTCAGGGTCATGTGAGTTATTCAGCAGGTCCAAGATATTAATGTTTGAGTTTGACGCATCAAGCAGCATAACTTTATATATATATATATATATATATATATATATATATATATATACATACATGTGTAATTGTGTATTATGTAACGAAAAAATTATTATTGAACGCTTACACCTATAGCCCAATTGTTGTAGCATATTCAAATAAATTTTAAATAATTCAGCATTAAAACGTTAAACTTTAGTTACTTTACTAGATTTGGAAGTACTGATGAGCTACTCCGAACATATTGAACATGTATGCGAATAAGACGCACGAGTCGCATGACCCACGTTTTCAACATTTAAGCTTACAGAAACATCGTTTAACTCTTGCAATTCGCTAGCATTATTATCGTTCAGAACTACACCAACGTCGGCATTAGGCTAACAGTCATATCATTTTGCTTAACGCGTTTTCTGCCAGATTTATTTCCGAAGAAATCTTCAAAGTTGCAGCGCCTAATTGTTATTTATTCATTTCTTTGCTAATGCATAGGCTAATTATAACGTTGATGCAATTCGTAAACAACTGAAAAGGCATCGACGCGAAAAGGTTAGTTTCGCGAAGTAGGCCTAATCGACGACGCCCTGGTGTATTTGTTTCCACTAATTTTTGACTTAACGGCGGCAGACTAAATAAGCATTTCAATTTGAGAGTTTACAACATAGACTTCTGTTGACATAAACGTAAAAATGTCGCTCAGATCTAATAATTGCAATAGTGATCCTATGTGACAGATGTTGATGGTTGAAATGAAAAGAAGATATTAAATATTTACAGAATTTTAAGCAGGTCATTAAGCAGGTCGGGAGCAAAATAGGCAGGTCAAATGACCTGCTGCGACCTGCTGTAGCGCCGCCACTGGTGGGTGTAGTCTCTTGTGGCTGTTGGATCTGTGTTGACTGTGAGATTGCGTTGCAGACGGAGGTATTGCGTCGAGCAGAGACATAGAGACTGGAGCCAAGGTCGAGGAAGCCGTCAACCCGAGCCAGAACGGATTCAGGGACCTTCTAGAAATTAATCCGATTAATGATAAGAGGCAGGAGAAGGACGACGAAGAAGAAGAAAACATAAGGAATGATTCCGACGTACGTTTTCACTGTCTGTATGTCTGTCTCTCTGTGTCTGTGTGTGCCTGTCTCTGTCTCTCTGTCTCTGTCCCTGTCTCTCTGTCTCTGTCTCTGTCTCTGTCCCTGTCTCTGATTCTGTCACTGTGTTTCAGCCTCTCTTTAAGTTTTCCCTTCTGTCTTCCCTCTATCTTCCCTCTGTTCTCCATCCCTCCACCTCTCTCCCTTTCCAAAGCATCCATATCTCCCTCTCCACCTTCTTCTCTCTCTCCTCCTCTCCCCGTCTACCCCTATCTCCCTCTGTCTCTGTCTCGATCTGTCTCCCTCTCTCCGTCTCTCTCTCCTTCTCTCTCTCTCTCTTTCTCTGGGTTCAGTTTTTTTAAATTTAATACTGAATTCCGTCGTTTGTTGTTTCCAGGATCATATGCATTCTTTGGATACAGAAGAGGTCAAGAGACGGAACAAGGCACACAAGGAAACGACCACTTACGGATTCGAGAAGACTCATGGCGAAGAATGAGAGCAGTCAACTGGAACGCCTTTCATGCATGACTACTTCCTCTTACCCTTGAATAACATCCGCAATGTTCGACGTTATCTACACGACATCAATGACACTCTTACTATTTAGCACATTTAAAAGATTTCAATAGCAAAATCTGCAACGATATCTAAATTTACAAATTTAAAAGATTTAAATGTCAAATTCTGCAACCATTTCTAATTTACAAAATCGCCAACACTATGTCTCGAATCACCCAAAAGTTTTGAAGAACGAGCCGTGTAGAAGCTATTTCCTACGACACTTTATCCCATGTGAATTTCTCTTGCAAAATAATGAATCGTTCTAGGTCACTTACCAATACATCAGGATTTATCTGATTCAATCTGACCAAATATATTAGGAATTAACAAATCTAATCTAAACTCAATCGAAAAGTTGGAGGGTACAGGTCCCTCGTACTCCGATAATTACGCCTATGTGTGAGGACACACATTCGCATAACTATCTAGACTTATTTTTAGAGAGTTGAATCCCGGTCAGGACGATCCGTCTCCATTGGGAACTTAAATGGCGTGGCACTGTGGCTCCCATTCAAACGGTGAAGGATATCACCCGATGAAATCCTTTAAATTTAAAATATGATCAGGGTCGAGGACACACGTTCGTGTAGATAAATGTGTAAATCTACATTTTACTTTACCTCATGACCTTATAACCTCATCTGACATTACCATAGTTTACCTTTCACAGCACAGACCACCCTATGGCAAGTTCGTATACAATATGAGAAGAAGAGGAAGAGGAAGAGGAAGAAGAAGCGGAAGAGGAAGAGGATGAAGAAGCGGAAGAGAAAGAGGAGGATGAGGTAGGCTGTAAGGAAGAGGATGAGGGGAGGAAGAGAAAGAGAGAAAGAGGGACAGGGACAGGCAGAGGCAGATGAAGAAGACGAAGGAGAAGAGGAGGTGGAGGAGGAAGAGGAAGAAGAAGAATATGAAGAATGAGATGACGTAACGAAGAAGAAGACGAAGGAGACAAAGAGGAAGAGCAAGAGCAAGAGTTATAGGGAGAAAGAGAGGAAGAGGGACAGAGACAGTAAGAGGCAGAGGAGGAGGAGGAGGAAGAGGAGGAGGAGAAGGAGGAGGAGGAAGAAGAAGAGCAGTCCCTTAAGCTAGGCCTGAGAGACAGTCATGGGCACGAATTGTGTTTACGAATTCATTTGCTCAACCTCTGCATATAGGTTGTATGTCCAGTCTTCTCCCTCGCCGTCTCATCCTCCCACCTGCACTGTACGGTCAGTGTACTCCTAATTGCTGAGTTGACTAGAGGTGGAGGTGGAACAGACATCGCGAGATAAATTTCTGTTCTTGTCGGGATTTGAACCTCTGACCACTCGGTCGACAGCCCAGCACGCTAACAACTATAATACTAAAGTGCATCCCTAAGGACAAAGAAATAACTCTTATCAAACCTCTCACTTCACGTAGGATTGCTTTTAAAATTAATGCTATTTCTATACTGATCAATTTTTATCCAATTTTTAAACTAATTAAAAATTCTGAGAAAATTTTATTCCTTTGAATAATTTTACTTCATCCATTGTCTCATTTTATGCGGGTTGTTTTGACAGGCTATCACGTAGTAAAGCATTTCATTCAAGTATTTCAATGCATTGTTGAACTATAGACCTTGCTTAATGGTATTTTATTTATATTTATGAATAATCGTTTTAGACTAGGCCTTATTAAGAATCTGTTGATTTATGCTTTGCTTTGATCTGACTCTTTGATATGAAATACCATTGTTTCTGAATTATCGATTTGTGTTATTCTATTTGCGATCGTGATATTATGTAAATGTCTAGATCGATATTCGCTTATTTTCTTATTTATAAACAGCGTTAGACTCCACACAAATCAGTTTCTTCCCGTCTTTGCAAGAAGAAATATTGGAAGATTTGGTAATTTCACCGCCTTTTTTATTAATTAATTTTGTAAATACTATCCAGCTATATCATATAGAATTTAACTCAGCTTTTTCTAAGTCGCACGTCTTTCAACAGGTTTCCAAACTGCTCTGTTCAAACACCCGTGTGACTATATCAAACGCACGATCTCTAGTAGCCCACACTGACTTCTATAGCGCTATTATTACAATGCCCAGGAACCGTCAATCGGTGATCGATTCCAGTGAATTCGCAAAAGAATATCATCATAATCTATTAGAGAAATTAGGCTTCAAATCGGATAGACCAGATAAACCGTTAGCCAAATTAGACAAATCGGAAGCCAGGTAAGAGAAACCGCAAACAATTTACAGCTTTGTTTACCCTTGCTTTTGGTTGTTACTGTATTTGTAATCAGACATTTCCTAGCGCTCCATCAACAGAATAGCTGGGTCTAAATTTTAAGTTTAAGTAGGCTATAGACAGTTTTAATAGTGTGTCTAGGATTCAGATTTTAGTGAACTTGCCATTCGGAAAGTGCACTATGCAGCTCATTAATCTGTGATGTTGTGGTTAATCTGAGGGAACTGTTAATTAAAATTTGAAGATAGACGTGAATTTTATTGTGTTTTTTTGCAGAACTGAAAACGATGGCAAGGAGCAAACTGGTTTTGTTTCTGATGGCATTCGCCTACTCCTCATGCGCAGTCTCAGGTAAATATAATAAATTTAGTTAAAAATTGTTTTTAAAATACGGAATGTTAGGCATCATAGAAAAACCATAAAATATTAAGCATATATATATATATATGCCACTACTACTACTACTACTACTACTGCTACTGCTACTGCTACTGCTACTGCTACTGCTACTGCTACTGCTACTGCTACTGCTACTGCTACTACTACTACTACTACTACTACTACTACTACTACTACTACTACTACTACTACTACTACTACTACTACTACTACTAATAATAATAATACTACTACTACTACTACTACTACTATTACTACTACTACTACTACTACTACTGCTACTGCTACTGCTACTGCTACTGCTACTGCTACTGCTACTGCTACTGCTGCTACTGCTACTGCTACTGTTACTGCTACTGCTACTGCTACTACTACTGCTACTGCTTGCTGCTACTGCTACTACTACTGCTACTACTAGTACTACTACTACTACTACTACTACTACTACTACTACTACTACTACTACTACTACTACTACTACTACTACTACTACTACTACTACTACTACTACTACTATTACTACTAGTACTACTACTACTACTACTACTACTACTACTACTACTACTATTAATAATAATAATAATAATAATAATAATAATAATAATAATAATAATAATAATAATAATAATAATAATAATAATAATAATAATAATAACAATAATAGAGATTTGAGTGCCGTAGTTCGTAAGCAGTCGATGACTAGAAGCAACGATTTAGTAGCACTTTTCATGATGCTGTGACTTAATTGCATTTTGTCTTAAATCCCTTAGGTTGTAGCCGTAATATTGTCGAGGATCCAGGTAATTTATGTCACTATTTAATGTCATCATTTGAGAAATAAATAGCAGAGTACCAGAAATAAAATATATAATAGTTATTTGAATTTCTAAATTAGGCCTATCCAAAAATGCTAAATGTTGTCTTTATATCTAGTAATCTCCGATTGACTGATATTACTCCATAGGCTTATCAAGTTTTTATATAAGTAAAAATGTGTAAGTATACAATTCATAACATAGTAGGCTAGTCTACACTCCATAGTTACAAAGTTTAGATTTTAATTATGTTATGTTAGTCAGCATTGACTTAGCCTATGTGGACTTGTGTTTACAATTAAATTTAGAAAAGACTTAAAAAATTTTCTTTCTCAATTTCTTATTAAACAAAACATATAAAAATAATATAATTGTTGTAGCTTAATGTTACTTAGTTGGGTTATTTGCTGATTGAAATTAAATTGTTTAAATAGAGTTTTTACCCTTAAAATGCAGTACAAGAAGTAACAAAGTAACATTATTTTCTTGTTTCGATTTTCCCGTTTTTCCATTTTTTATTTTGTTGTTGTTGAAAAGACGACGTTTTCACGTTTTTATTCAGTTTTAACCGTTTTTACCAACTATGGTTATAAATTGACTTAAATAGCACAATTTGCAATAAATTTGCAGGGGATACCTTTTCAATGAATGGGGGATGATTTCGTACGACTCATGGGGGATACTTTTGCACGGGGGGTGATAGTCCCTCACGTTCAGATTCATCCGGCCGGATACTTCATTTCGCTAAGGGGATATAATTCTAATGGGGATACTCTATGTCGTGACACCGGTCTCGGTTACTTCTCTTCACCCGCTTTGCTAATTAAACCGGCATGACCTCTATGTCCCGCGAGCGGGAACTGCTATGGCTAAAACGCGAGCCTTTGCCTTCATTGGCCACTATCATGGAACCAGCGTCCTCCTTTGACACGTTCCTGTGTATCAACTGGTGGGCCAAGTGACTCTTTTCGTTGTCTGAAGGCCTCTTTCTTTTCTCTGGGTCTCTCGCACTGGGAGCGCCTCTGATTGGCGTGCACTGAGGGCCGCAATAAGAGGGGGTGCTAAGGGTGCTGCAGCACCCGGGCCCGCAGTTTGAGGGGACAGCATTTTCGGAACCGGAAGTGAAGAAATTTTTTAATATGCTTGTTATTTACTTACTGTTAAATCTAGCGAAAATGCTGCTACATAAATAGGCTAAATACGAGGTAATAATTAACTTAATTATTTATAGTTATTCGACATAAATAAATAAACGAAGTCACAATTAATTTAATTAGGTCTACTTAGAGTTGTTTGCCTGACACTAGTCATTGCGTGTCCTACTGTCCATTATTATAGTAATGTAACGTTAATTGTGCATAGTGTCTTTAGGCAGTAACTACACACTAGTAAGCATGTTACAAATAGGTGCGTGGTGAACCGGTAGTTGTCAGAGGGAGCCTTTGGATGGCAATCACAATAATCACAGCACCCGGGCCCGCACTAGCCTTAATGCGGTCTGGAGGCGCTATATAAATTGATAGATATAATACAATATATGCAAAAACACATCGCAGACGCTAATGAAAGCAGGTCATTTAGCAGGTAGCAGTTTCCACCGACTGCGCCTCTCTCCAACCGCAATTCGTCTCACGTTTGATCGATCTGTAAAATTTGGGAATATGTTTTGTAGCTGGAAGTCTGGCTGTCAATTTTTATAAGTTTAGAGATGCGGATCAGGTTATGGCGAAGTACGGGAACGGAGACGCACACTTGGCAGTTAGTGAAATGGAGGCTTACATACGAGATGAGCATGGATCACAAATGAATGAGGTTGCCATCAAGTGGAATGCTCAAGTAAGTCTTCAGCATCTTTCTTCCCGTGTACCTCACTGCCTTGCCTCTTCTTAGGCTATGCGCTATATCTTCTCTCTCTTCCTCTATCCATCCATCCGTCCATCCTTCCATCCGTACATCCGTCCTTCCGTTCGTTCGTCCGTGCTTCCCTATCTATCTATCTATCTATCTATCTATCTATCTATCTATCTATCTATCTATCTATCTATCTATCTATCTATCTATCTATCTATCTATCTATCTATCTATCTATCTATCTATCTGTCTGTCTGTCTGTCTGTCTGTCTGTCGGTCTGTCTATCCGTCCGTCCGTCCGTCCGTCCGTCCATCCATCCATCCATCCATCCATCCATCCATCCATTCATCCATCCATCCATCAGATCCATCCATCCATCCATCCATCCATCCATCCATCCATCCATCCATCATCATCAATTAAAATCCATCCATCCATCCATCCATCCATCCATCCATCCATCCATTATCCATCCATCCATCCATCCATCCATCCATCCATCCATTATCTATTAAATATTATATTATCTATCTAAGTTATCTATAAGATTAATCTATGAATCTAGTCTAGTCTAAAGTTCTATCTATCAGGATCTATCTATCTATCTATCAGTCCTATAAGATTCCAGGTCCATAAGATCTATCAGTTCAGATTAAGGTCAAGTCGGTCTATCTAAGGTCAGGTCTCATCAAGGTAAGTCTAGATGGATTCTATCAGATTAAGTCAGTCCATCTCAGATTCATCTCATCAGTCAGTCTAAAGATCGGTTCTATTTATCAAGTCAATAAGATCAAGTTAATCCGTTATCCATCCATCAATATCCATCCATCCATCCATCCATCAAGTCATCCATCCATCCATCCATCCATCCATCCATCCATCCATCCATCCATCCATCCATCCATCCATCCATCCATCCATCCATCCATCCATCCATCCATCCATCCATCCATCCATCCATCCATCCATCCATCCATCCATCCATCCATCCATCCATCCATCCATCCGTACTACTACCCATGTATCCATGAATTGATATTCTAACCTAATCTAATCTAATCTAACCTAATCTAACCTTACGTAATCATATACAATAAAATCTAATCTAACGACTTCTGTTGAGCCATTTTCATTATGCCCAAGCCATCAATCAAAAGTCGCTTTGAGTAAAATCGCGATCAGAAATAATTAAACTATTAAATTTTGAGTTAATTCATGTCAGTCTATTCAAATCCACATTTGTTGTTCGCAGAATCTTTTTCCATATGTTGACGCAGACAGCGACGGCTGGGTGAGCTTGGAGGAGTTGAAGAATTGGAACCACTGGAAGGGCGTGAAAGTCTGATCAGTCAGCCGTAACACGTCCTATCCCGCATGACGAAATCGGTCTGCACTGAAAATTACACGCATCGATGCCATCTGTCATCTTCTATCGACGACGCTCTTATTAATTGACACATCTATTAACATTTAATTGATCGATATCTGCTTTGGTTTAACAGATTAAAATTGCCCAGTTATGTTCAGTTTAATGAAGTTTTTAAAAGAGTTATTTGCAGATTTGTTGGAAGCTCACTAGGCTTTCTTGAGATGGCAGCAGATTGGTCAGTACGCTGACCTTGTAACGCAGAAATTACGGGTTCGATCCTCCTTCCCTGAGACATTTACTGAGTAATGATCTTGTGCAAGTTCTTCACTCACAATTGCTCAGCACCGTCGATTGATGCTTGCTTGGCAGTGGTGCTATGTAAACTCTTAATAATAATAAGAATAATAATAATAATAATAATAATAATAAAAATAATAATAATAATAATAATAATAATAATAATATATTATTATTATTTTAATAAATTAATAATTCATTCATTTATTCATTCATACGGGAATTTACATAGCGCCCTCGGTTCCAAGCAGTCTGGACATGTTACCCTGGAAGGCCATCGCGTTTTGCCTAGTTGTGTGTAGTATGAGCAGTCAACTTAATAATAATAATAATAATAATAGCTTTTCTTTATTAAGCTCTTGACAAACGCACTGCGCTGTACATTTACATGTTATGCAATTGAAATCTTAACTACTAACAGAACAGACAGCTTGCAATACAACGGCGCTAATAGCAGCCTACAAAGCATATCCGCACAACGGGGGCTCGAACTCGGTACCTCTCGGTCTCTGTGCCAGATGTTAACCAATGCGCCATGGGCCCCCCGGTGGATAGCATAGCCTAAAGGATAACACTTCTTGCTTGAAGTTAACAAGGACCCGGTTCGAATCCCGTAAGGCCCCCTGGGTCTTGCTCTTTCTTCATTCC
>JACEVL010002808.1:0-17464 GCA_020284085.1 Aporrectodea caliginosa
ATGGTATTCGTAAGAGAGTCAAAGACAACGTTGTGCAGCGTGGCTCATGCCTCTATACAGAAGAAGCACTGTGCCATAGAGCACAACGTTTCAATAGTTGAATCTTGTCAGAATTAGGCTGTGTGTCAGTGTTTTCAGCGATGCTGAATCTGGAGTAGAGCTAAGTCTTTGGATATGCACGTTTGATAAGTTACAGCTATTAAGGTTTAGGAGGAATTGGGAAGAGTCAAAAAGGCCTTTATTCTGACACTGTAGACAACGGTGCTGCGTAATTTGGGTAGGCTTACTGTTAAATTGTGGGGTTTTGTTTTTTGAAAGCACGATAGCACAGTGTCCGCATTTCTAAGTGCACTGAAAGTGTTCAACAGAATTGCGCCTCCATACACCTCAGCTGTTCTCGTGGAGCTTCACAAAATAGATGGAAAAGATGTGATACGTCTTCTATACAGGAACGACTCAACACATGATGCTTATACTCTCCAGATCCCAGGTGTGTACTTCCATTCTTTAATTTCTTTTGTTTAAAATGTTATGAAATGTAAAACAGAAGAAAAAGAAGAGTTCGTTGAGCTAACCCCGAGAGGTCGCCCCGTCTATTAAGAAATAGAAACTGAATTCTGTTAACTTAGGCACACGGGGACGGTACCAGGCCTCTCCCTCCACGCCTTATCTTCCCATCGACAGTTTACGGTCAGTATTCTTGCTTTATATCTGATGGTTGCAGCTGGAAATTCCAAAATATCTTTCTGCCCTTTTGGGGATGTTACCTCCACCTCTCAGTTGCCAGCCCAGCACACCAACCAATTTATTTTATTTTATGTTTTAATTATATTTTAATGTGTAGTATAAGTTGTACTCTTGCGCGGGCTTTTAGGGCGGCCTTCATGTATGTTGAATTAAAAGAATTCTATCATTTTGGAACAAATGGTCCATAAGTAGTTAAATGCGTCATTTTAAAGTAGGTATAGGCTACTTAGTTAGCGACTTCCATATATTGCGTTCCTTTGCTTAACTAAAAGTACTCCATGTTTTGGATTTCATTTTGGCAGGAACTGATATCGATGATGATGATGATGATGTGATGTTGCTGTTGCTGTGGTTGATGATGATAATGATGATATAATGCTGTTGTTGTTGCTGCTGCATGGTGATGATGAGTATGAAGTCGACGACGACGATGATGATGATAATGATGAAGAAGATGATGTTGATGTTGCTGTTGTTGTTGTTGTTGTTCATGATGATGACGATGATGATGATGATGATGATGATGATGACGATGATGATGATGATGATGATGATGATGGTTATGATGATGCTAACAGTCCAGCAACTGTAGCCCTTTTCCTTTACAACGAGCAACCAGTTTCACCCCACACCAAAACCTCACATGCAGAAGCTAATGGCAGACGACGCATAGGCATATGACCGTGTTGCAATAATTATCTTTTAGACAGGGCATGGTTATGAGAACAGACACCCGAGATTTAATTACAGAACTTGCTAAGTCCTAGATAGTGTATTCACTCCGAATCACTCGTACAATAATTAGGGCCAATTATTGTGCCCAGTGAACATCTGCATACAGTCTTCTTCCTGTATACCAGTTCGTGTTTGTGACAACGTTGCATTAATGATACATAGGGCAGTCCCTAAATCACGGTCAAAAAGTGAAAAAATCACGGCATACTTTTGCAAAAATCAAGAAATTCACGGCACTGTGCAAAAAAATTCACGGCAACGTGAAAAAATTTTCCGATGACCTTTTTTTTTTTTTTTTTAGTCGTCGTCGCCATTTTTGACGTGTTTCGCAACCATTTTTAACGTGTTTTTAGAAAAAAGTGCTGAAAATGTGAAAAATCACGGAAAATCACGGGAAACGGCAAAATTCACGGAAAACGGCAAAATTCACGGCAAACGGCGAAATTCACGGTTTCCGTGATTTCCGTGAATTCGTGATTTAGGGACTGCCCTAATGATACATGATGAAAACTTAGCTCCTGCACGAGCAGAAGACTGGATGCATGTTTGTTATTTGTTAAATGGACAGTTAGCGCTTAAGTAAGTAAGTAAGTACCCACTTTAATTCACAGTTGTTAGTAATGGTGGCGTGTGTGTGTTTGTGTGTGTGTTTGGGAGGTAAAGACCTAACCATATCCTCATATATAGGCCTAATTTTCTGGAAATACGAGGGGTACTGGTACCCCCCACTTTTTGGACTGGACGGTACCGTACCACTAGCTTCATCTGGGCCCTCAAGACTTAAAATAATTGCCGAGCATCATCATCATCGGGATCACCATCATCATCGTTATCTTCGTTGTTATTATTATTATTTTTTATTATTAATATTTATATTATTATTATTATCATCAGCATCATCATCATGAAGCATAAATGGCGCCATTATAACTATTTAACGGTCGCCTCTGCATATATTATGTCCTACCTTGCCTTGTTGATGAGGTTATAACATGCTCATTGCGACACAAAGTCTGAATCGCTGATATACAGTAAGACTACCAATATGAGCGCCTCTGAATGGGAATCTGGAAGGGGCGCTATAACAAGTGTTCAAATACAATACAATACAATACAATACAATACAATACAATATGGTCAACGACATAGATACAAAATTTAATTCACCTATATAGATAACAATGAAATACTACATTGCCCTGCTAGACTAGTAGGCCTATGCTTTACAATTCAATATTTTACAGTGATCTGGTAATATTCAGTTGATAGCAAATAATTGCAAATTACAAGTAGTTTGAATTGTAATTGTGACCATAGATTTATCAGCATTAATTGTTTCAAGAGTAGGGACCTATAATCAGAGGCATATACATTTTTATTCCACGCAATATGCCATGCAGGGATGGCCAACCCGCGGCCCGCCAAATGTGACCAGCGGGCTGCTAATTGGCCAGTGTTTAATCTAGTCCCCTTGCTGTGGGGGGGAATCGAGGGTTGTCGGGGGAACCCAGCGACTTTTCCGAGGGGAGGTAGTAACCCAACAAATTTCGAGGGGGTAGTAACAGTTTTCCACCAAGGCTGAGGGGGTAGTAACGAGTTTTCCACCAAGAAATTTCGAGGGGGGCTGCCAAGAAAAATTTAGGGGACTACAATAAATCCTGGGGGGCCTACATTTAACACTTTTCTGTACAAAATTTCATCTCTTTTTTTCTCTCATCCTGGGGGAACTTTACCCCCAGAGACGTCTAGATTAAACACTTGCACGGCCAATTTCTAAATAATTTTTTCTCACCTACCTACTTGTCCGACTACTACAATACTGCATAATAATGATGTCTAAAACACTAAAAGATTTAGTATTGTAAGTTCTTGTGACCTGATGTAGTCGTTCCTGTTTTTATACATCTTGTAAAAATATTAAATAAACATTTGTATTTCTTTGGAGGCTGTGAGGATAAATATTTCGCGGCCCGCCGCGTGCTTACCAACAATCATAGTCGCTCGTAGGCCAAAAAAGGTTGGCCACACTGCAATATGGTGTTAAAGTTTAGTTCAAAAATTGGTTAATCATGCATTAAGCAGCAGTGCTGAGATAACTAAAAAACTCGATAACTAGTGGGTTTCCGCTTTATTATAGCACAGATGTTCGTATAGTGCTACAGGATGTTAATTGATAGGCTACTTATGCGAGCAGTGGCGCGCAGTAGGCCTACAGTATCATGTTCGGAATCAGTAGGGCCTATAATACTTTATTTATTTGCTATTTAATGGGTAAATACGATGTGCTGCCTAACGTTATCTTGATTCAGTAGCTCTTTATTGGTGCTGTAGGCTACTATTTACGCTGTTAAAATGAGTTTAACCAATTAGTAGGCCTATAGTAGATGTTGTTGTTTGTTTTTAAGGATGCAGCGACAGTTGTTTATTTGAAGACTTTATCCGCTTGACAAAGGACAACATTCCTGTTGACTGGCATTCTGAATGCCAAACTAAGTCTATTCCAACTACTGGTAAACAGCTAACCCCAGTAAACCCACTGACTTATTTTAGTTTTATCTATTTGTATAACGTCCATGAATCTTCGCCGTTTCAACTCTAAACTCCATCCACCTTAGTCGTCTGCAGAATTGTCGAGTTTATGATTTGCTATAGCCTAGTGCTTAAGGAAGTGCTGAAGGCTCCAGCCAAGTGACCGTTTCAGAGGTGGCCGGCCTGAGAATACACCATGTCTTAGTTAAGCATTAGGCCTACCCTTGCTGCATATTTGCGCTTTGTTTGCATTTATTTACTTAATATCGTTTATTTAACGACGCCGTCATATCGACGATGATTGGCGTCGCATTTATTTACTCTATGTTGCATATTTATATAGTGCCGAAAGCTCACGATCTGTTGGCAATGCATCTAATTGTGCATTAAGGACGTGCTCAAGATCCCATGACTGTGATTAATTATCTCAGCGGTGGTCTTAACTAAATACATGGTGTCATAGTTGAGCATCCTATTATAGTAGTATTGAGTTTGTATTGTAATTGTTCTTACAGATACTATAATTATGCTGAGTGTGGTCGTCATACTTGTGTCCCTCGTGCTTGTAACGCTACTGGTCTACGCAGTGCTGCGAAAGCGGAGGCGACGCGATGGGTATGCGTACGATGGGCTGATTGCAAAGGACGACGAGACCTCTTGAGTGACGTATACAATGATCTTGGTGTTCCGAACAAAAAATGCCAATTTTTAAATTCTGAACGTTTTGGCTCACCTATTCTGCATAAAACGGTGTTTATTGTACCCTGATTTTCTAAAGATAAGACATGTATTGTGGAAGAAAATATTCGTTTGCTAATCTATGCTTTCAAAACATTTTATTGGCTTTGCTGTGTGCATGTTTTCATTTTAGCTTCGTGACTTTATTTTAATGCGATTAAGTTTTTGATACCGGTTAACAATAACATTTTAATGCATGAAAGTGCAGGTTTTAAACTGAAAAAATGGAGGAAATACCATTACTATGGTTGGCTATAAATCTGTTTTTCTTCTGATCTGTGCTTTCCCTTGACTGTTGTGTTACTGTTCGTTTTTAATGTGAAATCTGGAATTGTGTCTATTTGACGTGACTTTCATAGAAATTCCATATATCAATTCTATGGATACCTGAGTAAACGATCATATCTGAACTGCCTTATATTTGGACACATTTCCATAAGAAGTAAGTTTTTAGATAAAATGTGTTGTCACCGTGTTCGTTCATGATTGGTCAGAAATAGGAATCAAGCTTTTTACACTGCTGGTCACAACTACAAGCATAGGCCTATACAATGTAGGTTTTCTTTGTAATTGTACGATACAGCGTAGCATACACTTCATGGAAACGTCTTAAATTTAGCAGTAAGTGTTATGGTCTTTATGCTGTGCATGCTATAGAGTATAGAAGATGTAGTGACACTGCTGCAACTTCTGTCTCCGATGAGAATATCTGTATCTGTAGTCTTCTGAATGATGAGATTTAATTGAACACGTGCTAGAAAACATCCCTCGATGTCGATTGCTTAATTGCAGGTGGCTGAACAGGGCACTCTGATACCTTTAGTTGAACTTGTTCACTGTACTTATGTATGTAGGATTATGCATGTTACGTTTGTCAAATGCATTGTGGTATATAATTAGGCATTTGTAGAGAGCCTCCTTAGTGCTTTAAAAAATACCATTGCAATTTCTGTAACTAACTATACTGATACTAAACTTTTGAATACCAGGGTAGATGTCTTCGTAATGGGTCTGCTAGGCCTAGTAACTTGTCGATAAAAATGTAACAGACTGAACTCCTTCAAACGCTATACAATGTGTGTGAACATGTCAAAGCACTTCTTAGTGCAAGATCAAGTGCTTCCTGATTCCGGTTAAATAATTCAGCCATTGGAGCAATATTTGAGAGAATTCGCCATAGTTTAAAATAATATATTGCTTTAAATCTGTAGCTTTAATTAGTTCATATAAATTAAATTGTGCTTAATGTGTTTTTCTTATTTTTACGTAATTTCTGTTAAAGGGAATAGGATGTCGGGTATACTGCAGCCGCTTTATTCTAGTGTTTGTAGAATTTCGCACGCATTCTACATGTATATAAAAGTCTAACAGGTTATGTATAAACTAAAAAATAGTTGCGCTGATGTTTTACCAGCAGAACGAATATAGATGTTTGCGACGAGACATGACGTTGACATGGCCAGCGATCTAGCGCCATTGGACGTTAGGAAACTCAGCGACGTTATTGGATATCACAATGTAAGAGATATTAAGAGTCCACGTACACATATCGCAGGAGACTCAAACAAGCAGACACTTTATGCTCACGCAATATGAGTCCTACATATTGTCACTACTATCATACACCTATATTGCTGTACAGTACAGTAGCTGATAGACTTAAAGTAATAATTAGTCTATTGTGTACTGTTACATGGTGTCATAATCGATGATGTGAACCATCATTGTCATTCATTGGGACTTTAAGTTAACGCTCCATGATTATACGATAATAGCAACGAATTTGCGTAGGCCTATACCCGAGCATTTGTGCATTACGGCCACTATAGTAGGCCCTATTGCTGACAACCTCCGTGAGCAGTGGGAATACCACGAGTTAGCGGCAGATCTAACTGAAGCCTGCTCGAAAAAGACTGCTGCTGTCAGATACGTGCGTGGCAAAGTCTGCAAGACTTAGTGTCGAAGGCGTAGAAGAATCCATGATCCGACGAGCTCGCATTGTCGTAGGTATCAAAGATAACTAGGGATTGTAGAAATTCACGAAGTCACGGAAGCCGTGAATTATCTGATTTTCGGCATTTGACGTGAATGCCGTGAATTTTCCTAAACTCCGTGATTTTGGGCAAATTTGACGAAATTAGCCAAATTCAACACGACGTTCGGAACGGACATGTTTTGCCCCAGCTTCACAGTTTGACAGAAGAGAACTTGGCGCTACATGTGATGATGGTCAACAATAGCAGAAACTAACTATAGACGCCTTCATCACTTAGCGTGACATTACGCAGCGACGTCACGTCGCTGCTTTAATATAATTATTCATTCATTACTTGAATTTATATAGCGCCTCTTCAAGGGAACTACTCAGAGGCGCTCCCAACCCCAGCGCGGCCAAATAAGACCATTTTAAGTTGAGAGAGGAATGTCTGAGAAGGGGTTCTAGGAAGGGAGCGGAGGACCAGAGGGAGGCCATTCCAGGTCGAGGGGCCAACCACAGAGAACGTACGGTTCTGCTTGGTGGAGGTGCGAGCAAAAGGCACAGAGAGAAGACCATGTTCAACCGAACGGAGGGAGCGCGAGCCCCGAGCACTGAGGGTGGGGCTACAGAGCTCAGTAAGGTAGACAGAAGCGAGGCCCAGCAGGCAGCGCCAAACTAAGGCAGCTACCCTATACACGATTATCCTCGTTTATTATTTCAGACTGACTGACACACTGCAGTATGACTAATTGACTACCATTCATAGTTTGAACGAATGATCACGCGTTATCACAGGAGTCGAATTAGCTGTTTGGCAGCCATGCAAGGAACCCATCACATCCTACTGCTCACTTTACTAGCGCCATCTGGCGAATGAAAGCCTGAGTCGACGTTTTAAGGGGTAGCGGAAGCGATCCCGCGTCCTTGCTGATCTTCTGCTCTTCCTGCCAGGGTGTTACTATTACCCTAAAACCCTCCTATGTTATTGATATGATTATATTGGTAAGATCTTAGTAAATCTAAACGTGATTTAATGCAGGGCGTTTACACTGACTGACATACATAGCGTTATTGTTTGGTCGGATCTTAGCAACTGAAAGCGTGAATTTTCTTTCCCATATATAATTTGCCGTGATTTTCGCCCTTTAAAAAAAATGCTGTCGTGAACTTTGAACTTTTTGCCGTGAATTTCTACTATCCATGAAGGTGACGCCTCCGGGCCTCTCCCGCAAACCGCTCCAAATTCGAGATCTCAGCTATCGCACAAGCAACAAGTAGGCCTAACGATACGAAAGCGTTGGAAAATGCTTGAAAGATTTGGGGCCTACTTCCTTACTATAGCAAAGTGTCCAATTTTTAGGTACTTCGTTTTAAGTAAACGTAGGCCTTCTAAGACTTTTACTTAAGCAAAGCAAATAAGCAATGCAATAGTTTCTACTCTTACTTCGTTGCTGATCAACATAGTGCTTGTGTCCTGGCCATGACTCCGCCAACATGCTCATGCCAAAAGATATGATTACCTACAATAAATGTATGTATATATGATATATATATATAATATATATTATATATATATATATATTGATTTTGTAGTTTCTCCTTAGGCTAGTCCTGTCACCTGCAACAAGTCAGTGTTCGGTCTATACCCAGCCTTTTACCTCCTTAGGCTATACTTATCAGCCCTCACTTCAAACTGCATACAAAGTAGGCTGTCCAAGGTGCGATTTATAGGGGAATGGATCTCCCAATCAACTGGTTTAGACTGTTATGGAGATGATGGTACAGTAGATGTGGTGTTTCATATCAATAGAGAATTGACTGTCGGGCTATCGGCCTATAGCCGTATACAACGGTCCGTACGTGGGTAGGCCCTATCTTAAATGGCGTGACATCCGTTTAAACGGGCAGAAGCGATTTACCTCATTCGTAAAATTTATTCACAATGAGCAGGGTCGTCGTATATATAGTGTTACTCTGAATTTACATTTGACGCTTCGATTCTATCTAATCATTGTCAACTATAAATCTCGCCCTGCGGCTGCTTGCGCAAAGGGTATACAGGCCTATACAATGACTAGGCTACTTACTATGCCTGCTCTATATGCATGTGAGTCATAACATGCCTGCATAATTATAAGGCTACGCTCAAAGTGCTCTCATTCTACTGATAGGCCTATATTTATGTGACGTGACCTATAAACGGAAGTAGGCCAATTATGACAGGCCGTGTTGATTTTGCAAAATGATCTCGATTCCGTGTAACTAGACTGTTCTATAGGCAGCTGCCGTGTGCTGTCTTTGTTTCTGATTGCCTTTGGTTTGTTTTACAAAGATGGCGTTATCGTCCATCGTAACTTACGTTTTTGCTTCGTTGCTTCTGATCGGTGGATACATCGCACAACAGGACGACACCCTGCTAATGGTCCAGATAGTAAGTAAGCTGTGTTTCAGGACGAGATCGTGTAATGCCTGTTTTGAATGGCGTTACGACGCCAGTTTAGATAACGATAGTTGACCCAGACATCCGATGTCTGGGCGAGAGATATTTTAAGTGTTAGGCACACCTGCGATTCCTATTAAATTGTAGGCTACGTTAGTCAGCTGTCAAACTGGATTTCAGCGAGACATAAATGGTTGAAAAGAAAAAAACAAATATGTCAGCCCAACGCATTCAAGAAGTATTTGGGTTGAATATCGATTTTGCGGCTGTGGCTGATTGTAGAAATGACATGGACGCCCTATAGGCCTACTGCGACTTAACTGATCGCTACAAGCGGTATACGTGGGACGTGGTGGTGTAGCCTGTATATATAGGCTGTAGCGGTATGTTCTGTGCTTTGTGACCGGAGGGTCGCAGGTTCGAATCTACCTCAAGCCACTGCGTAGCGACCTTGGACAAGTTGATCGCTCACAATTGTCTGTGAGGAAGGCAACGGGAAACCACCTCACTCATCTCATCCCGGGTGGCGCAAAAAGCCAATGGACCTGCCTTCGGGCCCGGCAGAGCACTGATAATCATCACAAGCGCTACTGGGTTGCCGGCAGGAAAAGTTAAAACCCTGGAAAATATCCGGCCCTTTGTATGTTTGTTCTATTGAGCTACTGAATTTCTTTTTGGCAGTTTTTAACGACTTTACACACGCATATGTGTCCCTAAGTTCCCCTCGGGCCCTACCAGGCTAACAATTCAATCTACTTATTTATTTTTATTGTACCGGTAGTTTTATTTCTTCCACACGTTTCTAGTCCATGATCTGAGTAATATATATATATTCGTTTAATGTGAATCAGGTTGACAAGCCGCAACCGGTTACAAGGTAAGTGAAACGAGATCAGTAATTTAAAATTCTATAGGTTGTTGTTTGTTCGTTCAGGGGTTATTTTTTGAGCAAGCTCCTATAGAGGACCCTAGGAATGTAGTTCTTGTCATCCTTAGCTGGTAATGCAAAATCGTGAGTTCTAGGGCGAAGGCTGTAACTTCGCTTGATGACAGGCGGAAACAAGCTCCGCAGGACGTGGGATGTATTTCTGCTGACTGCCGTCAGCAGTCTGTCCTCGGCTTCGCATACCATCTCCGAGATGTCAGGCGCGTTGCCAGGGAGATAGCCCATTCGTCGCGATCTTTGTAGAAATCGGTCCAGCCTATTTCTGTCCTCAGCTTTGGTGAAGCCCCACCAGGCTGGCGCCGCATAAAGCAGACGGGACACGGTTGTAGCCTTTGCCACGTCATGCAGCGCCGTTGTAGGAAGGCCGTGGGACCTCAGGACGCGAAGGGCATACAGGGAGCGCGAGCAGACCCCCAATATTCCATCGATGTGTGTAGATGTGCCAAGGTCTTCTCGTATGGTCACTCCCAGGATCTTCATGGTGGCAACGCGCTCTACTCCGGCGATGGTTGGTGGCAATTCGATGTTTCTGCGCCGGCGAATCAACATCTCTCGGGATTTGGATGCGTTTAGGCGTAAGTTGTTGCGGGCTGCCCATGTCGCGATGTGGTCAAGCTCTATTGAGACAGTTGCTCTCTTCGACGCACCGACGATCAAATACGTGTCATCAGCGTACTTGACGATCAGGTTTTGCTGATGGACTGGCTGAAGGTCAGAGGCGTTGACAATATAGCCAGATGGTCCGAACCCAGAGCCTTGTACAACACTGGCGTTGATCTTAGCTATGCCTGACAACCGCCCGGCAAACCGTGTCGCATGCCTTCGGTCTCTGAGGAAGCTAACGAGCCAGTTGTAGACCTCGTCTGGTATGTCTAGGCTGCAGAGCTTGGAGGCGAGCGTCGAGTGGCGGACGGTGTCGAAGGCTTTGCTGAAGTCCAGTGATATAAGGGCCACATAGGGTTCAGAGGCCAACAGAGAAGTTGTATGATGGAGGATGGAGACCAGCGCAGCTGTTGTAGATCCGGTAGGCCGGAAGGCATACTGGTCTCTTAGTATGTGGTCCATGGGCGGCTGTGTAAATGTTGGATATATATATGCCTGGACCAACTCTCTCTCCAGTATCCGCGAAAGAACTGGCAGGATGGAGATGGGCCTGAAGTCCGCGGGAACCTTGGGTTGATCGATCTTGGCGATTGGATGGATGATCGCGGTCTTCCATTGGTTGGGTACGTGGAATTCAACGAGCGAGCGGTTTATGAGGTACGAAAGGGCCCCCGAATAGACCGGGGCCGTAAGCCTCAAATACCACGCGGGCAGGCCGTCAGCTCCATCGGCTGTGTGGTGGAGGTGGTCCAGAAGATGAAATATTCGGCGCTCAGAGGTAATGTTACAAACAATGCATCTATGGACTGTCTGTGAGACTCTATGCTCAAAGTGCCAATTTTATTTCATACAGCTTTCCAGTGTGACTTCGTTTCTTCGTTGCTTAGGAGACCCCCGGAGTCTGGAGGGAAACATTCAATGCGTCCTCCTTTGTCCTCCTTTTCTGGCTTTCTGTGTCCTTAGGCTATCCGTGTATCTGACAACCCTACGCGCGACGGCATGTTTAGCGCTGATAGCCTACACTTAGTTGATTATGCAAACGCAGTGATTTCCAACTCTTCGAAAAGCTTGATAGGATTTTCATATAGTTCCCGCCTTTGCGGAATGTAGCGTCTACCAATGAGGAGGGGGTTGAGAGAACGATCTCCCACGGTTGCCAGAAGTGGGGTTTAACGTCTTCAACATAGCATACACTGGGGGATATTGATTTCCGCTAATGCAACGACCTGCAATACGAAATTTACTAAAAGAAATTGGCCAGAGTGGGGTTTGTTCTCCCATTCCAGGTGGGGGTTGGGGGGGGGGTTGGTTAGACGTCACTGCCTGCGGAAAGTTCATTATATATACCTAGTTGCAAAAATTTCCGACGTCTCCGACTCTATGCACGCAACGAACATTTCCATTTGCCAATTGGTCGTTACGCGATCTAAATTGGCCGTTTTGACGTTGTTAGGCCAATAAGTTAATATAATTATATTGACTTATTAAGTGGACTAATTCTAAGTGTTATACTGGGTAATTGGCATAGGAGGGAGGGGGAGTTGGTGACGAGGGCAGAAAATGATAAATTCTTTAGAGTTTGAGCTATTTGAGGGAAGGTTGTTAGCAAAAGCTCAGGTTGAGATTAAAAGTTATTCGGATGGGATAGTATGAGCTTGAGAAGATCCTGTCATCAGAAAATTTGAACATAAGATTGAGGGGTTGAGCAGGGTGTAAGTCTGAAGCAGTAATGGAGAAGTTGGTGGGTCTTAAGACTTAGCCTTGAGCTATACTAGCATTGAAAGGGAGGAGGGATGGAGAGAGACCTTTAAATGTAGTGAGGTGCCAGTTTTCGAGTTGATATTCAGCTAGTCAGTTATAGATTTGATCTCATATATCAAGAGTGGATATTTGTTGTAGATGGAAGAGTGTTTAACAAAATCAAATGCTTTGCAGACGTCAAGAGAGATTATTGAGATATATTCATTTCTTTTTACGAGGAGTTGTGTATGACATAATGGCTGCGGAAGTGCATCCAGTTGGTCTGAAGCAAATTGATCGGCGAATAAGGATTCCAGGGTGGTTACTGAGGTTATTGGGTAAATAAATCTATATATTATAGAATATTTGTTTTTCGACTATTCTGGAATGAATAGGAAAGGTGGAAATTGGACGGAATTAGAATTTTGAGGGGATTGGGGTTTAGCTTCTGGCCGGATGATGGCTATTTTCCATGGGGGGGTGAAATGGTAAAGATATGAAAGATTATTGAGGTGGGAGTGAGGTAAGGAAAAGACGGGGGCGGTGAGTCCAAGGAACCAAGCGGGTTGGTTGTAAAATCCGTTGGCAGTAGGATGTAAGTGGATGTAAGTGGCTGAGTAGATAGAAGAGTTGGTATTCTTCAATTAAGGGGCTAAGAGGTGGAAATTGGGTGAAGAGTAGTTTTGGTCAGTGGAGATAGAGGAGTAGGCCTAATGGGGGTTTTAGGTCAGTGGCTGTAAAGTAATTGCTTTCAGGGTCTATACTGGTAGTGGATTTTACTTTATCCCAAAAAAGTCTAAGACGTGGATATTGAAGCGCTTCCAATTTACTGCCCATTTCGATTTTTTAAGGTTGGGGTTCAGATTCGCATTTCTGTTTGACTGTGCACGTTAAACAATGTTTGCTTGGGGAAGGTGTAATTGCGGAGCCGCTGTCATTTTGCGACCACACTTACATTGCTTGCAAAGTTTCCAGCTTACGCTCTGCTAAATCACTATAATTAAAATCGCTGACACGATGTAACAGATTGGGCTAGTAGTCTGTGTGTTATTACCAGACTGCGCTTACTGTAGCGTTACAACGTCTGCATGTAGGCCAGGCCTACAGTGGGAGGTGACCATCTCTAGTATCAGTTGACGACATGGAGTGTGTGACCTATATTTTCACTACGCTTCGGTACACACAGAAAATGTGGAGAGCATGTGGATGCATGCAGTGGCGTCACTGGGTTTGGTGTCACCCAGTTACACAATTTAACATAAAATTAGGAAATATTCGCATAGTGTTGAACTATGGAGGGGAATGAAGGTGCCTGCAGCTTATATACCTAGGCTTCATTATAATGTTCAAAGAATACATAAAATAATGAAATAGGCCTAATGTTCAAAGAATACATAAAATTATATAATCACTAGGCCTACAGTAATATCAATTGGCAAAGTTTATATAGGCCTAATGAGGAAACTAATTTGAAATTTGGCTGATTATTTCTTAATACATTGTAATAGCGTAATTATCCGTAATAATATCAATTAAAATCAGGTTAGCAATTGAAAATATAAATTTATGGAAATATACTCATAAATGAAATAAGACAACAACAAACAACAGGAACAAATATGCCAGCATTTCAGCACTTAGCGAACGTCTTGACGAAATCAGAACTTTCCTTCGCTCGCTTTCAAAGCTGCGATCTTGTGAATCACTTAATCGAAAATCAATGCCTTTCGCCAATTCACTTTCAATTGATTATATCGCGAGATCGGAAAGCTTTGAGGCCCTTGACTGCCCTTAGTACCCCATGGTAGATTGCAAATAGTTTTTTATATGTTACAGCTTTGAAAAGCTTCTCTCACACGAAGCCACAGATAGGCCTACAACAGAAGTAATTTCAGGCTTAGTTAAAGGGTTGGAGAGATTCTAATTAAGTCCCATTCAGCTATGAATGTCAAAACGTCTAATATTGCCCACTCTTTGGCTTCTTCCATGGTTGATCTCTGCTGCTTTCAAATGCCTTCTCAGACTTGGTATTTCATCATAGAAAGTGGTCAATTTTGAAACGGGCACCTTTAACTCTTCTTCGTGGCAGCTGTCAGACTATATCCACTTGAACGGCCTTAAACATGGCTGCTACTTCTTTCATGGCTCTTGATCTGATCTGAATTTTAGAATGAAAGATCGCGATGAGTGCACTCAAGCATCGCCCTCTTATATTCTAATTTGCATGATTGTAGCACGTGCAGACAAAGTTGTGAAACCATGCGATTTGAAGCGTTTCTGCTGAAACTCTGCAAGCAATATTTTTAGACAGGTATTTTGTCGTTTTCGTGTCACCCCTGCAATTTCATGTTTTGAGTGAGTTTTGGCACTGTATGATAATGTATATTATAGACTTGCATATAAGGAATAAAATGGCAGTGATAACTCAAAAATAAAAAAAATGGACTGAGTGAGTTTTGGAAAAGTGCTCCTCAATTACGCGTACCAGCTTACGGACCATAGCTCTCAGTACAGCGCCACTAAACCACTGCACATATTCTTAAATTAGTACTCTTAAATTAGTTCGTAAAAAGCGGAAACAGTAACGTCATCAACGAATATTTACGAATATTTACGAATATTAAAAATGTCCTTATATTCACGAATATTTACGAATATTAAAGCCTGAAGTCACGAATTCTCGTTCTATGCCTTGACTGCTCATGGTAGATTGCAAATAGTTCTTTATATGTTTCAGCTTTTAAAAGCTTCTCTCACACGAAGGCACACATAGGCCTATACACAGAAGTAATTTTAGGCTTAGTGAAAGGGATGGAGAGATTCTACGAAGTTCCATTCAGCTATGAATGTCAAAACGTCTAATAATGCCCAATCTTTGGTTTCTTTCATGGTTGTTCTCTGCTGCTTTCAGATGCCTTCTCAGACTTGGTATTTCATAATAGAAAGTGGTCAATTTTTGAATGGATACCTTTAACTCTTCTTCGTGGCAGATATCAGACAATCCACTTGAACGGCCTTAAACATGGCTGCTACTTCTCTCATGGCTCTTGATCTGATCTTATCTGAATTTTAGAATGAAAGCGATAAGTGCACTCAAGCATCGTTCTCTTATTTTCTTATTTGTATGCTTGTAGCACGTGCAGACGGAAGTTGTGAACCATGCGATCTGATTATCTGAAGCTTTTCTGCTGAAACTCTGCAAACAATATGTTTAGACAGTTATTTTGTCATTTTCGTGTCACCCCTCTGAAGGTGTCACCTGGTGCGGTCCGCAACCCCGCACCCCCTATAGTGACGCCACTGGATGCATGCCAAACGCAAATTCATAAGACAATGTGGTACAAGTCACGATTTGTTTCCATGTTATCTGAAGGAGTTTGTCTGGCGAAGCGCATTTCGTTGTGAAAACATTTCTTTAACATTCTTATGTGTAAAGCAAGCTTGCCCGATTTCAAGATTAATTTCAACAATAGAAATTTATTTTAAACTCCAGTTGTTCTATCTTTGTGTTTACTTATTTACTGGAGAACCACTATATAGAGCTAGAAACGTTGTTACATATCGTATCGTATCTGGGCATTTATAAAGCGCCTCCAGCAGTAATGACTATTCAGAGGCGCTTCCAGCGGGAGTACTCCGAGGTAGGGTAGAGTGGGGCAAAACGCCCCCTTTAACGGGTTTTGCTCAATTACAACGTGAGTAACAGCATTTTAAGCATGAAATTATTGTAAGACCTTGTACTGAATGTCCCAAGTAAAGTAAAATTATGTCCGATAAAATGCCCCAAAAGATTACATTAAAAAATAATAAAATACAGAGTGCTTCAAAAGGGGGCGTTTTGCCCTCACCTGGGCAAAACGCCCCCCGTGATTTGACCCCCGCTACCTGAAAAGTCGATGCACATAATCAACTGCAATCACTGCCATGATGCAACAATAACTATAAGAAGTAAAGAGATCTAGAATTTTTTTAAAAGATGTCATAAAAATAATTAAATAAAAAATATGCTTTGCTTCAGGTGACTCTGAGGTGAGGGGGGCGTTTTGCCCCATGTCAGCATTTTCCATAGGGGGCGTTTTGCCCCGCTTGGTGCTACCTTGTGAGATTGCCCATATAATAAAAAATTGATATGTTAAAGCCCCATTTATTGTGCACAGTTATTCGATATAGGGTATACTTTAGACCTATATTTGTATTATTGGCTATGTCTAGCATTTTGGCACCATTAATGATACAGAATTGGCGGCTGACTCTTATAAGGAAACACGAAAAAAATCAATTTTTCTAAAATAAAAATAAGCAAAGCATCTAAAGATAAATAACTGACGATTATCTCATTATGGTACAACTAAGAAACCCCAGAACATTCAAAAATTTCATTACATGGCACAGGGGGGCCAGGGTCCGGGCCCAGCCAGCACACCGACATCGGGCCAATGTTTGCCCAATGTCATGAAAAACACTAACGTTGGCCCAATGTTATCCCTATGTCGAAAGCAATATTGGCGGAATGTAGGGTGTACGACGTATATTCCACGTGTCCTTTTTCGCAGACATAGAATATGTATATTAACTTAATTCCGTTTTTACCTATTTAAGCATGCAAATGACAAAGAATTCTGCATAAATTTAACACTTAAATATCATAGAATCACCGATATTTTTCAACTTTGTAACATACGTTAAACCAATGCTGGGCCAACGTCAGATCACTTTCATAGTTATAAATGCTTATTTCAGCTTAATTTCGTTTTCTGCATACCTAGTCGTGTCAGGGACAAAGAATTATGCATATGTTGAGATTTAGAAATCATAGAATCACCGATATTTCTGATGTATGCTACATGCATCGGAACAACGTCGAGCCAACGTCACCCAACCTACAGAATAAGAAACATTGGGTCAACGTTGATCCAATGTCACAAAAACACTAACGTTGGCCCCATGCTGTCCCTATGTCGAATGTATACATACGTCTGACCAATGCCGGGCCAACGTCAGATCTCTT
>JACEVL010002809.1:0-15510 GCA_020284085.1 Aporrectodea caliginosa
ACTGCTGAACCTGCGTTTTGCCACTGCTGAACCTGCGTTTTGCCACTGCTGAACCTGCGTTTTGCCACTGCTGAACCTGCGTTTTGCCACTGCTGAACCTGCGTTTTGCCACTGCTGAACCTGCGTTTTGCACTGCAGAACCTGCGTTTTGCCACTGCTGAACCTGCGTTTTGCCACTACTGAACCTGCGTTTTGCGATACAGTATGGTCGTTGGATTCTACGAATGTGTCCGAAACCGTGACATCCTTAAATTGTATGTCAAGACAACGACCCAATTAAGGTATTGCGGTCATTTGCCGTCGGATCCTGTTCTTGATTGTCGATATGACGTCATCGTCATTGTCGTTTCCGACTTCTTCAGCCGTGACCTGCAGTGACAATTTTGTCTCTGCGAATTTCTACGATTTATTTCGAAGATGTTTCGTCGATTGGCGCGACTTCTGTTGGGACCTTTCAGCCCCGGTCCTCCGCCAGCTGCAGTCGGGGATTCGGAAGGCCCCAGTAGGCCTACTTCTTCGGTGGCGACGGTTCAAGAAGTCCGCACACTGCGAGTCAAGGTAGGACAGTAAACCTGCTCCCAGGTGACGGAGGAGACGTCTGACGATGGACCTGGTGCCAAGCTTGAAGCCGATAGTTTTGGTGCCACTTCCTGTTGTTGATGGTGATGGGTCTTACCGTCTTAGGCTAACTCTGAGGCCGATGTGTTGTAGGCGACCTTGTAGGCCTACTGAGTTTGATGTGGTCAGCTTCGACGAAAGAGTCTAGACTGGAATGACTATAATAGGCCTATCAATAGGAGTTTTGACCGCTGGGCAACCATCAGCGCCTTTGTGAGTACATACGTCGAGTGTTCAGATACATAGCCTACAGTGATACACATACATGCATAGGCTACATGCATACGTTCATAAGTAGGGCGTACAACAGTGTATAAGTCAACTAGGCCTACTGGGGTGTGGCTTTCATCCTGGCAGTAACCTCACACCTCCCTCTTCCAAACATATCAACCTTTAAGGGCCAATAGATCAAGAAGGGTTTATTTCCTTTGTAATGTGTCAAATTTTAGTCCTGTTTGCAGACTAGACATATTGCAAATTCGCAATAACGTACGTGTTGGTCGCAGTAGTTCCATAGGTTTACAGACATCTTTCGGTTACAGTCTGTGGCCTTTGACGTCTGTGTTGTGGGAGGTCTTAAGAGCAGATGAAAGGTGATGAAAGCGACGAGGGAGGGGCGTGGAAAGGTTCAGTCTGGTGTATGGATCTCTCGTTGTTACAAGACATCGATCGAGACATAGGCCTATTACTTTGAAAAAGCGTGTATCTCTGATTCAGTGTTGATCCTGTTAAAGCGCCCTTTTACCGGCATATGCCGTGCGAGTTACGGCGCTGTAGAAATTGTCGTAGTCATCCATCCATTCATTCATTCATTCATTCATTCGTTCATTCATTCATTCATTCATTCATTCATTCATTCATTCATTCATTCATTCATTTATTCATTCATTCATACATATACATACATACATACATACATGGATGATATATATAGAACTATGATGTCGCAGCTTCAGAAAGCTTCCCTGAAGCGGCTATAGCGGGTTCTTATTGGTCTAGTTCTTAGCCGTCTCCCGATCGTGTAGCCTAATACTTCGAATCGGCAGGTGGTGGAACCGGGTGGATCCAACTGCGATGGAACTAATTGCCATTGAGCTTATTGCGATCGATAAAGGCTTAAATAACGCCACGAATGAATCTGAAATTATTTTGTTTACCTTGGCCATCTCTGAAAGGAACGACTGCATGTTATCAGAATATAGCCAGATTTCATTAAGCTGTCATGAACTCAGTCACGCGGATACACTCCACTTAACCCTTGCCTATTAGGCCTATACTTACCTGCAAAAAAGTTTCTGAGTCTGATCAGGTCTTGCCCAAGCTGGGCCAATCTCACCAGATATAGATGCTGCAATGGACTTAGCTGAAAGAGCCTATAATTTTATGACGGGCAAAGGTGGCATCGCCCGTGACAAGATCCGCGACTTACCTCGGCTAAATAGGCACTCCTATAAAGCGTGGTTAACTGGGAAGACCTTGACCCTGCTCATTTTCAGTACCATAGCGCAGGGTGTTCCAGCGGTGCCATGGAACAAGGCGCAACTCAACGAGGGGACGCAAATTTTTAGACGGAATGATTTAATTATTAAACTAATTATTTTTCATAAAATATGAAATATCCATCATAATTTAAATAATTGTAATAAAATTAAATAACAACACAAATAAAAGTGTGTATATTATATATACCGGTATAATAGGCCTATAAGGCCTATTAATAGATAGACTAGATACACGTGCAAGCTTGTTTAAAAATTGTCGCTGACTCTTTGGAACATAATATTATTAGTTAATCGCCGTGTTTATCGCCGTTCAGAACTTTTATATGGCGTTACAATTAATGTATTAGTGAGGGCTGTTAGCAAGATGAAGGGGACCGGTTAGACAAAAGCACCAAACTTTCTGTGTACTTAGGTTTGGTCATATGGTAATGATTTAGGGTAGGAGACACGCGATCCGACCACGGGGTCACCCCTCAAAAATGCATTTTAACCAAGATGGCGGCCAAAAATGGCGCCAACACAGAAAACAGTATATATCAGGTCATAGGTAAGCTACAAAAACAATCGAAGTATCAAATTTAACATTATCAAGGTCAAGGAATCGATTTATCGTAGTGGCAATAGTGTCCGAATGTTACTATCCAAGATGGCGGTCAATATGGCCGCCAAAACACTAAAAATATGTATATATCAGGTGAGAGGTAAGCTACAATAACAAAATAATGAAGTGTCAAATATAATATTTTCAAGGTCAAGGAATCGATTTATCATAGTGGCATTAGTGTCCGAATGTTACTATCCAAGATGGCGTCCAATATGGCCGCCAACACACAAAAAATATGTATATATCAGGTCAGAGGTAAGCTACAATGGCAAATGAAGTGTCGAATATAATATTTTGAAGATCAAGAAATCGATTTATCGTAGTGGCAATAGTGTCCGAATGTTACTATCCAAGATGGCGTCCAATATGGCCGCCAACACACAAAAATAGGTATATCTCATAAAGCCTGGCTCGGGAGGCCTTTGGAACCGCTCTTTGGGACCATCATCTTCTCAACACTGACGAAAACTCTATGTGGACTGTCTCTGAGCTGTTTGATTCTAATTGTAGCGCTCACAACAGCAGAAGCAGATCCTATAAGGTTTTGACTTTGAAGATCTCTTTATGATTTCTTGGATTGTAGCATACCCGCACTATTGCCACTTCATATGTTATTGTGGCTTACCTATCCATTCATTTATTCAAGGAATTTGATATTTTCGCCCCTTCAGGAGACCTACTCAGAGGCGCTCCCAGTCCAGCTTCGGCACTAATAATTAGACTTTAGTAACTTATTAAATGCAGGGGCACTACCCCTAGGCAGTAGACGAATTTCTAATGGGAGACCATTCTAGATGGAAGGTCCAACCATTGAGAAGGCACGGTGCTGCCTAATTGAGGAGCGAGGGACTAAGAGTTCTCCCCAGCAGAAGACTCGACGGCTGCAGCTGTATCAGAAGCGGACGACAAAGATCACTCCGATAGGCCGAGGCACAGCCAAGGATGCACCGCCAGACCAAAACAGCAACCCTATTAGAGATGCGTTGTGGGACAGAGAGCCAGTACAATACATCCCACATATAATACATAAACAGGAGCATATTTGGGAAAGCCCCTCTAAGACGAGCAGCTGAACGAAAAACCGGTCACGGCGCCCAATTAGTCCAAGTGGCTCTGTGGCAAACCCACATGCAGGATCAAACTGCAGTGATCCAATCTGCTAGTAACAAAAGCATTGATAAGGATCACAGCAGCGTCACGTGATAGGGAGCGAGAAACAACCCTAAATTGACGTAGCTGATTATAGCATGCAGCTAAGGGCAAGCTCATTTATGTGCTGAGAAAAACAAAGTTCTAGATCCAAAGTTACCTCAAGACCCGGACGGTCCGGACCGAACCCAATAAGGTGACATGCGGGAACTTTTCCGAAACCAGGCATCGGTCAATGCTTGCCAGCCGTCTACGACAACCCAAACAAATGAATTGATTCTTAGAGGCGTTTAGAAGCAGGCGATTGGATGCTAACCATGTGGAAGGGCATCCATGGCTTGGCACATCTGCTGAACGGCAATCCACCCCGCAATTGGGGTGGCAATGGATGTAGGTCTGCACATCGTCAGCATATAGCCTAGCTGGTGCACAAGCCCACATGACGCCAGCAAGACCCCAATACCAGACGATTAGATAATATAAAGCATCGGGCCCAGCACTAAAACCTATGGGACACCAAAAGGGGCTAGAACCCAGCTGGACATATACGAGCCAAAGACTACACGATTAGTGAGCTCTGACAGAAAGGATCGAAGACACTCTAGCGGTTTGTCTGTCAGCCCAAAAGAAGCAGAAAGGCGTTGAAGGAGTCAAAAGTATTATGGTCAAGAGAGTCAAAAGCTGAGCTGACATCGAAGATGGTCAGGAGAGAGAGAGATGTCCGACATCGATGGCGCCATAGAGGTCAGACAGTCCTGAGGCGTTATGGAGAGTCTCCACAGAGTGATTCTTCTTAAGGCCAGACTGCTAGGAGGAAAGCAAACCATTTATATCTAGATAAACAATAGCAACAATGCTTTCCAGGACCTTTGAAGGAAATGTCACATTTGCAATCAGGCGGTAATTTGCTTAATCACTTGAATCCAGCCCTAGCTCACGACTGGATACAGGATCGAGCTCGCACTTTTTGGCGCGATTAAATTGAGCATTCGTAGCTCAGCACTCGTGAACTCTATATTGGACGCCATCTTGGATAGTAACATTCGGACATTATTGCCACTACGATAAATCGATTCCTTGAGCTTGAAAATATCATATTCGACACTTCATTTGCTATTGTAGCTTACCTCTGACCTGATATATACATATTTTTGTGTTTTGGCGGCCATATTGACCGCCATCTTGGATAGTAACATTCGGACACTATTGCCACTATGATAAATCGATTCCTTGACCTTGAAAACTTTATATTCGACACTTCATTTGCTATTGTAGCTTACCTCTCACCTGATCGATATATACATATTTTTGTGTGTTGGCGGCCATATTGGACGCCATCTTGGATAGTAACATTCGGACACTATTGCCACTACGATAAATCGATTCCTTGACCTTGATAATGTTAAATTTGATACTTCGATTGTTTTTGTAGCTTACCTATGACCTGACATATACTGTTTTCTGTGCTGGCGCCATTTTTGGCCGCCATCTTGGTTAAAATGCATTTTTGAGGGGTGATCCCGTGGTCGGATCGCGTGTCTCCTACGGTCCATAGGCGTAGACTCTGCCGGGGCAGCCGGGGCACGTGCCCCCCCAATAATTGAGATGGTGGGGCATTGCCATAGCATTGCCCCCCCAAAATCCAGAGGAGAATTTATACTTTTTAAGGGTTATCCTTTTTCAAACATTGCAGCTTGGTCCTTCTGGGCCACCGTACCTTCGAACGCTTGCTTCATTCGTACGAAGCGCTCAATACTCCCACCAGCCTCGACATCTGCTTTCTTCATGTGGTTGCTCTGAGAGACTTATCAGCTGTACAGCTATTTTAATTTCATTACATTGAGCGTTTTCTTGTATTTTGCGTGATTTAGTCTCGCCGGCAGTTGTTTTTTTCATGGAAAATGAAGCGAGTTACCAATCAACAAACAATTTCTAGTTTCTTCAAGCGTCCTAACACTAGGAGGTAAGTGTATAATATTATACTCTGTAGTATAATCTAGGTGTAAAAGCCGTTCTACACTTTTAAGTAAATATATTGATACCACATAATAACAAACTGCTGCATAAATGAGTGATTTAAAATCTGATATGGTTTGCTACTGAATTTTGATACGCTTTGTTGTCAGTTATTTAGAAATGTGAATCTTTTCCTTGACATGCTAGTAAAACGTTGAAAACGGTTGTTTACCAAGAAATAAGAAATGAAATTTTTGTACATATAATTAGCTCTGTAGACAGTATTTGGCTGCTTGGCATTGTCTTTTTAGAAATAATATTACGTAGGCTGAGTTTATAACAAGATTACTGCTATGTTGCAGAGATGACCAACATGTTCATGATGGCGTTAACGTAGAACACCGTGAACACTATGCCGAGGCTGATGAAATCCCCCTAACCGTTGAGCCTGCACCACCAGCAACTGACGTCCAATTTGTCCCACCCGATACAAGTGAGTTTTATCAGTGGCTTTAGCCATACAAGGTGCATAGGCTATGGTGCTGTGCAATGGTGCATACGAATCTCTTGTCAACTTCTGCTTTATGTCCTACTCTTTCTATTGATATATTGTTGGTTGCTGTCATAAAAAATCGGTAGATCGATAATAATAAATCTCCAGGTTTACTTATTTCAGTTATTTTATTGGGCGGTGCCGTACTGCTAGCCAGCGTGGACGCGGGCGAACGGCTTTTCAAACTAGCGCGCACGGTGTTCAAACGGCCTGTGTATCAGTGTATGTCTGAGATGTCTCAGGCACTCTCAGCACTCTGCCTCTGCAGTCTGATCTGTAGCCTGTGTATGACAGTTGTACATCAAGATTTATGTTGGTTGTGCATGAAGATATGTTCATTCGAATCCACAGAGCAGCCTGATACCAGCTGCAGGCATGATTTTCCTTGCAGGCTTACTCCCACTGCATAGCCTACCCGGCCTTTAACCCTTCAGCTGGGGCGTTAAGAAATTCCTGAAATAATATCTGCCTTGTTCCTCTGTCTCTCTCTGCCTTTCTCTCTCTCTCTCTCTCTCTCTCTCTCTCTCTCTCTCTCTCTCTCTCTCTCTCTCTCTCTCTCTCTCTCTGTCTGCCTCTCTCTGTCTCTTTTTCTCTCTTTCAATGTCTCTCTAATTTAAAGTAAGATTGTTTAAGACATTGACTTTGACGATGTAGTGTCCTGTATAGGCCTACATACGGAAGCCCATAGGGAACATGCGATTATTTCTTATTTATCTAGTGATAATGTTCTTGAAAATGAAGACACGCATTCGAGCAATGGTAGCCAACTATGACAAAGACAAAAGCTTAAAACACTCAAACAGTCGCAGAAGTACTGAAACGTATAAACTGTGTTAGGGCAGGTTTTGAAAAGAGTTGGGACATGCTTCAGATCGCTGTCACTGTCCGACACGAAGCGTGGATTAGCAGTTCAATTTTGACTGTGAAATTGCATGAATTTTAGATGCAGGAAAAGAAGTAACATCAGCAATGCCAGCAGAAACACCGACTGTTACATTACTGGACGCTGTCGTTATCCCCTCCATATCACCAGTCATGGACATTTCGCCTCCAGATATAGGCCTATTGCAAATGCCCGTTACTGCTACAGTGCGACCGAGAAATACAGGAGGAAGAAGTTTTCGTTGTGCGTGGATAGATAAGTTTAATTGGATAGATTACGTTGACAACGAAAACAAAGTCTACTGTAGCACCTGTAGAAAGTGCGAGACAATGCAGTTGTTTACATTTTCGACCAAACGGGAGGCTGCATTCACGTCGCTCGGTTTCTCGAACTGGAAAAAAGCCACAGAAAGTTTCCAGGCGCACGAACAGTCGTTGGCGCATAAGGAATCTGTACTGAAAGTCGCTGCTGCTGTGCACGGTACAAATGTCAGCAGCCAACTCAATACAGCAAACAGCCGAAACATGCAACTGGCCCGAAACGCATTGTTGAAGATCGTATCATCTCTGCAGTATTTGACTAGACAAGGCCTAGCAATTAGAGGTCACGTAGACAGTGAAGGCAATTTTAAGCGTCTACTCCAGCTACGCTGTGATGACAGTACCGAGCTGCAAAATTGGCTTAAACGTTCGTCCTATACATGGACGTCTCCGGATATCCAAAATGAAGTAATCGAAATCATGGCTTTGAATGTGCTTCGGAATATGATGCAAAGGCTCAAGACCGATAAATATTATTCGGTAATGATTGACGAAACGGCGGACATATCTGTAACCGAACAAGTTTCATTCTGTTTCCGCCACGTTGATTCTTCTTTGCAAGTCCATGAAACCTTCGCAGGTTTCCACAGTACCTCGATGACGGATGCCACCACATTGTTTACAATTCTGAAAGACATCGTGCTCAGATTTGATGTGGGTTTAGACAAGTCGTCGCATGAGAAGTAGACTGTTCTATGCGCACTTTTGGTGAAACGGAGAAAATCGAAAAAGAAAGTTTAGTAACTTAGAATTTAGTACTGAAAACTCTTTGGTGGGACAAAATAGAGAAAGAATGTTTAGAAAACATTTATGTGGACATCGGCAATTTTAAGCAATCACGACGATTGAAGCCTCTTGCATAAGAAAACATAATTTGAAGGCAACTTTTGGAATTTGTTCAAATAGAACAAAATATTACAGAAATAGCTCTATACAATTAAATGTTATGATGATTCGTCATTACATGGAACATTATAATTACTAGCGAAATGAATTATGACTATCGCTGTAATTATTTATAAAAGTATATAATATAATAATTCTAGAGAAAAAGCTATTTTTGTAATATCATTTTTAACTGTGATACTTGCTATCATTGTATAGGCCCTATATGTGCGTTATTTTCGAATTAGTCACTCCATTTTGTCTCTTTATGTAATATTTTTTTGATTATCCTTCTGTAACGGAACACGCTTACTATTATAATGTTCTATATGCATGTGCGAATCACAGTTTGCCGTTCAGACCACGTGACCGTAATAGAACAAGATAATCCTGAACCATGTGTATTATAATCAAGAAACAGCGTGTTCTGTAATATCCACGTGATAAAATCTCTGGAATATAATTGGTTGTGGTTCACATAGAACATTATAATGCCTATCAGTGGGTAAGAATATGCAAATAGAATAAAATACTTCTGTTCTTTTCCCAGCAGAGGCACCATTTCAACAAGCGCCATTTTGCACGCAGATAGAACAAATTACCCTGAATCGGACAGTGTGTCTAACTCCAATGTAAACAAAACTGCAGATAGAACACTATAATTCTCATGCGACGAAGTGTCGCGGTCAGTGTTACGATGGTGCAGCCAACATGTCAGGCAGACTATCTGGAGTACAAGCTCAGCTAACTGCAATTCACCCAAAAGCAGTTTATGTACATTGTGCCAACCACTGTCTAAACCTTATGTTCCAGGATGCACTGTGTCAAATTACGGAGTGCCGAGATGCAATGAATTCCGCTAAAGACATCATTAACTTTGTACGGAACTCACCAAAGCGACTTGCATGCTTTTCATCACTACAACCCGATGACAATGTGTCATTGCGCCCGCTGTGTCCAACACGGTGGACTATGCGAGTCTCCAGTGTCCAGACGCTAGTTGACAACTATGAGACTCTTTTAACATTTATGACAGAAGTGTCAGATCAGCGTACAGATGAAACGGGCACAAAGGCAGGCGGCTTTCTGAAGTCACTTCAGTCATTTGACACATTCTTTGGTTTCAGTCTCCTTATCGCAATATTTGGCAGATGCGAAACAGTGGCCGTACAGCTTCAGAGCAGCAGTCTGTCGGTGGCTGAATGTCAGCGTCTCATAACAGAGTTGCGTTCATGCTGGAAACAACAGCGAGATGGCAGTGAATTTGAATTTGAATCCAAGTATGACAGATTTTGGGCTTCAGTAACACATGAAGCAGAGAAATTGGAGCTCGACGAGCCAGAGCTACCACGAGTTCGGCGCCCTCCAAAACGGTTTGATAGCGGATCTGCTCCACACAAATTCAGATGCCCCAAAGATCGCTTCAAACAAGTATACATTCAGGCTCTTGATGAATGTCTAGGAGCAATTGATGCTCGCTTTAACTCTGAAGCGTACAAAGTTGCCAATAACATTGAGAAAGTCGTTGTTGATGCAGCAGAAGGGCGGGCGTTTGATCTTTCTGAAGTCTCGCAACATTTCGGAGATGATCTGGACAAGAGACGACTAGAACTTCACCTAACAATGTTAAGCGACCTAATCACCTCTGAAGGCTCTGATAACTCTGTCCAACGGTTTGAACGGAAACTTGCTGTCTCTGATATTATTAGATGCTTCAAAGAAAACCATACCTGGAGAACTCTGCTGCCAGAAGTCACGATGCTACTTACCCTATACTTGTGTATTCCGGTTACATCGTGCACAGCCGAAAGAAGCTTTTCATCATTGCGCAGGCTTAAAACGTACCTACGAAGTACTATGTCACAGGAACGCTTGAATCATGTTGCAATTCTCCACGTTCATAAAGATCTAACTGACCAACTTGATTTGGAAGCTGTGTGCAATGACTTCGTACTAAGGAATGACATGCGTCGAAAGGTCTTCGCTTTGTTTCCTGCCCGGATTGTTTAATGACGAACTTCGACTGGACACTGTTTTTGACGAAGATCGGACGAATAACAATGACTGATGAACGATGACTATCTAGTCTAGCTCTGGCTCTGAGTTTCTGAGACTGAATGTTCAGATCCCATGCCCCCCCAATATTTTGGACAAGTCTACGCCAGTGCTCCTACCCTAAATCATTACCATATGACCAAACCTAAATACACAAAAGTTTGGTGCTTTTGTCCAGTCGGTCCCCATCCGCTTAAATTTTCGGTCTAACAGCCCTCACTATATTGTATATCTGCGTTTTTAGTTAATTTGCTTAATGTTATACTCGATCAGCTATACTAGCTGGTCTATCATGACTTTGAGTCTTTGATAGAATAGAAGCACAGACACTTCGTTTAATTTTTCTTTAAAAGACAAAGTTTATAATATATAGGTCGTATTCGAGATAACAAATTTGATCGATTTTGGTTAAGTTGATCTTTGGGTGAAAATGCGCTAGATTTACGCTTGGCCCAGGGCGCAA
Source organism: Aporrectodea caliginosa (assembly GCA_020284085.1). Taxonomy (NCBI): domain Eukaryota; kingdom Metazoa; phylum Annelida; class Clitellata; order Crassiclitellata; family Lumbricidae; genus Aporrectodea; species Aporrectodea caliginosa. The sequence goes on from JACEVL010002809.1 coordinate 10,989, forward strand.
TTATATTTTGCTGCGGCTCTGCTCATTTTCATTGAATTTATCAGGTGGTTTCCTTCACCCCTTCCCCTGCCTTTTTCAATGGTAAACTATATACTTATCACACTAGGCCTATGCGTAATGTGTATCATTTTCTTAATCTCACAAACGGCCCAACTCGAAAAATCGTATAGGCCTACTCCTCTTGCTTCGAGTCAAAGCCCGAAGCACGCTCCGAGCAGTAGTGGAATGGGCCCGAAATCGATGCTCTTGAAAGACGACGTAGCAAGGTTTTGTGGTCGGTGTTCGCGGCTTTTATAAAATTCACTAAATTAAGGCACTTATGGGATGAAAAGTCGTATTGTCGTGAAAGCTACTGCAAAGGTTATTCAACATAAAAGTTTCTAACACCAGCTTTAGTACAGTGTCTCTTTACTGTGGGTTGTTTTTTAAACAGCGCGCCTTATTCCGTGCTATACCCTTCACTTCCGTTTTACAACTTTCGTTCAAAATTTTGTCATGTACAATAATTGTAATCGTTATTCCAAGGTTTTAAAGCGCTATTCTAACGCTATACAGGTAAAAGTGCAGTTTAGCGTAGTTTATTGATAGTGGAGGTAGATGTGTATTTTAGCGTATTTTATGAATTTCATGATAACTAATGAATCCAGCTTCTATTTCGGGTCAACCCGAATTCCCGAAAACGCTGAAAATAGACAAAAGCCCGATTTCCCGAAAACAGTTTTCTAGAAAGCGACCGAGCTATTCAAACATGACAAAGAAATAGCGTGGCCTTGATGTATATCGATATAACTATTCAAATGTGTATTTGTTAATTTTATATTCATTCGGGTCGGACTTAGAAAATCAATTTCGGGGATTCTGCCTGCACGCTTCTATTTAAGCAAGATTCTTTTCATCAATCCCACTTCTATTTAGCAAGAATTCTTTTTGTCAATGCAACTTGTATCCGACCAACGCGAGAAACCAATGCAGTGGCGAGTCATTTACGACGCTAAACTACATTGTTTTCATTAATCCAGCTTCTATTTTAGCAAAGAACTATTTTCATCAATCCAGCTTCCACTTAGGCAAACAATTATCTTTATCAATCCAGCTTCTATTTACGCAACCACATAAGAGAAATAATAAAATACGCTAAAATACTCGGCCAGCAGCATCATGAATTAAATACTCTAAAATACACTTTTACCATTATACAATAATAAAGTAGTGTCTTGTTTACGCTATATCCTCTATGACCCATGGTATACAATCGCCTTGACAGTGTTGTGTGTAGCATCTGTGTAAGATTTGCGTTAAACCATTTACAAAACTAATCATCTCCTTGTAGAGGCTGCTTTCTAGCAGAACGAAACTGTTGGTTGTCATTCTGTTTATCGTAGGACTAAACTAGACATTTAGTTAAAATTCAACTCAGTGTCATTTATTGAATCGCCAACTACAACTATATATCGCATCAGAACATTGTATGGTGAACATTTGATGACCGTTTTAAACAGGGCACCCAAATGGGACAAGTTCCCCTGCAAACTATTATCCCTATTATCATAAAAAATAGTTCAGGTGGCTTTTTACAAAGACGATGTATTTTTATAAAATTTTACAACATTACTTGTGATGAGAAAGCAATTAAAAACGAGCAAGCAATTAAAAACAGTAAATATTGCCTGCGTTAGAGAAGCAGTAGTTGCTGAAGGGTGCGGCCCGAATCCCCGAAACGAATTTCGGGCGGATCCCCGAAATTGATTTTCTAAGTCCAATCCGAATGAACATAATTAACAAATAAACATTTGAATAGATTTGAAATATATCGATATACACCAAGGCCTTGCTAGGTCTTTGTCATGTTTACAATTTGACTTTGAATAGCCAACACCTGTGTTTTTTCTCTTCTTATTCCAGCTTCGACCTTGTTGCAACTGGGGTTTCACAATCAAAATATGTCAGAACACATCAGATGACTGGACAGTTATCTCACATTTTGACCCCAAATAAATCTTGTTTAGAACTATCATTCAGGGCAGTACGTCACATTTGATTGGTGTGATGTGCAGTTTGTAAGCCATTATTATGAAGTAATAATTTTACATGGATAAAGTTCTAAATTTGTTCTTTTAATTAACGTAGAATTAACTTTATTATGTTGCATCTACATGATGTTTTATGGTACCTTATTATTTCTGTGGATGTCTGTCGTTATGCCTTTCCTGGATATCTCAGATTCAGGGAAGTGATGGAAAGCAAAATGCCTGCTTTCTACCAATTGCTCAAGTCCTTTCTCTTTGTCCGTGGCTGGGCTGGGAGTGCCTCTGAGTAGGCTTCTTGAAGAGGCGCTAAGATCATCAGTCACACAGAGGCAGTTTAAGAAATTGGGTGGTTGCTGACAAATGCCTATCTTGCACAAGTCTGGTGGCCTTGGGAATGTCCAGACATTGAATCTTCTGCCACCGTTGTAACACTAGATTCACATTTACACAGAGGCTTGTAAGAATACAAATGTTTGTTGTCTAAGCAGTGATCCAGCAATGTATTTGACTTCTGTTGCATTACAAGCATTCTATGCAACTCTAATATTGTTATAAGTTGGTGAGTTTTGTTGTGGTTTTAAACTGATGCATGATAGGTAGATTTGTAACTATGGTGGACAGGAATGCCAAACTGTGGACCTATCATTATTAAAGGCAAGGAACCTGCCAACTTGACTTGAATTTGATATGGTTTTTATTATACAGGAGATGGCAAGTGCACGCGACTATGAATGTCCAATCTGCATGATGCTGATGATAGAGCCGGTTATGCTGCCTTGTAAGCATGAGCTGTGCTACAAATGTTTCTTAATGGGCTACACTAACACAAGCGACCAATGTCCATTCTGTCGTGTGCGAATTGCCACCTGGGCCAGAAAGGCAATGAGAAATAATCGAGTCATCAACACTGCAAAATGGGATCTTATCAAGAAGCTGTTTCCTGAACGGGTCAAGAGTATTATTGAAGGAAGAGACATAATCTCAGATGAAGGTATGTATATAATATATATGTAGACATTTTTATTTGTTGCTTAAAGTTATAACACAGTGGTTTTGTGTGACTGGCCCAGGATGTGAATCTTTGAGTGCAATAGTTTTGTTGTGAGACATGGCTAGATTTAGGGTATCCACTGATAGATTGCAATATTTGCTGGTGAGAAGCAGAGCGATTTGAATGAGCGGATTTGAGTTCAATATCTTATGACAGAATTCTTTGTCTGATGGGCAACCAGTGCAATACTAATTTTTTATGCTGATACTTAGTGGTTTTTGTTAGGACTTGCTAGAGAATTTTGAACTATATGTAGTCTTTGTGAATTCTTTCAGTAACACCAATGACTAGTGGGTTGCATTACTCATGTAGCAAAGTACATGAGATGTTATGGCAGGATAAGATCGAAAAACTTCGTAAAGCGTCTTTCAGTGTCCATGTGTATATTGAAGTCACTTGTTGTTTCTGACCTAAACCGTCTTCCACATTCTCTTATTAGATACAGTTCACAGAAATGGCTTGATGTTTCAACCTCCCAATGCTTCCATAACATTCTTGCCTTCCCGCTGTGGTCATGACTGTCAGGTTCTGGTCTCAGCGTTTTATGAACTTACTTATTTTTTAAAGAGATTTTGAGCTGGGAACCAGCGTCTGAGAGAGGAAGATGGCGAATTATGACAATTGTAAAACACAACGAGAAATTTAATAAATCTGTTAAATCTTGATGTTTAAAATCAACATCGGTCTTCGTCTTAGAAGTTACTCTCTACATAAATGGTGCCGTGACCAGGATAAGAAGTATTTTGGTAGTTGAGTGATTCTAAGGTCGAGAAGTGACGTTCGAGGAACTTCGGCGTGACTGAGCTGTGCAGCCATCGTGGACTCTGGTGTTGGGCGGATGTTATCTGGCCTACACAAGCGAGTTGTTGCTACGGAAAAAGTCAAGGACGGTGTTGCCGAATAATTCTCTGGAAGCAGACGTCGGTGCTCAGAAGTCGGTGTGAGGTATTTTCACATGGTCGAAGGCGGTGGCTGGAGAGGTCACTTCCAGCGGTGTGTCTGTGTCGACGGTGAGGTCGGCCATTTTGCCGCTTCTTCCTGACGATTTCTGGAGCAAGTCTGAGGGTTTCAGACGACGACGGCGTTCTGGTGTTCGACGACGGTCAACGGATTTTTGTCACTGGAATTCTGCTTCGAGTGTGCCTTGGACTTTTCCGTGTGTGAACATTGGCGAAAAAAAGGACGGTGTGTTGGAATCAAGTTTTGGTGAACATTGGCGAAGAAAGAAAAAAAGACAGAGACGGTGCATTGGAGTCGAGTTCTGGTGCATTGGAATCAAGTTCTGGTTTCCGTCTGGACTTGGTTGTACGGTAACATTAGCTTTTGATTTGGAATCAAGTAACATTTTAACATGGAAGAGGAAAAGGAAAAACTGAAACATTACAGCACAGATGCTTTAATTGGTCTGTTGGTTAAGGCTGGTTCTGATGTTGAACCCATAGTA
>JACEVL010002810.1:0-12500 GCA_020284085.1 Aporrectodea caliginosa
ACACTGTCTGTAGCATCAAGAGTGCCGTCATTTCTTACTTCCATATCACATAGACGCGTCATATAAAAATATATAATATGTAATTATATGTATGTACGTATAGCTGTTCTATTATGTACAAATATGCACATATGTATTTTGACCTACACACAAACAAAAGCACACACACATCGACTATAGTTCAACTTGCGAGTCGAGCTTTTGAAACACAAAATCACGCACTTTCTAGTGGAATATTCAACGAAAGACAAAGTTTTGTCGAATTTCGTTTATTAATTCACAATAATACAAACACGACTTTTATTCTTTCACCGACATTAAGACTTCTGCTACACGCGCAGATGTATAAGTTTTTTTTATGCAGCTTCCAATAATATTTTCAATAACTCTTCAAGTTTGTCGGAGTTAATGCAGCTTTACTTACAGCAGACTTATAGCTTACCAGTTTTAAGATATGGCTCAGTTGCTGTGAGATTTTCTCAATCTCAGCTGAGTAAACTAAATGCTTGTTGGAATAATGTGTATCGTAAAGTATTTGGTTTTCACAAATGGGAATCAGTAAGAGAATTTATTGCAGGTTTAGGCAGTTTGGACTTTAAATCTATGAGAGTTATTGCTATGTTTAAATTTCTTAAAGACATGCTAACGGTGGATAATAGTAGGCCTACACTAAATATGCTGTAATTGACATTCAGTTATGGCCATGAGCATATTAATTTAGTTACTGGTTATGGTTTGTCTGTAAAAGACAACATGTATTATATAAGAACGCAGGTCCACTACGTTTTTGCTTCGAGAGGAGCAATAGTTTGAGTTGTCTCCCAGTCTGTTTGGGAAGGAGTTTTTGTATTTTTGTATTTCTGTTCTAGTCTTTGCTAAGTTTGCTTAGTTTCTCTGTTCTGCTTTGTGCGAAATAAAGTATATATATATATATATATAAGTTGTTATAACGTCAGCATTATTCAGCGTAGCTTGCAACTCATATCTCGCTGTGCACTGTCCTATCAATTTTGCACTAAACTCTTTAATGATGAAGAAGAAGAACAGTCCCTTAAGACAGCCCTGAGGCAGCCATGGCCACGAAGTGTTAGCGACTTCATTTTCTTAGCCTCCGCATAAAAGGGCGGTTTCATCAGAATGTCAAGTAGTCATGCATAACCAATAAATTGACCTTAAAGATCAATCAGCCCACCGACAGTGTACGGTCAGTGTACTCATTATGTCATTAGCTTGAGTTTGCACTCCTTGCGGGACGCAGGTGAAGCAGAAATCTCAATACAAACTACTGCCATGGCGAGGCATTTGAACTGCCGACCTCTCGATTGATAGTCCAGCAGGCTGACCATTCACTACACTATCGAAACCAGGGCTGTTAACAATACTGGAAAAAAAGTATTGGCAATACCAATACCAATACTATTTCTTTAAAAGTATTGCAATACCGATACCAATACTTTTACCAATACTTTTCGATAAGTAAGTTTACGTTTAATCACTTAAAATAGATTCTTTCCCTTCACATTAACGATGATTGATGGCAGAAAGAGGCAATTTGCGTAGAAAGAGGCAATTTCGAAACGCAATGAATTATTTCTCGCTATTTCTTGATCGCGATTTACTCAAGCGGATGAGAAAATATATAAATTATAGTGGAAAAAGTATTGGTATCGAGTATCGCCGACAGGCTAAAAAAGTAGGCCCCTATCGGCGATACACATGCGATACCAACAAAATAAAACTATCGCGATACTCGATGCGATACTGAAAAAAGTATCGGCGATACCAAGTATTGCGATACTTTATCGCGATATTAACAGCCCTGATCGAAACATCTGAAGGAATGAATATATACCACTCTGGAGGAACAAGACATGAAAGAGGAGTGGGTATAGCAATCGATGCAAGAATGGCAGCGGCTGTAATTGGATGGGAGCCGGTAAGCGACAGAATCATCACCATCAGGATCCAGACTAGACATACGAAGACAACTATCATACAGGTGTATGCACCAACAAACATAGCCACGGACGAGGTAAAAGACGAATTTTATGAACAGCTGCAGGATGTCATAGACGCAGTACCGGGACACGACCAGAAAATAGTCATGGGCGACTTCAACGCGCAGATAGGGAGGGATAGAGAGGGGTGGGCGGATGTGATAGGAGCAGAGGCTGCCGGAGAAAGGAACGACAATGGAGAGAGAATGCTCAGTTTTTGCAGCAACTACAAACTAAAGATAGGAGGAAGCATGTTCAAACATAAGACCATTCATAAAGAGACCTGGAGATCCCCGGATGGGAGGACTACTCACCAGATCGATCACATCTGCATTTGTAAGAGATGGGCGACGGCGATGCAGGACGTGAGGGTGTACAGAGGAGCTGACGCTGCCTCAGATCACCACTTGGTTATTGCGACACTTAAACTGAAGTTGAAGAAACGAACGGAAAAACAGCAACATGGGATAATAGATGTGGCCAAGTTAATCAGGAAGGAGGTGCAGGAAACGTTTCAGCTGGAATTAAAGAACCGATTTGAAGTCCTGGGTGAACAGGGAGCAGAACAGGAGTCAATAGAGGAAAGCTGGACGAGGATAAAAAACACGATAAATGAAACGGCGAAAGAAGTGATCGGGTTGAGAAGGGGAACAAGGAAGGAAACATGGATCAGGGAGGGTACATGGAGAGCAATTGACGAACGCAGAGAACTCAAAAGCAGGAGAGAACAAGCATACAACAGAGGAACATATGCAGAGGATCTATGCGAAGACTATCGAAGGAAGGATAAGGAGGTAAAGAAGCGCTGCAGAGAGGATAAGAAAGTGTGGACGGAGGATCGTCTGGAGGAGGCAGAGAGGGCGGCAGAGAGAGGAGACTCCAAGACACTATACAAGATCACAAAAGAGTTAACGGGAGGGATGACGCAAAAGCTACCAATTAGAGATGCTGCAGGAAACACGCTTCGAACACACGAGGAACAGGCAGCAAGATGGAGACAGCACTTTGACAAAATCCTGAATTGCCCAGAGCCAGAGATTATGCACGACTTCTCACAGGATCAGTGTTTACAAACTTTGGATGTGAACTTGGATGATATCACGGAGAAGGAGGTAGAGGATGCGATGAGAAGACTAAAGAATGGAAAATCTGCAGGAATTGATGATATTCAACCAGAACTGCTAAAAAATGGAGGGAGAGAGATGAACAAGATCCTGGCGCACCTATGCAATATGATATGGAGGACCGGGGAGGTTCCAAGAGATTGGCGAGATGGGATCATCATACCGCTACCGAAGAAAGGGAATCTTAGTGATTGCAACAATTGGAGAGGAATCACGTTGCTCTCCATACCGGGGAAGGTCTTGGCCAGCATAATTTTGAGAAGAATACAGGGAGCGGTAGACAGCGTATTGAGACAACAGCAGGCGGGCTTCAGAAAGGGCAGATCATGCAGCGAACAGATCTTTATACTGAGACAGATTGTTGAGAAGTGCGTAGAGGGAAATGTAAATGTACTTGTCAACTTCGTCGATTTTAAGAAGGCATTTGACAGCGTCCAAAGACCTGTGGTGTGGAATATCCTCGCACAATACGGTATACCAGAGAAGATTATAAACATCATAAAAGGAATGTATACAGAAAGCAGGTGTGCAGTGAGAACGGAGGGGAAACTAGGAGAGTGGTTCCAGATTGTCACGGGCGTGCGTCAGGGCTGCATTCTGTCACCATTGCTATTCCTGCTAACGATCGATTGGGTGATGAGACGAAGCACAAAAGAAGGGGAGTGTGGCCTAGAGTGGGAAGGAGAGGGAAAGCTGGCGGATCTAGACTTTGCAGACGACATAGCGCTACTGGAGGAGTCCTGGGAAGGAATGAGAAAACTCACAGACAGTGTGGAGAGAGAGGCGGGTCTGGTCGGACTGAGGATCAATACCACCAAAACAAAGATTATGAAAGTAGGAAAATGGACAGTGACTGAAAACATCAAAGTTGGAGAGGATGTGCTGGAGGAGGTGGAACACTTTTGCTATCTGGGGAGTATGATTTCAAGCAATGGCAGCTGTGATAAAGAGATTGGAAGCAGATTGGGAAAAGCCAATGCCACATTTGGAAGGTTGAACAATATATGGAAGAACAAAGGACTCAGTCTGACAACAAAAACAAGATTATACAGAGCTTTGGTATTGACAGCGCTGCTGTATGGGGCAGAGACATGGTCTATGACAAAAGTCAATATGAAGAAACTGGAGGCGGCACATCATCGTTGGCTGAGAAGATTACTGAAGATCACTTGGAGGGATAAGGTCAGAAATGAGGAAGTAAGAAGGAGAACATCCATGGAGAAACTGGAAGACATGCTGAAGAAGATGCGGTTACGTTGGTTGGGGCACATACATAGATCGGGAGAGGAGAGAACGCTAAAGCAGGCACTGGATTGGACTCCGTCGGGATGGAGAAGAGGGCGAGGAAGACCCAGAAAGACTTGGAGAAGCACGATCACTCAGGATCTGGAAGGCGGCGGAATGACGTGGGACGATGCTATGCTGGCCGCGGAAGACAGGATAACGTGGAGAGGCTGTGTCGCCCGATGCGCTGACAGCGCGAGGAAGGACTAAGTGCTAAGTAAGTAAGATCGAAACACAATAAAATCCAAACTGTTCGAAGCAATGTTATTGCTACGTGCCGTATATATATGCAAACCAGCTGATTCAGCAAGAAAATGCATGTGAATGAATGACCGGTAACTTCAGACCAACGTTTCCGCCCGCCCACCATTCACAGGAATGTGATACATTGCCAGACACAACCGGACCGGTCAAAATCTTGTTGACTCATCACTTTCTCGTTGCTTCAACATAAATCACTCTCATCACGCTATTAAGAGTAACCATGGGCGTATTTAGGTGGGTTCGGGGTTCAACCCCTTCCCCCCAAATAAGTTTCAGGAAATTTTTATAGGCTTTTACATGCGAAAACAAGAAACCTTAACTTTTGCGAAAATCTTCAATGGAAACCCCCCAAATCTTAAAACCCCGAAATTTTTACGCCCATGAGAGTACACTACATAGTAAACATGAATAGAGGAGGAACAAGAAGATCATGAACAAGCAGGTTAGCAACAAGGAACAACTAAACAAGGCCAACATGAACAAGGAGAACATCGAGAATAGCATTAGGGGGACATCAAGGATTCAAGGGTATAATGAAAAAATATCATTGTGTCATGATCGAATGATCATTTTACTACTTCTTATTCTACTCTATTATAGTTGTCTATCTATCTATCTATCTGTCTGTCTGTATATCTGTCTGTCTGTCTCTGTCTCTGTCTCTGTCTGTCTGTGTGTCTGTCTCTGTCTCTGTCTCTGTCTCTGTCTCTGTCTCTGCTATGTCTGTGTGTCTGTCTCTCTGTCTCTGTCTCTCTGTCTCTGTCAATGTCTGTCTGTCTGTCTGTCAATGGTCTCTCTGTCTCTGGCTCCTCTCTCTGTCTCTGTTCTGTCTATCTATCTTTCTGTATGTCTGTCTGTCCGCCTGCCTGCCTGCCTGTCTGTCTGTCTGTCTTTCTGTCTGTCTGTCTGTCTCTGTCTGTCTGTCTGTCTCTGTCTCTGTCTCTGTCTGTGTCTGTCTCTGTCTCTGTCTGACTGTCTGTCTGCCTGTCTGTCTCTCTCTCTCTCTGTCTCTCTCTGTCTCTCTCCCTCTCTCATGGGTTTTGTAGGTGACAGATTCAGAGGAGCGGTTGCATGCATACAGTGTCGGACCTATCCCAAATGGCGCCCCAGGCAAAGCATACAATTGGCGCCCTCTGACCTCCACTCCACGGTCCACCCCACGTCAGATCCCAATGAGGAACGGTTCAGGAACCAGCCAGAACGTTACGCTCAACTGAGTCCATTCATTTCCGAGATTTATATTGCGCCACTTCAAGGTTATCTACTCAGAAGTGCTCCCGACTCAACTCCGGCTAAAACGAACAGTGTTAAGGTTGGCATAAAACGTGGTGGGAAGGACCACTGGACACCAAGCGAAGAGGCACAGGAAGCCCATTCCAAGTTGCGTGGCCAGCAACAGAGAAAGCACGGCTCTGCCTAATAGACGTTTGTGAGCAGAGGACAAGGAGTTCAGCCTGATTAGTTGAGCGAGAGAGTGCCACGGCGCTGGAGTTATTTATTATTATTATTATTATTATTATTATTATTATTATTATTATTATTATTATTATTATTATTATTACGATTTCTCATTAGTACAGTCAACCCTGGATAATTCGAATTTGTTTAGGAATGGCGAAGAGCAAAAACACGACGAATTACCGAAAAAATTCGAATTACCGGAAAGCAGAAAAATTTTATTTATTACAAAGAATTATTTGTTATAGTAATTAGACAGATCTTTTTTACTTGTAATTTATTTCCCTCAGGTTTCAGTTTATCTGGTAGGAGTCTGTTCCTACTATGAAGATAATCATTGTAATTTAAAAATGGCTAAAAAAGTGAAAACGTTTCGAACGAAGAGAACTACTGTGCACAACATTGGACCAGTCATCGAGAACGCGTTTATCAAGTTATCTCTGAAGAAAAACTTTTCCAGAAGTATCGATGGTTAAATAGAAATTAATATTCGCTGCTACTCCCTCTGTCCCCGTGCCCATGGCCGCATAATCTCCCAGCCGACAGCCTGATACGAAAAACATTTATTGTTAGAATGCTATATGCTTTTTAACTGTGTTGATAAAATGTATGAACACCAAAGTGCGATTAGCAATTGGTTAATAAGAATATACCTACTTATGTACTTACTTAAAGGCTATTTCTATCAGCATGCTTAGCTGTGGGGCAGAATTGATGTAGAAGCTCATTGTAATGTAATGTAACAAAACATTTATAAAGCGCCACTTAAGAGTCTCTCAGAAGCAGGTCTTTATTAGTCACACCTACAAGGGTTAGTGCCATAAGTGGTTTCTCCTGAGAATTTCAGGTTGAAACTTGGCCTTTAAATAAATGCACGAGACAACATGTACGATGTGCCCCGATCATCGTATACTTTACGGAAGCGCCGGACTAGCAAGTTCCCACAAGTTCCCTAAGGAAAAGCTCGTCGACCTGACTGGATTGATATAGGAACGCCCGGAGTTCTGACGTTTACATTCTCGGTATACCACTGACTGCCAAAGCTCATCCCACGGAAAAGATCTTCAACACAATCTTTGTCTCGACCGAAGACCAGTGAGACATCTCTCTCAGCTATAGCTCGAAACATGCGATGTTTTTGGCTGGTAATTGACGCCTCGACAATTCCCGGACAATTCCGCCCTGAACATTTCCCCCCGGAAGCTTATGGGTGAACCGAAGATGTAATCCCCGGAACTTTGTCAACTCCGCATGCGAAGAGAGATTTACAATTATAGTCCAGACACTTCGGAATGAAGGACTGGATAAGAATCGCTGCAGCATTTAATGTAGTCGTAACTGAACATTTATATAGCGCCCCTTCACGACATTTACCTGATAGGCGCTCTCTCTGCTCTAGCCTATGTGATGTTAAATGTCATTACAAACGAATATATATATATATAATCAGTTAGCAAACAATGCACAGCAAGCTGAAAGCGTCTCCAGTGGCGGGCCGACACACACATGAGGAACCAACCAACGGATACCCGTCGACAGCTGAAGATGGCATGGATGTTCAGAGTCTCTGGGCCCAAGTTGCGACGATGGGGTGGAGCGGCGCCAGAAATGTTGATGTGGCGATAACATGTTCGAACAGTGACTGCGAAGCGGGACATAACTGTAGCAATAATTATAACTTCTATAGCGCCGATGTCTAAGGTACAAGGCACCAACCGATGGCGCACTAAAAACAAACCGCAATCAGGTCAATATCCACTCACCAGTTGAGTCTTAATGGATTCAGACCGCGATTAAAGTTGGTCTTCATCGGCAGAAGTGGACAATCTGCCTCTTTCTCTTCTGTTCTTCTGGCAGCAGGACTTTGGTTATTCACTTGGTTTGTCTGGACAACTCCCGCTGACGTGACGCAGTGCTCTTGAATAAGTTGGTGCCCTGCACTTAGCTTTTAAATATCGTTTCCGTCGTAGCACCTTGCTGTCTCCTCGGCTTGACCTCCCTGAATTCTGAATTCAAAGCTATCGTGTAGGCTATATATATCCTGGTTTATATATCCCGTCGGCACCTGCTGTCTCCTCGGCATCAGCTCAATCTGAATTTTAAAGCTATCGTCGTAGAGCACCTATTGCTGTATCCATAGCGGCATATATATATATATATATATATATATATATATATATATATATATATATACCTCCCTATATATATCTATGCCCTATATATGTTATCGTATATATATATATATATATATATATATATATATATATATATATATATATATATATATATATATATAAAGATTACAGGTATATATATATATATATATATATATAGCATAGCATGGCAGCCAGTTATATATATATATATATATATATATATATATATATATATATATATATATATATATATATATATATATATATATATATATATATATATATATATATATACCCATATATCCCGGGTCTGCCCTGCATACAGACCTATTCCATCGTAGCACCATGCTGTCTCCTCGGCTTGACCTCCCTGAATTCTGACCTGGCACTTGAACGGACCAAACAGTCCTGACGTGCACTTTCGAGTGGCGCTGCGAAATATAGAAAATTAACATCAGAGATGGGCAATGAGTATAGTTAAATTTTGCTAATCGATTAGAATTAGAATTAACAAAATCTTGTTGTAGCTATACGACTAGAATTAGAATTAGCTGTTTGTCTAATCGATTAGAATCTAATTGATTAGTTACCCATCTCTGGTCAACATTGCGTTACATTTTGAAATTGGGGCTTACGATGATTGTAGTATAAACGATCATTGAGAGGGTATACGACGGTAGATGCTAAGAACTTTAGCTGGGTCGGGAGCGCCTCTGAATCTCTGAGTGGCTATACAAATGTTCATTACAAGTACAATTACAATTACAATTACAATTACATTTGTCTCATTACCCTCTGCTCCTTCCTTCTCATTTGGCATTTCACAAAAACCATTCCACTGAAACTACTTTGCTTGAGGTAGATGATCATATAATCCGTCTTATGGACAGATGAAAGGTCACTGCTCTAATTCTTCACGACCTGTCATCTGCCTTTGATACTGTCGATCAGGACGTACTTCACTATCTTGAAAACCCGACTTGGACTTTTCGATTGCCAATACAACATCGGATCATATGTTATGGATCTCCCCTTTCAGGTGCACCTCTCACCTGGTTTGCAATCGCTGCAGCCAGTGGTTAAATTCAGTCTGACTGCGTCGGATCTGGGAGACGGGGATTCTGAATCTTTGATTTGAGGTCCACCCATTAAACTATGAGATCCGTCACCTAAATGAGGAGAACCTCCGTGCACCAGGGCACGATAAAGTATATATCGCAATACTTGGTATCGCCGATACTTTTTCAGTATCGCAGCGAGTATCGCGCTAGTTTTATTTTGTTGGTATCGCATGTGTATCGCCGATACTTTTTTTTAGCCTGTCGGCGATACTCGATAGTCGATACCAATACTTTTGTCCACTATAATTTATAGGCCTATATTTTCTCATCCGCTTGAGTAAGTCGCGATCAAGAAATATATTGAGAAATAATTCTTTACGCGTCGAAAATTTCCTCTTTCTTCGAAAATAGCCTCTTTCTGCAATCTATGATCGTTGGTGAGAAATGGAAAGAATCTTTTTTACGTGATTAAAAGTAAATTTACTTATCGAAAAGTATTGGTAAAAGTATGGGTATCGGTATTGCGATACTTTTAAGAAATAGTATTGGTATTGGTATTGCCTAATGCTTTTTCCAGTGTTGTTAACAGCCCTGCTGTGCACTTGAAACGTGAGATCCACCACACGTACTCCGATGTCTTGCGTGTTTGTACATCTTAGAACAATAGAAGACGAACTTTACAACGAGGATATAATATTATATACCTTTGCTTTGTTTTGTGTCATTTGATCTTCCATTTTCCAGTTTGCAGTTGGTTACTCATAAATTTTTCTTTATGCTACAAATGAATAAAAAAATATATAGTACAGAATTTAAAAGAAGAATGGCATTCTGGCCAATAATTATATACTTCGCATAATTAAAATCACATAATACCTATTGAATATAGGCCTAATGCAAAATAAATAATAGACACTGTAGGCCACATTATGACTGTGTATTATGTATTAAATTTTATTAAGAACTTATATCATTAATATCGTACCTATTTTAGACGAAAATAATAATGTTTAGACGTGCTTCTGCATTCGAAGGTGTTCAAATATGCTAGCTATTGATATATCTAATTTCCACAGTTTATGAAAACCATACAATGTTGCATTTCGAAGCACGTGTAAGGGTGATTTGATCTTTTGCCTAAATATTGTTATAGCATACATCCGAGAGGTCTGGGGTTCAATTCCCCATCTAGGCAAAAAGATACAATACAATACAATTGTATCTGCTATTGCTCTCCTCCAACGTTCAGACGTGCACACGACCATACGGCAGAACATCGATGGCGCTGGAGCAAATTGTGAGTGAAGGACTTGCTCAAGGTCCCTACGCAGTAACTGTCTCGGGCAAAGCTCGAACCCGTAACTCTCTGCGTTACAGGTGGAACACTCTAACCAATCGGTCATCGTACTACAAAAGTCTCTGCTGCATTTACCTAAAAATTCAAATGTACAATTGGCACACTGATGGTGAGAAGTTCGAACAGTAATCGATTGGATGGTCAACACCCTTGCGAGCATGCCAAGGCTAAGAACAGACAGGAGCTAACACTTCAGGCGCTGGCTGCCTCTCCATGGCATGCCTATAGGGAACTGCTTTTCTTCCAATTCCACTGTCGTTTCGCTGCCTTGATACTCTAGAGTCTAGGGATGGAAACTGAGCAACTGATATTGAACGATTTGAAATCGATATCACTGATTGAGGCTATTAGCCAGAAATTTATTAAGGTCTCTGTTTATTGTTACCATGGTAACGACGATAAGCAACCTAGTTTTACCTGCTCACAGATTCGTGGCACTTGCATGTTCGTCCGCATATAATTAGCGGTTTCTAAATGAATTAGAGTTTAAAATAACCTGCTGTAGAAAGTTACTTTAATTACATGTCACCATGGTACACGTCAAACTCTCTCCAACATTGCTAGTTTGAACCACAAATATCGAAGCATGCTAAATATTTGTAATTTGTGATTGCTCATTTATATGGAGTGTTTACTAGAAATTCATTACTATGATCAAATGGAATGGCTGCAACAGTTGGCGAGATAGAAGCATAGAAAAGACAAGAGCATGTTCCATAGGCTGCATGGAATGCAAACTTGATATAATTATCTAGGCCCCCTATATATATATATATATATATATATATATATATATATATATATATATATATATATATATATA
Source organism: Aporrectodea caliginosa (assembly GCA_020284085.1). NCBI lineage: Eukaryota > Metazoa > Annelida > Clitellata > Crassiclitellata > Lumbricidae > Aporrectodea > Aporrectodea caliginosa. Next base: position 11,525 of record JACEVL010002810.1, read on the forward strand.
TATATATAATATATATATGCATGTATGTATGCAAGTTCGTATGCACGTGTGATCGCATGATGTCTACATGTTATATGTAGTTATTTGTATGTATGTATGTATGTATGTATGTATGTATGTATGTATGTATGTATGTATGTATGTATGTATATATATATGTATGTATGTATGTATTTGTATGCATTTTGTGTATGCATGTATGCATTTGTGTATTGAGAAAAGTATGTATTTGTGTATGCATGTATTATTATTATTATTATCATTATTATTATTTGATTGATTTGGAATTGGAATGTAGGCTGGTCAACTGGAAACTAGCGAGAACCTATCAAAATATTGTCGCATATAATATATAAATATACATTATATCATATATCATATGTTATGCCAGCAATGTATTAAGTATAATATATAATATTTTGAACATAGTGCATTCAGAATATAATACATTTTGAATATAATAAATAATATTATCTTCTTCTGGTTCTCTCTGCCTCTTAGGCATGTTCAAATGGCCGACGTCGCCACTCCTCTAGTTGTTGAGCCTCTTCTTTCAGCTTTCCATATCCATCTGTCATCATCCAATCCAGCATCATCTGTCTTGGTCTTCCTCTTGTCCTCCTCCCCTTCATTTTTCCTTCAATGACCGATCTTAGTAGTGAGTCTCCTCTCAGCGTGTGTCCTTTGTCTCTCTCTTATTGTGCGTATCAGGGCTCTTTCTTCTGCAGTTCTTCCCATCACTTCTTCATTTGTTATACGTTCTGTCCACCTGATTTTTCCATTCTTCTCCATGTCACATTTCGAAAGCTTCCAGTCTTTTTATATCCGCTTTCTAATCGTCCATGTCTCTGATTTATACAGCACCACACTCCATACCAGCGTCTTTATCATTCTGATTTTCAGTTCCCGTTTTGTTTTCCTCTCAATAGTTCTCTGCTGTTTGCGAATGCCTTCTTTCCTATTGCTGTCCTTCTTT
>JACEVL010002811.1:0-18181 GCA_020284085.1 Aporrectodea caliginosa
ACATGAGTTGGGAACCGTACAGAGTACTCTATACATACTTCGACTGCCCTTGGATTTGGATGGCCACATACAGCACAAACAGTTAGTCACAATATAGTCAGCTACCTTGAAACTCACAGGGATGAAGTAGGTGATATTCCATTGCAAGAAGGCCTCGAATGCAGATTGTTAGAAGCATCAGCAGCTGCAGCACATTCTGCACAAGGTAACAATGAATATCCTAAATGAATGGCTAAACATGGACAGTGGGCCGATGGCGTAATCTGCTGGATTTTCTGCTATGACCAACATCAACGTCAAGAAACTAAACCCTTTGACTAATGAACATTTGGAAAATCTAATGAGGGCAGTGGTTACTGAATACCAACCACAAGTAGAAAAAATCACAAGCACAATTCAAAGTAAAATCAGTGCCGGTTAACCAATGGAACACGTGCTCCGGAGCCCCCGAGCCACGACAACAAGTTGAATTCACTTGTGAAAAAATGTAATTCATTTTGGTTAAAACGCAGCAACAATTCATATTACTATGAAGTCTATGAAGTAGAAAATAATTGAATAGAAAATAATTGAATGTCACGAAAACAATGTCTAAAATTGCGCTATATAAAATGATCGTGTGCAATGATATAAATGCGCTATATAGCATTATGTACATATGGGTACTAATGAGCAGCCACGGAAAGAGGATTGGCGAGGTTGAATTGAGATGAGGCAGTCACCAGTTTGTGTCAGGAAAGTGATGAAGTGTCGCCGAATTAGCTTTTTTTGCTATGAATTCGGGTCATAACAACTCCCGAATGTGATTTGAAAGGTGGATGGCAGAAGAAATTCAGAGCGAGAATGCTGGCTATAACACCTTGTAAATTTGAATATAAGCGTGGAAAAGACTGTTTGTTAAAAAAAGGCAGCAATTATGGCATTTACTAACTGCCATCTATTACTGAGAGGGACATTAAGATGCTGTCTATTCATCATGTAGGGCATATTATGAACAGACGTAAAAGGAAGGGACGTGGCCAGTTTGTGAAAAAACGGACTTCATTTTCAACTACAATTAACTGCATGTGTCGTGTCGACTCGATGGACCAATTGTTGTCCTATTACACACCACTAAGAAAGTTATTGAAGTGGTGCAAAAAGGAGGTCCTACAGATGAATGACATGGCTGTACATATCAAATGCATACCTTCTCTACAAGAAGCTTGGAGGAACTAGGATCCAGATTTGGTTCAGAAAAATGTTGCTCGGTCTCTGCTCGGAAGCCAAGATCGGCCGCTGACAGCCGCCCCATAAATGGCCTTCAAGCACCATAAGGCTAGTTTGCAAGTGACCAATTATTTTCTGATTGCCTAGGTTGATAACTCATGATTCAAAGAATAAAACTTCCAGAAACACAGGCTGACTGACACTCAGAGTGAGAAAATGTGTGAAAATAGCTTTTCCCCGTGTTTAGACCCACATTTCACCCTCTTACCCACATAATTATAGCAGTCTGAGATTATTTTCTGATTGCCTAGGTTGATAACTCATGATTCAAAGAATAAAACTTCCAGAAACACAGGCTGACTGACACTCAGAGTGAGAAAATGTGTGAAAATAGCTTTTCCCCGTGTTTAGACCCACATTTCACCCTCTTACCCACATAATTATAGCAGTCTGAGATTATTTTCTGATTGCCTAGGTTGATAACTCATGATTCAAAGAATAAAACTTCCAGAAACACAGGCTGACTGACACTCAGAGTGAGAAAATGTGTGAAAATAGCTTTTCCCCGTGTTTAGACCCACATTTCACCCACTTACCCACATAATTATATCAGTTTGAGATTATTTTCTGATTGCCTAGGCTGATAACTCATGATTCAAAGAATAAAACTTCCAGAAACACAGGCTGACTGACACTCAGAGTGAGAAAATGTGTGAAAATAGCTTTTCCCCGTGTTTAGACCCACATTTCACCCTCTTACCCACATAATTATAGCAGTCTGAGATTATTTTCTGATTGCCTAGGTTGATAACTCATGATTCAAAGAATAAAACTTCCAGAAACACAGGCTGACTGACACTCAGAGTGAGAAAATGTGTGAAATAGCTTTTCCCCGTGTTTAGACCCACATTTCACCCACTTACCCACATAATTATATCAGTTTGAGATTATTTTCTGATTGCCTAGGCTGATAACTCATGATTCAAAGAATAAAACTTCCAGAAACACAGGCTGACTGACACTCAGAGTGAGAAAATGTGTGAAAATAGCTTTTCCCCGTGTTTAGACCCACATTTCACCCACTTACCCACATAATTATATCAGTTTGAGATTATTTTCTGATTGCGTATGTGAATAACTGTTGATTGATGTTAGTTTTGTTACAAGATGTTGTGTAGAAATGTGAAAATATGAAAATGTTTAAATACGTATTTGACGTGCGGCTTTCCATACCGAATATCCAATATCCGAATGTGAATATCAAACCAACTTGACAGAGGTTCTTTCCCTGGGGCTTCTACATTGAGCGCCTCTGAATAGTCCATACTGCAAGAGGCGCTATAGGCAATTCCATCGTTAGGGACGTGACGTTTGCACAAAAATCGGCATGTATTATTATGAATATAGCACTTTAAGACAATGACTTTCAGTAAAGTCAATACTTCTTAGCAATTAGGACCTGAAAGTCTATGTCTCTGACAAATTTCATTACTCTGTGAGTTTTCTTCACCGAGCTGTGTATGTCTGAAAGTGTCGGTAGGGACGTGACGTGCCGCGGACATCACTTTTATAGTCACTGCGTATTACAGTAAAACTCTGCTAATTTTAGCATTTGAAAAATTCCAATTAAATATGATTAATTCATATATATGACTAGGATACCTTAACACCAATTATTTTTTTAGAATCACTCATGTAAAAAATTTTAGGCATGATTTTTAAGCGTTAGGGACGTGACGCTTTTGTTAGGGACGTGACGGTGTACAAATTGCTATGTGTGCCGCATTTTATAAATAACTGTTTTACGTTTATAAGGCCAAAACAAAATAATGTTGTGTTTCCGGTAACCCGACCGAGTCACTTTTTTAGGCTCGACTGTGAAAATTTTGTGAAAAATTTTTTTTCTGAAAAAATTATTTACAAAATTGTTTTTTAATTAAATTTTTTTTTTTTTTTTAAATTGACACATGAATTTAACCTTTGCGACATTGATAACATTGCTTTCCATTGCATAAAAATATTTGTTGGCCTCAGCAAGGTGAAATATGATGACGATATATTCGTTTATTATTATACAACGATGCAGCATTGCATAAAAATATTTTACAAAATAAAATTTTTTTCCTACCTACCTACCCAGATTTTAAAACCACTGTTATCGGAAACACACCTATATTTTTGGGAGGCCTAATGGTATGTGTAGTGTATTAGTTTAATGCATTCCACTACATAATATGTTTTACTGTGTAATCAATAACTTGAAGTAAAATATTTGTGGTCCACATTAGGCTGTTGCCAGGCCTTAGCCTTGTAATAATTAAAACTTAAATGAACCATACTTATGCTAAAAATAAGCATGACTAATTAGGTGCAGTATATAGACTACACAAACTTAAACCTACTTAGACTAGAACAGCAATATTTAAGTTAATTTATATTGCTCATTTAATAGATATAGTGTTAGGGACATGACATATTAGCGTTAGGGACGTGACGTTAGGGACGTGACGTTAGGGACGTGACATTTTCATGAAGTGTTAAAACTTAATACTAAAAATCACTTTATATGCCAAAAGATAACTACAGGTCCATATTCGGTCACTCAGTTGCAACTACCAGCTTCGTCTACTTTGCGTTATCTCACGATTCCTCTCTCATAATGCTACTGTGGCTCTTGTGCATACCTTTGTCACTAGTAGAAGTGATCACTGCAGTTCGGTACTTGTAGACCTGCCACTTGGGCTAATCGGGCACCTTGATCGAGTTCTTCGTTCTGTTCAGCCACTCGCCTCATTGGTTGCCCTCCTAAACATGCTCCTCTCTCCGCATATATGATGTCCCGTGAGTTCACACTTCTATTAGACAGCATCGAGCTTTTAAATTGTGGATCCCTCCATCTGGAATGGCCTCCCACTAGACTATTGATTGTTGCCTCGGTTGAACTCGTCTGCCTTTTATCAGCGCCTCTGAGTAGATCTCTTAAAGAGGCGCTATATAACTTCTCAGAATGAATGAATGTATTTAATTCTTCAGTTTATTAACTGTCCATATGGCTAATCACTAAGTACAGGTATCGTAAATGTGTTGAAATAATTATGCTCAAATTGCAACAGATATAAGTCTCCTGTTATGCAATTCACATTCTGTGAGCTACACACTGCTGCTGCAAAGTCAGATGTGAGGAACTATATCAGGAAACTGAAGCATGCAGTAGGCTAAGATTTTCATGGTATCTGCAAAAGCAGACATTTGCGGGTGTTTGTGTACTCAGTAGTACATGCTTTGGTCGTAACTCTGCAAACTTTGACTTTCTTATAAGGCCTGGATAATCTTGATCATTGTATATTGACCGCCCAGTGTTCTAATTACGAAAGGGTATCAATTGAAAAAACAGGAGTTTTAAACTATCAATCTAAGAAACTAAAACACAATAAAAAGAAATGCCAATGTTAAACCATTGATGCATTTATTATGATTAAATTCTACTAAATTTACGAGTACAAGTAAGTAGATTAATTAAGTAAAATCATGTAATGTAAGATATTTCAGCATAGCCCAGAAATGTTTACAGGTCCCATCTAGTGAATTGCACATCAGTGTACAGTATTTCTTTTGCAAGAAGCTCTTTTTAGCACATGAAGTGATTTTTAGTATTAAGTTTTAACACTTCATGAAAATGTCACGTCCCTAACGTCACGTCCCTAACGCTAATATGTCACGTCCCTAACGCTATATCTATTAAATGAGCAACATAAATTTCCAAAACTCCACCAAAGTTTAAAGTACTAAGTAAGTTAGCATTGCATAAAAATAATCAGAATTATACCTGCAGTCTAGTATGATTGAGGTCAACTATTATGAAAAACGTTAGGGACGTGACAACGGCATTTTGAAATCCGGATAGTCCGTTCAAGCACGTGCTACGACAAAACGGTTGATTATTGTGATATAATTCTTTTAGTGCTTTGAAGGGCATTTAAAACTGTGCAAGATATATGTTTTAAATGCTTTAAAATTCATAATCTGCTTTGACTGTAGTGCCTTTGCATTTCATCATTTTCGTTTAAAAAAAACTCGTAAAATATACACGTTAGGTCCCTCTGCAATAAAATTGTGTGTATCTGAACTAGAAAATTAACAATTGCTATTCAAACAACGGTAGAGTTACTCATTAGGGGGCCGCGGCCAAATGTTACCAAATTTTACCTGATGATACCTGAGACCATAAGTATCCAATCGCGACTATTCCCAACGCTAGCTAACGATCCTGCGATTTTATACAAATTTTTGAAAATCTGTACAAACTCAATAGAAAGTAATCGCTTTCGCCGTGTTTATACATATTGTCGTGACGTAATACGCAGATCGTGGTCCAAGGGTGCTCACAGGTCCTTTCTTTAGCGCAATCATGTGATTTCTTTAGCGCAGTAAGCCCTGAATTTACCAATAAGCTAAAAACAAGATGCAGCTTAGGGTCTCATAATTCCATATGACTCTGCGACTATGTGTAGCAACATTGCCAATTATTATGCATTTAGGCCTATATATTCAGCTCACAACGCCTAGCTAAGCTATATAAGGCCTGGAGGCCCTTTGTTAAAAAATTGCACCATAGATTTTAATATATATATATATATATATATATATGTAATTATGTATGTATGTATGTATGTATATAGTACACCTTGGATACAATACTTAGTGTCACATTTAAATTTTAAATTGCTTCAAATTAATACATACAGTACACATAACAAAATTTATAATGCCCCAAGTATATTCTGCATTTTTTAGACACCTGCGAATTATGAGACCCTAAGCTGCATCTTGTTTTTAGCTTATTGGTAAATTCAGGGCTTACTGCGCTAAAGAAATCACATGATTGCGCTAAAGAAAGGACCTGTGAGCACCCTTGGACCACGATCTGCGTATTACGTCACGACAATATGTATAAACACGGCGAAAGCGATTACTTTCTATTGAGTTTGTACAGATTTTCAAAAATTTGTATAAAATCGCAGGATCGTTAGCTAGCGTTGGGAATAGTCGCGATTGGATACTTATGGTCTCAGGTATCATCAGGTAAAATTTGGTAACATTTGGCCGTGGCCCCCTAATGAGTAACCTTACCCAAACAACTTTTCATATGTGAACTACAAGCATCAGTCAACTAAAATATGATGTCAACTAATGCTTATACTGAATTTTATTTTTGGAGATATGTGTCCCTATTCTCATGGAATTGCCCCTTTATAAATGTTTAAATACAATACAATACAATAATTAAACATGTAAAATACACGTAATCAGGGAGATAATTGCATAGGTAATAATACATTATAACCCAAACTTTTCAACAGTATAGAATAACATTTATAGCAGTACAAAAACAAATTTGAGCTTCTCGTAAAGTGACATAATGAAGGACGGGGTGACGTTAAAACCAGGTTCCGTGAAAGTAATAAAAGTGTGAAATAGACCGATTAAAAAATAACCAAAAATACAAATCTTACCGAATATCCGTGGCGCACATTTTCACACATGCGTCTTTAATTAACTGTCTGTCGGCGACTGACAGTTTTCGCTGCACATCGTTAGCGGAGAATCCAGGCATGTTCCTTAAGCTTTGGATACCCGCAGCACTGTTCTTTATCACTCGACACGACTTACAGTGGGCCTTCAACCCACTCCATTTCAGGACGCCGCTGCATGCAATGCATCGCACGTGGTCGCAGAATTCATCATCCACCTCAATTTTCTCAAAATGCGGCCACACGTCGCTTAAGCCATTGCACTTCCTAAACGTAACTCTTGGACTTTTTGTACTTATTAATTTTTCGATATCACACTTTTCCATTTTGGACATCAGATCTCTCTCGCAAGCACAAAACGAAAAGACAGTAAATTCCTGACCGGAAGCTGCCCTAGAGCCAAAGATCACATATCACCAAAGGAAGCAAAGACCAATTATTATCAAATAGGTCACACGCCACGTTGGTTAGTAAGTTCTAAATATTAGTAAGTTAGCCAACTTCGTGGAATGCTTAAATAAATATAAATAAATATATAAATTCCGAAGAAACCGTCCCCATTACCGCGGTATTATCGCAGTTTCAATATCCAACCCCACGGTAATACCGTACCATGTTTCCCCATTACCGTGCTCTTACCGCTGTTTTTTTTTTAATTCAACCCCACTCCCGCGGTTTTTCCGCGGTTACTGCGGAATTACCGCGGTAGCGGTTCCCGTGTCACTCTCTAATTGGATGGAAGAGTTGGATCAATGGAAAACTGAGCTGCAGACTTAACCGAAATCTTATGTTTTTCCTAGTGAGTTACGTGACAACAGATTCCTACTCGTTCAGTACCAATTCGTTCGAAGTCGTCATTTCAACGGTTCTGGGTCTTATACTTGCGATAATGGCAATCGTCTTAAAACGTCGTTTTTTCCAAACGGTCGGCTCTGTCCACTCGAATTATTCGAAAAAAAACCTCGATGACCAGAAGAGGAATTGATCCGAAACATTAACTTTGCCACCACGTTCCTGCCACTCTCCCGACTTACGAGGAAGCGACCATGAACCTTCGATCGTCCTCTCAGTCTTTCAAGTCCATGGGTGTCTTCTGCCAGACATCACGATTTCCTCCGTTCTTTTCCGGCTTCGAGAATGGTGGACGTGGTCGCTGTGTTCGTGCGGCTCCAGCGGCGACGGCTGATTCGTCCCAGCACCAAAATTCTCTCCCTACGATGGCCAGGAGATTACACCTGTGACTTGATGACGTCGAATCCGTCTATTGCGATGTCTCGATCGGAGAGATCATGAAACACGGCCACTGGTTCTAAACTTCCTCAGCTGAACGTTTCCATGGAGATTATAGGTCAATCTCATGGCGAATCGATGCCAATTCAAAAGGTGGGAAAGGATGAATAGAATTGTCTGATCTGTCGTCGTGAAAATGGTGGATTCTAGGAACAATGCTCGATTTCAGACAACTGCTGCTTACAGACAATTATGATTGAGATGATTATGATGACAATGCCTTTAATTTGATAATTAGCAATAAGATCATCGCTGATTAGCTCACTGTGACTTTTCGACAGATGAGATCATTATCACCCAATTTGTTGAGTTAGGTGTTGTAGAGCAGTCGAACAATCATGTTGCGCTTGGTAACGTTGTTTTCGTAATAAGTAAGTAAAAATAGCAAATAATATTTTATTAATATAAATAAGTAATGCCAATACACTGGCAATTTCTCTTATATTTGTTTTTTCTCATTTGCTTGGCTTTCTCCTTATTTTTTTAAGCAAAAACGAGTTTGGAGGAAGAATTGCTAACTTATTGTGAATTAGATACAAAAGCAAGCTGCCAATGATTAAGAAATACATACGAAATACGTAAAAACAAAAGAAAATGGTTAATTGCGAAAAAGTTCTGGTGACAGCGGGTGAAATGGAAGGAAGGGTATAAGGGGTCTTGTGCCACTCTGAATTCAAGTGCAGGGCACCAGCTTATTCACGAGCATTGAGTTGTGTTGGAGGTCGATGTCCAGTGGTGGTCCGAGAGAGGCAGAGGAGCAGCTCTTACGGCGGGTTTCGTTGAAGACGAGAAGGCTTGTAACCGCGGTCAAAGCCAGCGCCTCGATCGAGACTGCGTTTGAAGTCAATGTAAGTGTAGACGTGGGATAAATTTTAATGGGATGATTTCTATCGCTTTTTTTTATGCCCTTAAATACTGACATGATGTAATGCTGAAAACTAGAGAATTCCTGTCTCCAAATGTCATGGTCTTCAATATTTGCATTCATCAGACCGTGGATATTTAATGGTTTTGTGAGGGGCCGTCCATAAATGACGTCACGCACTAGGGGAGGGGTCGGAAATTTCTGACGATGTGTGACATGGGGAGGGTTCAGCGAAATGTGACGTCACATCAGGTCTGTGTCATTAAATTTAACAATTAAAAACAATTTAATTTTAAAATAACAGCACTAATTTTGAGTATTAAAATTTTCATAATTTTTTTGATTATTTTACCATAATTAATATTTTTCTAATTATTTAAATATTTGTCACCATCAGATTTTAAAATACTTATAATGACAATAAATGGGAGTAGAAACATGTTTTATTATCAAGTGGAAATGTGGTTTTAGTGGGGGGGTCAGAACTTGATAATATAAACGCACAGAAATCTCCCTGCGTGAGTGCGTCCATCTGTCGTGTAACGCTGTTTCGCGAGTCATTCGCCAGATGGCAGCACGCATTTATCTCGCGGCGTAGCCGTCGACAACCACACGCATCGGTAGGGGCGCGCTAGCGCCCTACACGACTCGTGGCGCCCCTAGCGAATCCACACGCATTTATCTCGCGGCGTAGCCGTCGACAACCACACGCATCGGTAGGGGCGCGCTAGCGCCCTACACGACTCGTGCCTCCCCTAGCGAATCCAGCGAAGCTGGTAAGTAATCTTTACGCGAGGTGGGCCAGCCACATAGATCGCGGCGTAGCCGTCGACAACCACACACATCGGTAGGGGCGCGCTAGCCCCCTAGATCTGGACAGTATATAAAAAGGGGCTAGGAGGTAATGGAGGTTATGTCCAGGATGACTAAAGGTCTTGAGAGTTCATGAAATTGCGAAAATCTCATTGTAAACAATGTTTTGCGTATAAATCTTTTCGTTGTCTTGAAGTTTTCCTTGAACTCTGCGTGGGTGCATGGGTGGTGTAGGAGGGGAGGGGAGGGGAGGGGAGGGAGAGAGACGGAGGGGAGGAGAGCGGAAAAGAGGAAGGGGAAAAGAGGGGAGAGGAAGAGGGAGGGAATGGAGGGACAGAGGGAAGGAGAGGGCAGGGAAGGAGGGGAGAGGAGAGGAGGGCAGGGCAGGGCAGGGCAGGGGATGGCATGAGGGGTGGGAAGGGAAGAGAAGGGAAGGGAAGGGAAGAGAGAGGAGGCGAGGGGCGGCGAGAGGAGGGGGAGAGAAGGCGAATACCGCTATCAACTTTAAACCGTCGTGTAGGTTCATATTGCCGTGTGATAAAATTTGCGTTGCATCGTAGTCTATTGCCCTGTATGAGCGTGGAAGCTCCCTAAACTTAACCGTCTTAGGACGGGCAAACATCTAGTTATTTAAATATTTGTCACCATCAGATTTTAAAATACTTATAATGACAATAAATGGGAGTAGAAACATGTTTTATTATCAAGTGGAAATGTGGTTTTAGTGGGGGGGTCAGAACTTGGTGATGTCATTTTTCAAGTGGGTGTTACTTTTTTGTGACGAAGTGTGACAAGGTGGAGGGGGTCAAAAATCGGCCAAAATAACGTGACGTCATTTATGGACGGCCCCTGATCCATTATGACGATACAGGCACTGGACTTCTGAAACAGTCTTCCATTAAAAATTCGCACAATTCTTTCACAGACCGCTCCGGAAAACATTTTCAAGCCATCTTAAGTGGCGCCTATTCACATCTGTTTAACCCTCCGTCGGGCGTGGGGTCAAAAATTACCCCAGAGTGCATTTTGAAGTCATGGATTGATATTAAAAAGTGAAATGGCTGCTCTGATTTTTCACGAGAATTACTGTACAGGTTGTCACTACGTATTCCAGTTGAGTTTGCATACGAATTTTAGATGGAAAAAAAATTACAGGACATTTATACACATAAGGTCATGGGGTCATTTTTGACCCCAGGACAGTAATTGATGTTTCTTTCTCATTAAACAGTCTAAAGTTGCACAAAACCCCGCAATATTACTTCCTTATTCGTGTTATATTTACTTATCAGTGCTGCCCTCCCGCTTTTGCAATGATTCCATGCCCATTTCTCACAATTGACGACAGACTCGCTCCATAACGAGGTCGGTGCAGATTTATACAATAGAAGCCGTCAAAACACGGCATGTGTTGCGATGCTGAAGTCAAGTACAATGCCAGCATATATTGCGGCAAAGAGAGCGCCGATGCAGCTCCAACCAAAGATCTGGGAGGAAACGTTGTCTGCCAGCTCATACAACCTCTTGAATGTGAAGGTCGCAAAATGACAAGTTATAATTTTTAACCTTGCTGTTCCTGGCTAGAGATGTTCTGTAGTCAAAGAAAGCGACTTTGGTTGGTAATATTCGTACTATTCTAATTGAGTTGCCCGAAGAATTTGTGACTCCCAGAGGATGCAATTGGTAATCATCCCTTATCGGGTTCAATGAGACCGGTGACAAGTGTAAGAAAGACAAAGTGGTCGTCGTCTTGTCGACTATGCACACCTCCAGGGAGATTTTTGGTCTGGGAAACTTCCGGAGGTTATAAACTTCTGCAACTGGACAAAAGTAGGAGACATCTGATGATAAAAACATTCAGCACGAAGTTCTCAAACAGACGTTGGCCGTTAGTGCTGTTCTGCAACCAACTGGATATTGCGGCACTTTCGCTGACGTCCTCCGTGAGAAATTGAAGTTGGACAAGGCTTCAGTGGGAAAGCATCGGCTGTTCATCAAGAAACTGGGGAAAGATCTTTGCCAAGAGCTAAAGGAACAGCGACGACCTTATGCATCTCATCTTGGGCTGATTAGAGCACCAGTGATTTGGCAGTGAAACATGTATGTACACGACATTCAGGAACCTCCAACAAACGAGGTTGCTGCCAAGTTTGTCCCTGACAGACAGATAGAAAAGCTACGGCTGTCTGTAAGGCATGCCATAAGAATGTGTGCCCTGTCCGCTGTCAGATCTCTTTTCAGACAAGTCATGTCTCTGCTGATTGATGGAATACTTTCCTAGACTTCTAGTAGTCTCCCATGTTCATTATAGCGTCATTTCATGAGGGATACATTAGAATAAGAACAGCATTACAAGCCTATGTTTGTACGTGGCATCATGACATCATGAAGTGAGTCACGTTATGACGTCAGGTAATGAGGAAGAACAACAAATAATGACATTTCAGTGAATAATAATAATACTAATGACCTTCTCGTGCAATCAGTAGTGTACGACCAGTATTACAAGCAATTGTTTGTATGTGGCATCATGACATCATGAATTGACGTCATTACATGACGTCACGTTATGACGTCATGCCATGATGTCATAAACAACAAATAATGACATTTCAGTAAATATTAATAATACTAATGACCTTCTCATGCAATCATTAGTGTACAAACACTATTACAAGCCTATGTTTGTATGTGGCAACATAACATCATGAAGTGACGTCATTACATGACGTCGCATTAAGACGTCATGTCATGAAGAAGCACAACAAATAATGACATTTCAGTGAATATTAATTACACTAATGACCTTCTCATGCAATCATTAGTGTACAAACCATTACAAGCATATGTTTGTATGTGGCATCATGACATTATGAAATGACGTCGTTCCATGACGTCACGTTATGACGTCATGTCATGAGGAAGTAAAACAAATATTGACATTTCAGTGAATATTAGTGATAATAATGACATTCTTATGCAATTTATGTTCTTGTTTTATTCAAATTACAAATTATTGCTATGGGGTCAAAATTGACCCCACGCCCTTAGTTGTATAGTTTTTTTTCCGCCCGACGAAGGGTTAATATTATACCATGTTTGCGTGCCATTCTGAGATGCTTGTAAGATGCTGTACAAATGGCCAAACACGTATACGTAGTATTACGTACATACAATCATATATGCGTACTTTGCATACACACAAACACGGGTGCGAATACAAGCATGCATACATACAATACTTAGACTTAGGCCTACGTGCATGCATACATAATATAGGTCATACATACAGACACATGTAGGCCTACAATGTACATACATAAATGCATACACACAGCTAGGCCTACCATGAACACATCAGTGTGATTCTCCTTACAGATTTTATTTTAGTTATAGTTACAGTTATAGTTAATGGTTTTTATTTTAGTTATAGTTATAGTTATAGTTAGTATTATTTTTAGTTATAGTTATAGTTAATAAATTTTTATTTTAGTTAATTTTAGTTACTAGGCCTACTTAGTTACAATAATTAAGGCTGTAAGCAAAATTGTGCGTATTAACATGTTGTTTCACAATTTGCTCAGAGCTTTGAAAGCCTTTTGAAGCATGGGTGCATTCAGCTTCATGAATACACGAGTTTCCAAAGTAATTGACAAATTGTAGAATAAAAATATCGCATTTTTCGTTCTCATTTATGTCGAATCGCCCATATTGCACTTCCTATTTTTATTTTTTGTATTAACGAAAATAAAGATGAATTTTCGTTAGTGTTATTTTCGTTATAGTTATAGTTATAGTTAATGATATTTTTAGTTATAGTTATAGTTATCGTTAATGAAATCATTTTAGTTTCGTTAACGAACATTTTCGTTATCGTTATCGTTAACGAGAATCACACTGGCACACATACATCAAACCATTGTCGCTTTCACACAGTCCCTATAGTTCCATGCCATATACTGCACGATACTCGCTTAGATGGATCCTATGCAGGTCCCATTTTGAAATATTGGTACCCCTAGCCACTACACAATCGCGCGTGACAGTGTGTTGTAAAACCGAAAGTTGGGACCAAAATAATACGGAATTCCTTTAAGAAAACGAAAGCGCCTCCGACCAGTGCGACCACTCCATTTTTTAATTAAATCCCAAGCTCTTACCAGAAAAATCCCAAGATTGGCCAAAAGTGTACCAAAACATCCCAAGTTACTGAAAAGGAAATTAAAGTTGTGCTGAAATATGAAAGGCGTTTTTACTATCACAATTATTCACAAAAAATGTCTAGCTTAGAATTGGCAATCGCTTTGATGTAGGCATTGTTTGCGAATGTCGCTTTGATGTAGGCATCTGTTATATCGGACTCTGTAGGCCTATTTGCGCTTAAATAGTCTATGTGTAGCCTATGGGCCTTCTAGCATAGAAACACCGGCGCTTAATACTTTAAACAAACACCTATAGGCTTAGAAGTTTGGGTATATAAGACTCACCTCAGGGTCTTACTATAGTCATTCCTGAAGAAGACAAAACAGTCGAAACGTCGAATGATAGGCCTAGTTGTTTTAAGTAGTCGTTTCTTAATAAATCTTTGTAAAATCGTCGTCGTTATTAGGCTACTCGAAAATAAATTACGGAAGGAACAGATACCAGGATGGGACTTTCAACACACAGGGCCGGCAGCATCAGCACTTTGACCACACAAGGAACCCACTACAGGGACCGGGTAAGCAATTTCAGAGTAATAATTTTGATTTTAAGCGTTTGGAATCCCTGATGGTAGGCATGGCCAAATCGGTCAACGCGCTGGTGGGGAAGGTAAGTGTACTATAGAATGGTCCACCTTCTCACCAACCCAAGGTAACGGTAACGCCAGACGCCCCGCCCCTCTGCTTCCGAACTCGTGGCCTCTTCTTCCTCCTCCCGATCGTGCCGGACCTTCCTCAACACGCCCTCTACCTGCACCCGCACCAGTTCAGCCTTCTTCTGTCACTGCGTCTTCCTCTTCTTCCTCTTTGACTGCTGCCGCCAGACCTGGACCTTCTTCGGTAAGACAGGCATCTCACTCTACTGGGCTTCACATGACTAACCGGAAACCTAACACTGACCCTAACCTAAACAATTTCCATAACCTTGACTCTGATATCTTGGAACGCACACCTTCTGCTAACCCGGACTTTCCTAAAATCTGCAAGGCTCTGTACTACGTGTGCCAACTGCGCAGGCACATGACAAACTGGCAGACTCTTCCGCGCGCCATAAGCCGTGACTTACGCCACTTGGCCAGCAACATCAAACCTATTCACCCTTCTGCTGAAATGGTCGCGGACATCTCATCTCTCTTCTCTCGAACTGGGGATGACTTGAGGGATAGGGTAGCCCGACACTTTAGTGAGCGCCTGGATTTGAACCTGACGACCCTGAGGACTTACAACCCTCTGGACAAAGTACAGGCCGTGGAAGTTGTTATCAAACAGATAACACGCCGTCTAGGAAGTAAGGGTACCACTTTTAGCATTAGGGCACTGGTGGAAGGTGAGGCTAAGATGAACTAGGGTGAGGATAAGGCAAGGCGCGTCAGTGAAGGTGAGTGTAAGGTAACTGGCAATGAGGACACGGACATCTTCCGGAAGCCTCCCAATCCGGCCAAGAAACACTGTCACATGACCACTCCTCCAACCACCGTCTTCAACACCTACTCTGTCTTGACTAACCTTGATGCTGACACTGTGGAACCTGATTCTCCTCTCCCTCTACCTCCTAGAACTACACCTAAACCTGTTGCTTTCTCCAAGCCTCCTCTCTCCTTTGATCTCAATGACACTCCTTCCCCTCCTAGGAAAACTCCACGCCGCCTACCTAATGACCCCCTCTCCTCTCCTAAGACTACTGTCTCTTTCATCCCTTTAACCTCTACTCACTCTGTTCCTCATGGTACCACTTCTGCTTCCACTGCTTCTTCTCCTGTATGTACTGAAACCTCCTGGAGCACCACAGCGGTACCTCCCATGACTACTCCTGCATCCTCTCTTCCCCCTCCTTCTTCTTCTTCTCTTGTTCCTCGGTATTCACACCATTTTGGTGATGACAAGGATTCCTGGAAGATCCACCTACGACCGGACACCCGCACCTTGATTCTCTCGGACTCCAACTTCAAGCCTCTTACTGAGCACGACATCCCCACTCACTTCCAACTGGAATGCTTCTCTGGCGCTAACTTTAGCAATGCACTGCATCTTGTTCAGAGACTTCCTAACGGACAGCTGGACAATCTCGTCATCGCCATGGGCATTAACCACAAGCAGCAGAACTTTCGTACTCGCACCTTTACCTGCCATTAACATCTTCTTTGAACACTCTAGACCCAAGGCCCGGGTGGTTACCGCTGTGGGCGTCTCCATCAATCCTCATCTACCTGACTCTGAGACTACCAATAATAATAATAAGAAAAGATTGGTAATTATTATTATAATATGAAACTATGATTGTACTATTACCGATAGTCATTCCTTATAGTCCACTAGCCACTAGATTAGTATATGAATGGAAAAAACTGATATCTAACTCTGGTATATTTGGGGAATATAGAATTATTTCGGCATTTTCTATAAACAAAAATTTAGGAGAATTACTAGCACCTAGAAAAACAAAAACGACAGTGTCTCACAACAGTGATCAGCATGGTTCATTCAAATGTAATTCTGTAAGATGTAAAACTTGTAGCCACATTAATGTTACCAAGACATTTAAAAGTAATTACACACTTAGGCAATTCAACATTACACATACTTTTAATTGTAAAAGCAAGGACATCATCTACTTATGCAATAAATAGTATGTAGGTGAAACTCAACGACAACTTTCTGACAGACTGACGGACCACAGATCTAATATCCTGACTGGCAAAAACACACCGGTAGCCAACCACTTTAATCTTCCTGGCCATTCAATAGATAATCTTACATAAGTAGGGCCCCTAAGGTTGCAGCACAGCCTCATGAGGAAAGCCAATGTATTTAACTTGTCTGAAACTAAGCGTATTAAAGAACAAAACGATAAATCTTAACTAATGACTCAGCAACACACATATTAGGTCAACAGTCAATTTGTGTGAATATCTATGACACAATTAATTTGGGCTCGCATTTAATCTCATTTTAAACATGTTAATTTTCAAACATTTTAAACATGTGGATGGGGTGGATAAGTAACTGCTGTTGTATCAAAAAGGTTCTTGGGAGATGAAGAGGAGGAAACGAAAAAGGAGGAGAGAAACAAAAGAGTCGGATGGGAGTGCAGCAGAAAGTGATACAGAGTAAGTAGAGACAAAAAGAGGATGAGAAAGAATATAAAGACAAGATAGAAAGGAGGAATTAAATTGACGAGAAGATGAGAAAGAAGAGACAGGAGGAAGAGGATGATGATAAAAGAGGCTGAGGCTGAAAAGACAGACGACAGAAGAAAAGACAGTGAGGAAATATATGATCCATATCGCGAATTTTAATGACACACGCTTAGACGCCTTTAGATTTGATGTTTTCGATATCAGATATATCAACTTTTCGTACAATCGATATTTAAGTACAGCATATTATCTGTAAATTATGGCAATCCGTCGAATATATTAAAAGTTTTTGATATCATCTAGCATGATGCTAATGACGTTCCGTACAAAGTTGGATGCAGCGAGAAACATGAGTCTCGCCAAGTCTTAATATCTTCAGACGAACAGTAGACACAAACGTAATCATGGAAAACGTTCAACTAGAGTTTCTTCTGCTCTTCGTTTGCGTTCTCTCTCTACCAACAGCAAAAGGTGAGGCATCAACATAATACTCAATTTAAAAAAATGCTTATTATCACTTTTTCATCCGTAGAATCGCAGCATAATAACATAATCACTCGATAGCCTTAAACTCTCGCTGAGGCAGATTATACCTTCCCACAATGCATATCGATGTCTATAAACACAACGAGCTGTGAGTCGCGGACAGTCACTTGTGCTCAAGTCACGGTTAATGTATGCATTGGCTTAAAAAATGTATCATAAGGAGATCAAAGGAGGTAATCGCTATTTTATTAAAAGCCCTCCTAAGCACGTTTGGCCTGTGATCTAAAGGTTGGGAATTCAAACGTGTTGAATCTAAATGCTTCTGTACTTTTCAGCGAACATTAAATAGAAAAAATGCATCATAATATCCGGCAAGCTGTGTTTCAGGTACATACGAGCAATGTCTAACGTCCTTGAGAAACACCGTTGTTTATGCCTACGAGGGAACACTGGATACGATGATGACATGTGCAGATGGAAATAGTGGCGCAGCGTGGTCGGTTCAACCATCCTCAGACCCGCTTACAACATATAACATAACCAGTTTTGCTGGTGTTGTTAATTCGACTTTAGCTAGACGCTACTCAATTGACGAAACTGGTTTTAAATTTTTAACCCCAAAAAAAAAAGGGGCTACTGGGGGAAAAA
>JACEVL010002812.1:0-16675 GCA_020284085.1 Aporrectodea caliginosa
TTTCCCTACTACTTCTTAAATCGTGGCGACGCCAATGACTACACAGCTACACTTAGGTCTACTATGTATACGGTGTGCTATTGTCTGTTTAGAAATGATCGTGTTTCTTTTATCTTTGTCAGTTTAAGCGTTGTCATTTGAGGGCATTGTGTGGTACAACTTTTATTACGGGGAGGAGGTTGTATAAAGAATAACACTCTTGCCTGAAGCGCTCACAGACTCGGTTGACTCCCGTAAGTCCTCTGGGTTTAACCCAGCCTTCATTCCCTAGGTGGCGGCAAAAAGTACAATGGGCTTGAGCCTCGCTTGGCTGCAATTTTGTTGATTTATGTCTTCTGTAATTTGTGTTCTTGTGACTTGTTTAATCGTCATAACATGTACAGCGCAGTGCGTTTGTCAAGCGCTTCTATACTGATTAAATATTATTATGATTATTATTTTAAGGCCTATATTAATTTGTGTTCTTGTGACTTGTGCTGTGACCGCCATTGTTAAGGCTTCTTTCTCTATCGAAGTATTAATGCGCATTTGTCTCTAAGTAATTCGGCTGTTAAGGAAGTTATGAACTCCTAATAGTAATTTACAACTATATTTTCACTAGCGGACAAATTTAAATAATTGAACAAAATGTTTTCTTACTTCTTGTAATCATTTTGTAATTTTGTAGGCATCTATTACAAGGATAGTACGAGAACTACATTTTCGATGCACTAATACAATACTATTCCTTGATCAAAATCTGTGTTCTTTCGCCGTAAAAGAGCCTGGATAAACGTGGCTTGGTCATAAAACACTTTTACGGTTATTTAGTCGTTATTTTACGTGGAAATATCGTTTAAAAACTTAGAAACCCCGTTTAAAAACGTAGAAACCTCGTTCAAAAACGGTTATTTTTAACAGTGTAGTTAAGTCAATTAGTCAAACACCGTTATCGAGCACAACTAATAACCAGTGTTGTTCAGTAATTGAAATACATGTAATTGAATTACGTAATTGAATTACATGTTCTGTAATTGTAATTGAATTACATTTTAAGTCCAGTAATTGTAATTGTATTTCAATTACATTATTGCATGTAATTTGTAATGAATGAAGTGTAAATTACAAATTACTTTCATAAAGTCAGCAAAGATGCCAGCCTGCAGTGTTGACCCGGGCCACCCGTTTAATTCAATAAACTGCTCTGCATTATGTTTGCATGGCAACATAATTGTCAACATCATTCTTTCCTTACACCCCTCTTACAATCTTACAGCACACTTTGATAGACCGCAAGGCTGACCTCATCATCAGACTATCCATGCAACCATGCACTCATTCTTAGCTAGCTACTGCGGCTACATACAGATAACAGAGCTTCCATCTTCAGCTCCAGTTGAGCGTCGCTTTAACACTGCTGCATGGACGAATGGCCTCACTCGCCCAGGCGCAATCAACTGAGTTCCCTAACAGATTATCATTTTGAAAATTTTTACTGAAAATCAAATAAACTCTAACTTGTTTTAATGGATCATAATTGTAAATCATATTTTGGTGACAAACTTATAATACAATTGAATGTATATATTATTACAATTTACAAGCCATAGGATGTTTTAGTTTAAAAATAGAGTAGGCCTAAATTAAAAATTATCGAAAAAGTTCTAAATCATTTGCCAATTTTAAAGGAATAATTGAAAAGTAATTGGTAATTGAATTACAATGAAAATGTAATTGTAATTCAATTACTTTCACAATCAAGTAATTGCAATTATAATTGAATTACATTTAGAATGTAATTGATACAACACTGCTAATAACAATATTTGGTGTCGAAAACCACGACAAGTCTGGCATCAATTGCGATGACTGAGTTGCACTACAGATAGATTCGCATTTGCTTACCTGTTTGGCTGAAGTCTGGCAGCAGCACAATTTTACCTTGCAACCCAAAACTGATCCACTAATGAACAAGATGGCCGCAATAAGAGCGCAAACTGCCATGCAGATCTCCATCGCCATTGCAGTCGGGAATATCTGTATATTATAACAATTCAGTTAACACCATGCAATGTCACAATAACCAATAATGTAAGACATGCGTAATAATATGTTACGTATGCAGTCAGGATGGCAGCATTTAATGTAGTAGGGTCGGAAGAAGCCATGTAATGATGTAAACGTAGTTGGAAGGTTTGACGGTGTTAAGGCTTTACTCAATCGGATGACCGACCGGCCGGCCTCCGATAAGGCATACAAAACCCTATAGACTGAAGTCGATTATTAGTCGGATGGCAGATGCAATTTTCTCTACTGCATCATTACTGTACTAAACTGCGTTTCTGTGTTAATTAGCATGCAATAATTGTATACGCTAAGGTCTTTTAGCATAGCAACATTCCATTGCCTTCTCAAATTAATTTCTTGGATTTTCGTGGATCAGACATCTCAAGAGCTGTGCCGTACATCGCTGTTCGTCTCTCAGTATATCAATTTTTTTATCTCTCTATATCCCTCTGTCTCTTTCGTTCCGCCTGCATGGCGCTCAAGTAGTGCTTTCCTTTAATATTAGTCAAGAATGGACTCTGAGGGCTATCCTCTAACCGAAATAACAGTTTGAACTCTTACCGAACAAGGTGTGTTGTAGTAGTATTGCTTGTTCCCCGCGCTGATTAGGTATCTTTCGCATTTATTGAAATCATGTCTGCTACCCATGAAAACAGCCGAAATAGCGCCACATACAAAAAGTCCAATGGTGAAAGACGCCGATATGATGCACAACACCATGTAGGACACAACCTAGAAGAACAAGATAACTGCAACTTATAAAATAAAGTATAGGCTATAATTATGTTTATGTACATAAGGCCATCATCGGAAGACGAGAGAGGGAGGAAGGAGATAAATGGTATATCTGAGGGAAAAGGAAAAGGCAGAGGGTGCACGAGGAGGTGAGCAGAACATGGAAAGGAACAGAGAAAACGGACAAGGACAGCGTCCGGGGGAAACTGGTAGCAACAGATTTTCCCAGGTAGAACATTTAGCTGAAGTAGCACGCACGTGCTGTTCACAAGAGGGAAGGATTGTTTAGTTGGTGATCACCCACTATTTACGTAGACTAATAATTAATTACTTCACATGTCATTTAAAATTAATACATATTTAATTAGCATAATTAAAATCGAAATTACAGTTGACATTGCTTTTAATTAATGTGCATGCATGTAGGAATAATTTCCATCCAGATTAATTTTTCGTCTCTTGACCGAATAATGTGTATAGGCTGCATCACAATGAAATAAACTGACCTGTAATATATATAGGCCTATATATATCAATCAATCTATCAATCAATCAATCAATTTTTATAGCGCCTCTTCAAGGGTTCTACTCAGAGGCGCTATATAACACAGTAAATAACTAGCCTACATTTGGTTTTATTTGTCATTGCTTACTGTACTTACCTTGCACTTGGTCTTGCTGACGCCAGCCGATATTCCAATCGCACCTGTTGCGATAAACTGTAAAAAGATATGGAATTAGCAGAAGCAACTCTTTCCGATTTTCATTTTATGATTCACGTAGGCGTAAGTATTAAATGGGGTTTGCTTCAATTTTGAAAAACTAACGCTAGCACATAGTGTCTCTATCGTAGCTAAATCGAATCGGTCCCGTGTTATTGGCTACCACTTAGAGTGACTCAACATTAAAACGCGGAGCAAATACTGTCCATATTGAAGGTAACACCAACTGGCCGATGTGTGTTTTGCCAGAGGTGATGAACTGGGACCGCCAGCGGTGTTGATAACATCGCCTATCGTATAGTTCATCATCCTCGGTACAACGTGTTTCAAAAACTCTGACCATACTGTCATCTTTCAAGTCTAGTTGGAAATGCGTTGGTCAGACTCTGAGGGTTTGCGAGATCATACCACTGGGGTCCAGTGGCAGAGGCGAAAATCTGTACATAACTTTTGGGGGACAGATTTTGTCGAGGGGCAGATATTTGCATTTTGGAGGAACAGAGGGGCCCCAGTCAAACCTTTGGAGGGAAAGTCCCTTTCTGTTCCCGTGATTTACGCCACTCTCAATTGGAGTGACTCATCTCTAACTGGCTCAGCATTGTTTGCACATTGTTAAGTCTAGCGCATATCACAGTTACAATGCTGCACTCAACCATGCATGGCCTGAAAGCAGGCCGTGGTTCAACTCTCGGCTAATGATTAGGAACTGGCAAACCCGCTAAAAATAAATAGCAATTTTTCAGTATATATTGACCTAATATATAATATTACACGAAGACAGGTGTATAGGCCTACTGACCAGTGCTCCGCACCAGAATCCGTGTCCAACGAATCCTATTCCATTGAATCCAATTCCCAGAGCAATACCGTTGAAGATGATGCACAGGCTGCCAAGCAGAATCTGCGCCGCGCCCAGACCGATCGACTGTCTGTGAAGGTAGTGAGCGATCCTTGTGGGAGACTGAATCACCTGCATAGGTTGCAGGTACACCCATCCGACACCGCTTGGTGCACCACAGGCGACAGGTGTCGCTGGGTCTCCTGTTGCTTGCATCGTGCTCATTGTCTTGATCTGGAAAAAAGAATCATGGAGATTGTAGGAGCAAGAAGAACAGGTGGATATTAGGACGAGTTATCATTACCCTGTGGTTTCATGCATAGAACGAGAATTCGTGACTACAGGCTTTAATATTCGTAAATATTCGTGAATATTAGGTTGTTTTTAATATTCGTAAATATTCGTAAATATTCGTTGATGACGTCACTGTTTTCCTTTTGGTTACGAACTTATCTAAGACTACTAATTAAGAACATGTGCAGTGGTTATGCGGCGCTATACTATAAGTGCTGTGGTCCGTAAGCTGGTATACGCTTAGCCAAATCTTACCCTACCCTTGAGGTACTCTGTAAAAAAAAGCCGACCATGACCAGAGGCCCGGGAATCTATACTATAGAGCCAAAGGTGACGAATCTCACACAAGTTGTGGCCTTGTGGTAACATTAATACAATAAAAATCATCATTTGCGCGCTAAACTGTTTCATGCATAACAATATAGCCTTTGTGAGACAGAACCAAGGGAATGAGACACCTTGTGTACAATGTTCCAAGCCAAGTTGAGGGCAAATGATCTGACCCGAATCAAAGTCTCTCTCTCTCTCTCTCTCTCTCTCTCTCTCTCTCTCTCTCTCTCTCTCTCTCTCTCTCTCTCTCTCTCTCTCTCTCTCTCTCTCTCTCTCTCTCTCTCTCACTCTCTCTCTCTCTCTCTCTCTCTCTCTCTCTCTCACTCTCACTCACTCTCAGTCTTTGCCCGTCTGTCTGTTTCTGTATCTCTCTGCAGTCTCTCCAATCTCCGAAAACCCTTCACTCAGTATGGGTAATGCCAGTATTATGAAGATTCCTTTCAATTAGTTGGAATGATGCCTTCAGCTTAGCGCTTGCCTTATAAGTCAGAGGCGGTTGACTGATAAGGAATTAGGCTGACGCATAATGTCGCTGTATGTTGTTTAATATTGATGTCACTCGTCTAGGTCCAAATATCAAACAGCTACGACGCTCTGTGCCAGCCTTAGGTATTAGTCTAGGCTTGGAATTTTAAAAAGGCTCTAGAAATCACTGTTAGAAGCAAATCATGTAACAATTTGCTACCCGGTGTTTCTAGACTAATTTGACCCCGCTGAAAACGAAAATCGCGGATAGCAAGCTGGATTTTTAGCGGTTGCATGGGAAAACAAGATAGCGGCTAAAATGGCGGCCAGTATCTTCAAATGGCTATTACTGAAGTCATTTATGTGATGGAAACATGATTTTAGTGTCAAAATTAACATATTCGAAGACTAGAAATACGGTGGAACTAAAGACACATATATAGCACTGCCAGGAAACCAAAATGGCGGCCAAAATGGCGGCCAGTTTCTTCAAATGGTTACAGGTGAAGTATTGTATATGATGGAAACATGATTTTAGAGTCTAAAACTCTAAATTAACATTTTTGGGGTCAAGGAATGCGCTGGAACTAAAAGCACATATGTAGCACTGCCAGAAAAACCAAAATGGCGGACAAAATGGCGGTCAGAATCTTCAAATGAGTGTAAATGAAGTCACAAGTGTGATTGAAACATGAATTTGGAGTCTAACTTAACATTTTCGGGGTCAAGGAATGCGATGGAACTAAAGACACATATGCAGCTCTGCCAGGAAACCAAAAACAAGATGGCGGCCAAATGGCAGCCAATATCTTCAAATGGCTATAAGTGAAGTCATTTATGTGATGGAAACATGATTTTAGTGTCAAAATTAACATTTTGAATGTCAAGGAATGCGCTGGAACTAAACGCACGTATGTAGCACTGCCAGGAAACTAAAAATGGCGGTCAAAATGGCGGACAGTATTCAAATGGCTATAAGTGAAGTCATTTATGTGATCACATAAATGACTTCACTTATAGCCATTTGAAGATATTGGCTGCCATTTTGGCCGCCATCTTGTTTTTGGTTTCCTGGCAGAGCTGCATATGTGTCTTTAGTTCCATCGCATTCCTTGACCCCGAAAATGTTTATTTAGACTCCAAATTCATGTTTCAATCACACTCGTGACTCCATTTACAGTCATTTGAAGATTCTGGCCGCAATTTTGTCCGCCATTTTGGTTTCCTGGCAGTGCTACATACGAGCTATTAGTTCCAGCGCATTCCTAGACCCCAAAAATGTTAATTTAGACTCTAAAATCATGTTTCCATCATATACAATACTTCACTTGTAACCATTTGAAGAAACTGGCCGCCATTTTGGCCGCCATTTTGGTTTCTTGGCAGTGCTATATATGTGTCTTTAGTTCCACCGTATTCCTTGTCCCCGAATATTTTAATTTTGACACTAAAATCATGTTTCCATCACATAAATGACTTCAGTAATAGCCATTTGAAGATACTGGCCGCCATTTTGGCCGCCATCTTGTTTTCCAATGCAACCGCTAAAAATCCAGCTTGCTATCCGCGATTTTCGTTTTCAGCGGGGTCAAATTAGTCTAGAAACACCGGGTAGCAAATTGTTACATGATTTGCTTCTAACAGTGTCATTTTGAGATTCCAAGCCTAGACTATATAGGAGATAATAGGCGGCTGCTTAAAGGCGGCATTTTTAAGGGGCGGCAAATTCCTGAAAAACACATGATGGTCACTTCCGTCAAAAGATGTCATTTATGTGTAAGGAATTTGAAGAATTAAGAATTAAAGGAACTTGAAATTTTTAATATTCGTTGGCCATTTTAATATTCGTCAATATTCGTAAATTTCTAAAAATCTTAATATTCGTAATATGCGCATACTCGTTCTATGGTTTCATGTAAGACAATGGCATAGCTAAGGGAGAGGAGTGTTGCGTCCTCTCCTGGCGGCATTGTAAAACTGGTCGACAACAAGAAACTTTTAAAGACATTTTGATCATCTGCGCCCTAAGTTTTAATGAAGATTGTATGAAAGACAACGAGAGTCTTTGTTTCGTTAGCCAGGTTGTGCCGGTGAGAAACTTCAGACACGATACACATTGTTTGCAGTTATACAGTATCGTGTTTAAACTATGAGTTGAACTGACTCAGTCTCTCTCGCTCTCTCCGTCCCGCTGCCCTCTAAAACCATATGTTGTTCATGCAGATTTCTCCTAGTGATACCAATGAGAACCGAATTACAGTAGTCAAGTCTGCTGGAAATCAAAGCATTAACCAGTAAAATAAAGACAGTATTAGGCAAGAGATCGGTTTCGACGAAATTCATATCTCGTATGAATAATTAAATTATAATTAATTAATTATAATCGGTGCGGTAAACAACTACATTTAAGCCAACCAACTGAATAGACGTAACTCGGTCGATGAAATTTGCGGAGCTGTTGGCTTGTGCCCAGAAGAATAAATTCAGTTTTAGAAGGATTCAGAAAAAGCATATAACTGACCATCGAAAATTGAACATCGCCAAAAACAGAAGCAGGTTGTTGTAGATAAGGATTAGACGTGGAATTATCAAATGAAAGGATTCATTCGGTGTAATGAGCTTGCACGTGATAGCTAAGGAAGCTATCGATCGCCTACGTTATCGATTATCGTTATTATTAACTGAAACTTCACTACAGCATGAATGAATTTTTAAAAGAATTTCGGTTTTACAGCGCGCAAACGTATTTTCACCACCATACCTGTTCGTGTTTCTCCGCAGGAGTAAAAGTGCGTCTATGCAGGTTGTTTTGCTCATAAATAGTCGTTACAGGTTCTGCTAAGTTGCCGAGTCTTATACTAATGTTAAGCTAAATATGATTTAGCCTAACATTAGCATACGACAGAGGCCGCAATATCTATAGAGGACGGCCTGCAGCTGTGCCCGGCGTTACGGTCGAGTAGGCCTACTCCGGCGTGATACAGGGTGAGAGTGGCCTGCAATGTTCCGATGTTTAAAAACACTGCTATACAGCCAAGCACATGTGCAGGTCACTGCAGGCAGGTGGTCGAACAAGAAGGTAGACAGAAGGACTGATAGACATGTTGGTCTTCAATTTCATATTCGATCATAACTAAAGCAACGGCGCAGAGGCAGCTGGCCTTGTCCCCACTCGCCAACTTAGCAGAACCTGTAACGACTAGCAATGGATCTTCTGCCCTATCATGTTACACTGCAGCAAACAGTTTGAATGATCGGTTATTCTCAGTTATATTTATGAAATATTTTAATGTCAAAGAACAAAACCAGCAATTTACATTCAAACAAAACTGTCATCAAGATATTTAGTTCATCAATGACTACCGGTATATGTTCAATCAATCGTAGGCCTGGGTCTAGGACATTACCCCTGACATTACCCCTGCCATTACCCCCTCTGCCACTACCCCTGCAATCACCCTCGTATGATATTTCCCCTGCCATTACCCCCGGCATTTAATAGATATTGTCTATACATACATATTATATACAATATACATACACATTACATGTATTATATTTATTATTTATATATAATATTTTTTATTAATATATTTGTTAGCTTGTATCTTGTGTGCCTGCACTTCTGTTTATATCACTCTAAGTAGCTGACACAAAAAAGTAGGCCTACATTTAAATTAAATTTTGGGCCAGTAGGTTGCAGCACCGAGCCAACATGATAGCTATGCAAAAAAAATATTAGTGTTAATTGGCTTAATAATAAAAATTATTAACTTGTTATTTAGTTTAATTTCAGTTTAGCCTACTTATTAGTTTATACAGTCTAATCTTTCCATGCCGGTGTCACGAAATAGAGTATCCCCCCATACATGAGTATCCCCTTAGCGAAATGGAGTATTCGGTTTCGTTTGCATTTTTGGCGGTTTCTAAGTGTATTCAGTCGTACTGTTTAGATTTATTGTACACATAAATATTTTAAGTTGCGTATCTTTAGTTTGTACGTCGATCTGAAATTAATTTACTTTTTTGGTGATTTTGACTGGATTTTCGTCGAGGCTATCGTGATGCGTATGACGATGGGGGGATAGAATGGTTTATCGCCCCGGATACTCTAAACCGGTTTATTTCATCCGGGGTGGGGTAAATTCATACATCCCCGGATAATCTTAGGACGGATACTCTATTTCGTGATACCGGCACTTTTCTAAAATCAGTGCCTGCACTTCTGTTTATATCTATTAAGCTAAAGACGAGAAACGTCGACTACGAGAGAAATCTGTTTCGTTGTGTGACTTATTTCACATTGGCGCCAAAGATAGGAGAACGCGAGTTAAATTTCTATGTTGCTGATACTTATTTACGATTGTTTTAAATATTCCACTGTGCTTAATATTTGCTCAAATTAATTAATATGGACTATCAGTTCCTTGAAAATGGCAATCATGACAATAACCGCATAATTGTTGATTAAAACTGGGAACAATAAATTGTTTGAAGATGAAAATTGAAATCGAAATAAAGTCTCCCCGGGGAGAATTTCTTTCAATGGGGGGTGAAATATTCTCTCTCTCTCCCCCGGAGACTTTGTTTCAAAATATATTCTTCGGGGGAGAATTTATTCTGAAACAGATCCGCCGGGGGACAATCTGTTTCGAAATAGAGTTTCTGCGGGAGACTTTTAGGGGAGACTGTCACGCGACACCGGCAGCCCAATCTGGATTCAGAGGTCACCATTCCACAGAAACGGCTCTCTTATCTCTTCTATCGGATATATAGGCCTAGCTATTCAGTGGCGTAACCAGGGTTTCCCAAAAATTACGCAGTTTCGAAGACCCCTGGAGGGTCTGGGGATAGGCTGCGCCCCTCCCCAGGGTGAGAAAAATTTTTAATTAGGAGTTTGTCCATTTGGGGATCATCTTTTTGGCTAAAAATAATAACATTTTAGATCTGTTCTTTGCTAATTACAATTACATAATTTCGTTTCTAAAATTGGCTCAGCTGCAAAGTCCCAGCAACCAACGTAGACTAGAAACAGACAGACTCAACAAAGAACTGCAATTAACTAAAAAATTGAATTTTTTACTTTGTACAATGTACATAATAATTATAGTTGTCAGTTTTCTATGCACCGTCAGACTGTTACAGTTTTAATTAAATTTACGATAACAGACTAACTGTGACAAATTCTTGGACTTCACTTTTGTCAGTGCTTTGTCGCTGTGCGCGATAGCCTAATAGGCCTACATATTGTAAACGCGTTGGGGGGATTACCGTAATAATTGTAGCCGTTAAAATAAATAAAGGCTTAGCGCTTGTTGAAAAGAAATACTTATAATTAATCAATTATAGTTAATATTAAATCTCAACTTATAACTGTAATAAGTCAACGTAGACTATGCCTAATTGTAATTCTTTTGTAAGTTTCTTCAATTGCTTTTGTTATTCAATGAATTTAGGGCTGGTGAAAACAAAGTTTAGGGGAAAGTGGCCTGCATTGGGACACTTTTTACATTTTAATGCATATAATTGGTGATAGTTGTAGTACATATATTTTGTTGTCATTATCAGAAACAGCAACGTTTTGTGAATCGAATATGATATATATATACTGCAAAATTATTGCATGAATAAACCATTAAAATTTAGTATTTTCCTCACTGGTAAAAATCGTCCCAATGCAGGCCACTATGGCCTGCATTGGGACACTGCATGGGGAGCATTGGATCAAGCAACTTATCTAGTTCTAATCATACTCAATAGAGTGTAACAGATCATATTGAAGTTGAAGATGATATTCTGTTTCACAAAATATACAGTAAATTATTATCATTTTGTCCCTAGGTACCTCAGATCCACCAACGTAATATTAGTAGGGGTTCGTGTCCTGCATTGGGACACTTTTTACATTTTAATGCATAAAATTGGTGTTAGTTGTAGTATATAATGAATTTTTGTTACAGTATATACGTCGACTGAGGTCATAAAATATACAGTAAAACTATTGAGTTTTATTTTCTATGAGTGGCCTGCGATGGGACCGTCCCTTGAGTGCATGTCCCAATGCAGGCCATCAATAACCGGTGACCTATTTTTTCGGA
Source organism: Aporrectodea caliginosa (assembly GCA_020284085.1). Lineage (NCBI taxonomy): Eukaryota > Metazoa > Annelida > Clitellata > Crassiclitellata > Lumbricidae > Aporrectodea > Aporrectodea caliginosa. The sequence continues at coordinate 11,529 of JACEVL010002812.1, forward strand.
TAATACGAAAGGTAATATGCGTATGACCTCAATATTTCACCATATGCTTCGCAATATACTGTCCTAAATAGTTCACGAAAAGTTTAGACTAAATTAGCACCAGATATTATATGCATTCACTGAGACTGTATGAGTAAAAATTTACATTTTAGTTTTTTTTAACCTGAAAATGGAGATTTGCAATATCTCTGTCAAAAGCTGTTTAATTCGCAGCATAAGACGCGTGATCATTTCTCCACATGAAATACTTTCTCTGAGCGACGCCACACGCGATAATATATAACCACGGCTTAGATATAACCACTGTCCCAATGCAGGACGTGTCCCAATGCAGGACATTCTCCCCTACAGCGATTTAATTGCTACAGTCTTATGAATCCTTTACGTAATTTGAACGTGTTAACAGATTACTGGGAACGCAGCCGCCGCAATTACACAGATCTTCATGACTAGTTATGGACTTTACCTGGACTTGCTTGATTACACTTGTAAGTTGTAACCTATGGTGTAACCCAGACGACCATAATTATATGGGTCTACTGTATCTGTAACTACGATGATTGGGTAAGAAAACCCTCAACTAAAACTTATTCATCAGAGCTATGTTTAACTTAATTGATATTTTACGTTTCTTTAACATCACAATAATTTCTCTGTCAATTAAAAAGTTGACTAAAATTACGTCGTAATACAACTAATTTCGAAAAGCCTCACATTTGATTCAGATTTGAAACATGCTTAACTGACATTTTAGCAGACATTAACTGATTGATTTCTAATTTGAAATTCAGTATCTTCTTTCTATCATTAAAATGATTTAACCCTGCCTTTTAAAAAGATCTTTCAGCCTAAATGTATCTTCCAACTTCCGTGCCAAAAACATTTGTGCATTTCAATAAATTGAAATTTTCCATTGGTCTATTGGCAGAAATGTAATAGACGCGATTATTCAAAAGTAAAATTAAATAGCGATTCGGATTCAGCTAGGCTTAGCCTACGCATGCACCTTTACCTTAAATCATGTTCCCTCCTAGGAATTATGACTGCGAGTCATTCACCAACTCATTTGTGATCCAAAATTAAACACCTGCATTGGGCCAATTTTTACATTTTAGTTCTGCTGGCTGCATCGTAAACACTGCATAAGCTCACTATTGCATTTTGAAATTAGCGTGTCTTGAATCATTGCATAGCTTAGCCTACTGCGCCTAGCATTTACGATGCAGGAACACAGTCATGCTTGAGAAGAAGAACATGAAGACGAGCAAATCTTTCAGTACTGCATGAGCAGAATGTATAAATAACCATAAACAGATAATTGAAAGTTTGAAACAGCCTTCAGATAAATAAGTAAGTAAGTATGTTCTTCCAACTACATATTAATAAACTAATTCTTAGTGAACGCGTTCTCAGCTTAATTTTCAAACATCTAATCGATCAGCAAATCGATTTTCAATTAGAATTAGCGCCTCTTCGCAGACGAGATCTTTCAGCGCCTAGGCGATCTTCACAGGCGAGATCTTTCAGCGCCTCTTCACAGGCGAGATCTTGCAGTGTTGTTGTACTTCGGCTTAACGACACTTTTTCATATCGAAGATGATTAGTGTCGGAGGCAGAAAGCAACCTCGTACTCCACGTTTATATTGCGACCGAGCCACCCGCAATAAAGATCCGAGAAATTAATCTCTGATAAACCGACCGACCAGGAATCGAACCTGGGCCGCCGAGCGTGGAGAGCGGGCTACCAACCCACTCAGCTACTCAGGATCTCTAGGTCTGTCAGTGCCTTAAGAAAGGCGACATCATCCAGCGCCTCTTCACAGGCGAGATCTTTCAGCGCCTCTTCATAGGCGAGATCTTTCAGCGCCTCTTCACAGACGAGATCTTCCAGCGCCTCTTCACAGGCGATATCATTCAACGCACGTCTCTTCACAGGCGAGATCTTTCAGCGCCTTAAGAAAAGGCTACATCATCCAGCGCCTCCTCACATGCGAGATCTTTCAGCGCCACTTCACAGGCGAGATCTTTCAGCGCCTCTTCACAGGCGAGATCTTTCAGCGCCTCTTCAAAGGCGAGATCTATCAGTGCCTTAAGAAAGGCTGCATCATCCAGCGTCTCTTCACAGACGAGATCTTTCAGCGCCTCTTCACAGACGAGATCTTTCAGCGCCTCTTCACAGACGAGATCTTTCAGCGACTCTTCACAGGCGAGATCTTTCAGCGCCTCTCACAGAAGAGATCTTTCAGCGCCTCTTCACAGACGAGATCTTCCAGCGCCTCTTCACAGACGAGATCTTTCAGCGACTCTTCATAGGCGACATCACCCAGCGCCTCATCACAGGCGAGATCTTTCAGCGCCTTAAGAAAAGGCTACATCATCCAGCGCCTCCTCACATGCGAGATCTTTCAGCGCCACTTCACAGGCGAGATCTTTCAGCGCCTCTTCACAGGCGAGATCTTTCAGCGCCTCTTCAAAGGCGAGATCTATCAGTGCCTTAAGAAAGGCTGCATCATCCAGCGTCTCTTCACAGACGAGATCTTTCAGCGCCTCTTCACAGACGAGATCTTTCAGCGACTCTTCACAGACGAGATCTTTCAGCGACTCTTCATAGGCGACATCATCCAGCGCCTCATCACAGACGAGATCTTTCAGCGCCTCCTCATAGACGAGATCTTTCAGCGCCTCTTCTCAGACGAGATCTTCCAGCGCCTCTTCACAGACGAGATCTTCCAGCGCCTCTTCTCAGGCGAGGTCTGTCAGTTCCTTATAGAAAGGCGACATCATCTAGCGCCTCTTCTCAGGCGAGATCTTTCAGCGCCTCTTCATAGACGAGATCTTTCAGCGCCTCTTCACAGACGAGATCTTTCAGCGCCTCTTCACAGACGAGATCTTTCGGCACCTCTTCACAGACGAGTTCTTTTCGGCGCCTCTTCATAGTCGAGATCTTTCAGCGCCTCTACACAGAAGAGAACTTTCAGTGCCACTTCACAGATGAGATCTTTCAGCGGCTCTTCACAGAAGAGGACTTTCAGTGCCTCTTCACAGATGAGATCTTTCAGCGGCTCTTCACAGGCGAGATCTCAGCGCCTCTTCACAGAAGAGAACTTTCAGTGCCACTTCACAGATGAGATCTCTCAGCGGCTCTTCACAGGGAAGAACTTTCAGTGCCTCTTCGCAGATGAGATCTTTCAGCGCCTCTTACCAGACGAGATCTTTCAAGGCGTCTCTTCACAGACGAGGTCTGTCAGTGCCTTAAGAAAGGCGACATCATCTAAGGACTCTTCACAGACGAGATATTTCATCCCCTTGACAGTAGCGACATCACCAATTGCCTCTTCACAGGCTATTTCATCCATCGCCTCTTTCAACCAGCTGCCATCATGCAGAATCATGGACGTGGGCCTATCCGTAGAGTTCGAGTGCCCTTGCACGAGAGTCTCACATAAATTTCATGACGGCTTTAAAGTATATGTCAGGATCATGCCAACAGATTGGTAAAATATGGCGACGACACATATACTTTGATGCCAGATTGAAACAGCGATACGACTGATGCTGAGTTTAACCATGTATCTCGGTGTGGTCTGCGAGATGCAACTTTGGACTGAACCATGAAATGACTAAGGAGATGGTAATCAGTCGTTTTTTATGAACGGAAATTGCCAGAGGCCAGAGGAGATGCCGGGTCTGCGGAGGGCCCAAAGCATGGTCTTCCTTGGGTCACCCTGACTGTCAGTGACTGAGAATCTTAGTTTGGGCCGCACATAAACAGAATCTGGTAAGACAGTCCCCTTGCGTCCTGAGCATCATCATCATCATCATCATCGTCATCATCATCATCATCATCATCCTCATCATCATCATCATCATCATCATCATCATCATCATCATCATCATCATCATCATCATCATCATCATAATCATCATAATCATCATAATCATCATGATAATCAATCAATCAATCAATCAATTTTTTATTGCAACCGGTAACAACAACTCAAAAAAATACATTTTTGACAATCGGTAACAACGTAATTGTACTAAGAACGGTGATGAAACATAACAGTTAAATTGCGAGCAACTAAAGAGGCGTAGCTAACGGGAGCAATGGGTGGGTCCTAAGGGATTGACATCCCGCTAGTTGGAGACACCATACTAATCGATTCGTCCGGAGAATGCATTCTGCTAATCGGGACAGAGAACGTGACTACTGGGAGGCTGTTGTCATCAATCAGTCCAAGGAACCAAAGAAACTTTAGACCACGTTCAAATTCAATGGCCTTCTTGGTCGTCGCTCTTCAAGCCACCGGTCACAGTCTTCTCCGCCTTTCACTGCCGATGCATCCTTGTAACGACTCACTGCCAAGATCGAATCAATCCGTATACTGCTACATCAGCTTCTCCTCCGTCGGAATTCTCCATTACCGATGTTCGTCTCTCAGTCCTCAATGAGATCACGAGTCTGGAGCTGCGTGGTCTCATCCTAGCTGCTGCTCCGAAGACGTGTGAGCTGGACCTTGTGCCTACGTTCCTCGTCCAGAAGCTCGTCGATTACCTCCTACCATTTCTCACCCTGCTGTGCAACTTTTCGATCCAGGAGGCCCATCTACCTACTTCGCAGAAGCATTCTGCCCTCCTTCCAGCCTTTAAGAGAGATGGACTTGACTCAAGTGATCCTGCAAAGTACCGCCCTATTGCAAATGTAACATTCCTCTCCAAAATATTAGAACGAATTGTTGCCATATCAACTAACTGTTCACTTAGATATGAATGGGTTGCTCTCTGAGTCACCGTTCCATGAAATCGGGTTTTCGGAAGAACCATTCTACGGAAACTCTATTGGTCCGCCTTTTATCAGACTTCTATGGCGCCATCGATTGTAGGTTCAGATAACCCTTCTACCCATCTCTTTGATGTTAGCTCTGCTTTTGACTCTGTCGACCATTCTATCCTCCTTCAGCGCCTCTCTGCTTCTTTTGGACTGACCGGTAAACCCTTAGAATGGCTTCGTTCTTTCCTCACAGATCGCACTAACTGTGTAATTGCTGGCTCTTCTAGGTCCCGCTGGGTCCCTGACCTTTTTGGTTTACCCCAGCGATCAGTGCTGGGCCCTTTGCGTTACATTCTTTACACATCTGACGTTAGCT
>JACEVL010002813.1:0-15761 GCA_020284085.1 Aporrectodea caliginosa
CTTATTATACAAGTGTTCAAAATACAAATACAATACAATAAAGAGATTTGTGTTTGACCATGTGTTTTCAAAATTTGTGCTTTGGTACTTAAGTACAGTTTGTGTATGTATGCATTTGTTTATATGAAAATGTTTGTACGTTCATAAGTATGTATCAGGACAATTACATACGTCACAAAGGCACTGAATTTACAAGCTATTAATGTGTTATGTGAGTGGGTCATCATCTTGTCTTTTCATGTGAGATATATGTAAAAGTGTGTTTCTCTTTAAGGGCATTTACCAGACAGTTGTACCGTTTGACCCAGAAGGAATTCTTGGACTTCTGATGTCTATTTTTCTCTGCATTCTGGGATTGCAGGTCTGTACACTTTGCATTTAAATGAATTTTATCAGATTGAGAATCGTCCGGATCTAATGATTCCTGGAGAGCTGTTTCTTTAACATTATAATGTAGTCAGTTTGTGGGATGCAGTGGTGTAGTGATATGTGACTTAAGTGGAGGGTCAGAGGTTAGAATCTACCTCAAACCACTGCATAGCGACCCTGGACAAGTTGCTCACCCTTAATTGTCTTTGAGGAAGGCAACGGGAAACCAGTTCACTCACTTCATCCCTGGGGCATAAAAAGAGCCAATGGTTCCTGCTTAGCATCCATCTCATTAAGTCAGGGTTGGAACCACTGTTTTCACATTACAATTCGGCCACGGAGCCAATCGTATACTACTATACTTTAACTGAACTTTTATGGACTTGGCTGCAATATAAATGAGGAGCAAGTTTATTAATTGGTGAAATAGGGTAGACTTGCAAGTTTTCTTGTTTGTCTTATGGTGTTTTCACCCTGTGTTAATCCACCTTTTGTGTGTGATTTGACTGAAGGCTGGAAAGATCCTGGTGACCTATCAGTATTGGGTTCGTCGGGTGCGTCGTTGGTTGCTATGGGCAACCTTCACGGTCAGAATATTACCTTTTCACAATTCTACACTCTCTGTTAATTTTTTCAGAATCCTTTAGCTGTTATCTGAGTTTTTCTGTTTTATTTGATGACTTCTGCATATCTGGCATATATGGTGGCAGCATATCTGCTCTCTGTGCATGAATTGGTTTTCATGTGGGTCATCCATAATGGACATGCTTAACAATTACCTTCATTGGTCCCCTCCACCCTTGTCTGTATTTGGCATACCCTCCTTGTGAACTAATGTTTTGCATATATAATGAGCACAGGTGTTCCTTAGGTTGATATATATATATATATATAATGTGTATCGATTGTTAAGCGTTTTAGTCTTAGGCCTTAGTTGCGCTGTCGGCTCGTGGGCGCTTGGCCTAAAGTAGCCTAAACTTTGGCTGACGATAGATTCTCTACACGTGCAGTTAGCGCGCCAAACTTAGAAACTGCTGATGACAGTGAATTTGAACAATACAGTGTAGTAGTTGGTTTAATGCAGTAGAGAGCTGTATGTTAGAAGTTACCGTTGAGTGGTAATTGATAAGAACTTTGATATTAAGTGTACGTTTGAAATAACTGTGTTTGAAGAAAGGAGAAACATTCAAAGAACTGTGTCAATTTAATTCTTAAACAGTTAGAAGACGTTGAGCAATTTATATGTAGAGATAAGGAAAGTTCTTGAGGTAGGTCACAACTAAGAAAGAAAAGAGTTGGTGACATATTTGGTGGCAGCAGCGGTGGAATTCGAAACAACGTCTGGAATTCGAAACAACGTCTGGGATTCGAAACAACGTCTGTGAGATCCGAAACAACGTCGGAGATTTGAAACAACGTCGACTGGTGAATACGCATTCAAATCACTGGTAAATCTACGACAACGAAAGCCTCAACGACAAAGGTATAAAAGTTTGTTGTTATCAAACAAAGAACAATCCCCAATACTTCAAACACAAAAGAAAACTCGTGTTTTCCAGAAAGGACAGCACTGAAGTAAAGAAGTAAGATGGAGAAATTAAGTGTCAAGAAACAAGCAGAACTGAAGAAGATGTCTTCTGAAAGATTAAAACAGCGCTTGTTAAAGGCTGGTTTTGAAGAAGAGAAACTTAAAGATATGTCACGTGAAGACATGCTAGAAGCGTTAGCTGAAGTCTGGCTTAAAGAAGAAGCAGAGGAAGAAGAAGGTGCTGTCGGCGGTGCTGTGGAAAAGGTTACTGAGAAACCGCCTGGGCCTATGTCTATGGAGACGATGATGCAATGGATGATGATGACAAGACAAGAAGAGAAAGAAAGAGAGGAGAAACGAAGAGAAGAAGCAGAACGTGTAAGACAAGACGAGAAAGAAAGAGAGGAGAAACGAAGAGAAGAAGCAGAGCGTGTCAGACAAGAAGAGAAAGAAATACGACAGGAAGAATTACGTCTTCAAAGAGAGAAAGAAGAATTGCAAAGGCAGCAATTTGAAATTCAATTAGAGCAATTGAGAAAAGATAGAGAAGATGCTGAAAGGAGAAGATTAGAGCAGATGATTGAATTTGAAAAGGCGCGGAAAAGTGACGAAGAGATACGTCAGCAACAGATTGAAGAGAAGAGACTACGTGAAGAAGAAAAGGAAAAAGTGCGAATTTCAGAGTTGGAGCGAGCAGAACAGGTTAGACAAGAAGAACTGAAATTACAGAAAGAAAGCATGGAGAAGGCGGAAGAGGAAAGACAAGAACGTTTAAAGTTGGAACAACAAAAAATAGCATTAAAAGAAGCACAACTCAAAGAGGAGAAACAAAATAGAGAAGCACAAGAACAAAGAAGGCAAGAAGAACGAGAAGAACAGAAAAGGAAACAGGAAGAAAGTGAAACGATGGTTTCGAAAATAAAGAAAATTGGTGATGCCATGAAACACGTGTTACCTAAAATGCCAAACGATATGATGGAGGTGCCATTATATTTCGAAACGGTTGAGAATGCGTTTCGTAGTTTCAACGTGCAAGAACAATTCTGGGTGAAGTTACTATTGCCATTGATGACTCCGAAAGCTAGAACTGTTCTAAACAGATTGTCATTCGATGATTTAGACGATTATCAAGTCGTGAAACAGCACTTGTTAAAAGAATTCAAGTTGACACCGAGAGAGTACAGATCGAAGTTTATTGATGCGAAGAAGACAGCTGAAGAAACGTATACAATGTTTACAGCTAGGCTGAAGAACTTGCTGAACTATTATGTGAAAAGTCGCAAAGTGGAAAAGAATTTTGAGAAGCTGTTTGATTTGTTAGTGGCGGATAAGTTGAAAGAATCACTACCACCAGGTCCACTACAGTTTGTGTTGTCGAAGGAAGGAACTGATTGTTACGAAGCTAGTGTTGTGGCAGACCTAGCAGACATTCATGTTAATAATCGAATTGGTTTGGCAATTCCGAATAAGACAAGTTTTGATTTTGTACCCAATGTAAAAAGAAATCAACAGTTCACTCCAAATTTTGGTTTTCATTGGAAGAGCAATCAAGAAACAGGAAATCAGTTCAGAGGTGCAGAAGTGAAACCAAATTCTCCGGTTGTTCATGAGAATAGAGAGTCGATGATGACCAGACAACGTCAGGTATATAACAAATCACCACCAAGGTTTGTCGCAAGAGAAGGCAATGCATCGTTTACTCCATATAAGAGAAAAGAAAGCATCGAACAACGAGGTGCAGTGGTGAAACGTTGTCACAACTGCGGATCAGACAGGCATTTAATGAAATTCTGTCCAGTTCCTGTTACAACCTCAAATTATGGAAAACAAGAAAATTCGAGGGTGAATCGAATTCAAGTGGTTGATAATTCTGAAAGTCAAGCCACAGAACATCAGAAAAATGAAACTGAAGTAAAGTCAGTGATGAAATGTCACCTTTCACCTGATATTCAGAAAGAAATTCTATTGCACAATGGAATGCAGAAAGAAATGGCTGGAAAAGATGAAAGTACAACATTGAAGAAAGTGTTATTACAGTACGTCGAGGTAGAAATTCGTGGAACAGCAGGAAAAGAACCAATAAAAGTAAAAGCACTGATTGATTCTGGAGCAGAGGTTCCGGTGATTAGTGAAGAATTACTGGAAGGCATGAAGGTGGAGCAGATTGGAAAAGTGAACTTACAATGCGTGGCAGGAGATGCCATTCCTGCAAAGTTGGTGAAAGTTGATGTAAGGCTGTGTTGTAACGATGTGGAAGAAGAGGTAATTCCGCTTAAAGTCAAATGTTCACTTACACCTTATGTGACATTGATGTGTGCTAGTATTGCAAAAATGGGAAGCACAGAAAGATTCTTGTTGCATCCAGAAATCATTGCAGAACTTAAAGCCGTGCCACAAGTGAAAATGATACAAGGAGATGTGCAAGCGAATGTAACGACGAGATTGCAGAGTCAGCGAAAGAAAGTGGTAGATGTCGAAGAGGAAAGTGAAACTGAAAGTTCAAGTGAAGAGGAAAACGAAAGTGATGATCAACAAAGTTTAATACAAGACGGTATAACAGCAGAAATGAGTGAACAAGAGATGGCTGCATGCAAGAATGGTAATCTAAATGAAACGAAAGAGGATAATGAATGTGATGTGGAGATAGCAGATTTGTTTCAAGAAGATGAGAAAGATGAAGAACAACAGATGCAGATTGCAGACGCAAAGAAATTCGAAGAACAGCAGAGACAAGATGAATCATTGAAAGCATGGTGGAATTTAGCGCCAGATAAAGAATCTGAATTCTGCGTGGTAAATGGCTTACTGTACAAGAGATATCGAATATTAGAGCAAACGATATATCAATTGGTGTTACCAAAAGAGCGACGAATGAAAGTGATGGAGTTGGCTCACGAATCAGTATTTGGAGGACATCTTGGAGAAGAGAAAACTAGAGAACGAATAAAGTTGTCTTTTACGTGGCCAAAGATGAGAAGAGATATAGTGAAATTTTGCAAATCATGTGAGAAATGTCAGTTAAAGGCAAGAAGTTTGGTGATGGACAGGGTTCCTATCACTCCAATTCCAAGAGAAGATGTGGCCTTTAGAAGAATTACAATGGATTGTGTAGGACCAATCGAGCCAGCATCTGCTGCAGGTCACAAGTACTGTTTATGTATTGTCGATTCTTGCACCAGATGGCCTACAGTGTTTCTGTTGAAATCATTAACTGCGAAAGCTGTATGTGATGCTTTGATGGAGTTGTTCATGAACGTTGGTGTACCTTCAGTGATCACAAGTGACCAAGGAACAAATTTTACTGCGAGTCTGACAAGAGAATTTCTGAATTTAATGGGTTGTAGTCCAAGATTTGACACGCCAGGTCATCCAGAGGCAGCTGGATTAGTAGAAAGATGGAATCAAACATTCAAGAAAATGATCCATCATGTAATTGTTGACAATCCAAGGCAATGGCATAAAGTAATTCCGTTTACAGTGTGGGCATTACGAGAAGTACCGAATGCAACTACTGGAATTGCTCCTTATATGTTGGTGTATGGAAAGATTCCGCGTGGACCACTGGCAATTCTAAAAGAAAGTTGGACAAGAGAAATTAATTTACCACCTCATATTGGAATCCAACCAGAAAAGTACTTGAAAGACATGAAAGCAAATATGGAAAAAGCATTACTGTTTGCAGAATCATATACACGAGAGAAGCAATTACAGTATACGAATCAATACAACAAAAGAGCGAAACATAAAGAATTTGAACCGGGTGAAAAAGTTATTGTGTTGTATCCGACGTCAACAAATAAACTGATTTCACGATGGCATGGTCCATGTACTGTCATACAACGAAGGTCCAAGTACTCTTATTTGATTGATATGGGTGACGATTGTCGAAAGATAATTCACGCAAATAAAATCAGAAAGTACATTACAAGAGCAATGAGTTGTGGATTAATCGTTGAAGAAGATGAAGACTTTGGTTCAGTGGTTGAGTTGTTGACGAAGAATGACTTGCAAGATGAAAAGAATTCACTGAATCTTGATCCTGAACAGATTAGTCATTTAACATTATCTCAACAAAAACAATTGCTGGAAGTACTGAACAGATATTCTGATCGATTTTCTGAAAAGCCTGGACTATGTACATTGGTTGAGCATGAAATTGAACTGAAACCGGAATTTCGTGAAAAAGAATTTATGGCTTACCGAATTCCACTCATCTATCGAGCAGAAGTTGAACGACAAATTAAAGAAATGCTTCAAGCCAACATTATAAAACCATCTTCGAGCAGAATGGCAAGTCCGCTGGTAATTGTTAAAAAGAAAGACGGTTCTCTGAGACTTGCCTGCGACTACAGATACATTAACTCGTTCACTGTGGATTGTAAATATCCGATGCCGATTGTAAAAGACGTGTTGCACAAAGTTGGAAAATCAAATGTGATCTCGATTTTTGATTGTCGAAGTGCTTACTGGACTTGTCCTGTTAAGCAAACTGATCAATGGAAAACTGCTTTTGTTACTCACAATGGACTGTACGAGTTTACTCGTGTTCCTTTCGGAATGATCAACTCAGGAAGAACATTTGTTAAAGCAATTAACATGGTTTTACAGCCTATAAATGAATTTGCTGAGCCCTATGTAGATGACATTGCTGTGCATTCAGATGATTGGAAGATTCATTTACAGCATTTAGATGCATATTTAATGCAAATGAGACTGCATAACATTACTCTGAACTTAAAGAAATGTATCTTTGGTAAGAGTGAGGTAAAGTTCATCGGTCATGTGGTTGGTTCTGGAACGATTCAAATGAATCCAGATAGAATTGAAAGTTTAATTAATTTGAAAACCCCAGAAACGAAGAAACAAGTTAAGCAATTGCTGGGATTTTTTGGTTACTATCGACAGTTTATCAAAGATTTCGCACAGATTGCGAAGCCTCTATCTGATTTGACAAGCAAACATGTTCCAGATAAGATTGATTGGACTGATAGACATCAACAGGCATTTAATTTACTTAAAGATGCTGTACGCTCTAAAGTTGTTTTATATGTTTTTGATGTTGGAAAACCTTTTAATTTGTACTGCGATAGTAGTGATTTTGCAGTAGGAGCTGTTTTAACACAGATGGATGATAAGGGAATAGAACGCCCTGTATCATTTATAAGTCAGAAATTGACTGACACCCAGAAGAGATGGGCAACTGTAGAGAAAGAAGCCTATGCTATTGTTTGGGCTCTAAATAAGTTAAAAGAGATAATCATTGGATCTAAAGTTCACATCTTTACCGATCACAATCCTTTAACTTATCTGACTGAATCTATGTCTAAGTCTGCTAAACTGGTGCGTTGGGCTTTAGCACTGCAAACTTTTGATGTAGAAGTTAATTATAAGAAAGGACGATTAAATGTTGTAGCAGATTGTTTATCTAGATTATAAGATTGTTTATTTTACTGTATTATATAGTATTAAGTTTATTGCATAATTTAGTACCTGATGATTTCGCAAATTTTTAAGTTTAATTTGCTCAATCCAAAGAAAGGGAAGGAGGTAATGTGAACTAATGTTTTGCATATATAATGAGCACAGGTGTTCCTTAGGTTGATATATATATATATATAATGTGTATCGATTGTTAAGCGTTTTAGTCTTAGGCCTTAGTTGCGCTGTCGGCTCGTGGGCGCTTGGCCTAAAGTAGCCTAAACTTTGGCTGACGATAGATTCTCTACACGTGCAGTTAGCGCGCCAAACTTAGAAACTGCTGATGACAGTGAATTTGAACAATACAGTGTAGTAGTTGGTTTAATGCAGTAGAGAGCTGTATGTTAGAAGTTACCGTTGAGTGGTAATTGATAAGAACTTTGATATTAAGTGTACGTTTGAAATAACTGTGTTTGAAGAAAGGAGAAACATTCAAAGAACTGTGTCAATTTAATTCTTAAACAGTTAGAAGACGTTGAGCAATTTATATGTAGAGATAAGGAAAGTTCTTGAGGTAGGTCACAACTAAGAAAGAAAAAGAGTTGGTGACACTCCTCATCCCTGTTTCAGACAGGGATGAGCAGGGTATGCCAACAAGACCAACAGTCAGGTCTAGACTCAGCTATCCTGTTGATCTTGCAGGGCTATTTCTGCTATGGGGTTTGGTACTTAGATGACTGGCCTATGATATTGCTGCATCTAGCAAATGGACCAACTTCAGGTCCAATGTAACACAGACTCAGTTCAACTGTCTAACTGAAGTTGATGTATTTAAGGTACAGACTGCACTGTAATAATTGTATGTACCAAATTTATATGTGAACAACTGCATTGGGCGTAACCCCACTACCCTGTCCTGGGTTCTTCTCTCTCCCTCCCTCCCTCTCTCGCTGAGATCGAGTTGTAAAGGTGACCTACACGTGCGAAGATCAAAAACGTGCTTCGGTGACCGAGCCCTCTCAGGACCGAGATGCTGGAACAGCCTCCCACCTTCAATCCGTGCTGCAATATCAGTTGAGGCTTTCAGGTCTAGTCTCAAGACTTGCTGCTTCTCGAAGCATATCCTGACTGACGTTTGGATTTGCTAAATGCCCTTGTAACGGCATGTGCTGTATTACGGCACTGTAGAAATTGTCGGTTTCGTCATCATCATCATCATCATCATCATCCCTGCTTCGTCCCTTTTTTGTTGCTATCCTCTGGATTTTTTAGATGTAACTGTTCATCTATTGTCAGTTCTTTCCAAATGTTTATTACCCTGTCTTCGTATTCTGGTTCTTCCATCTGTCGTCTGAGACAGGTTTTTATTTGGAAACTACCATTTGGTATTTGCATTCAGCATTCTGATGCAGTCGACTCCAATTTAGTAACGTGTTTGGTATAAGTGTCTGCTGCGCTGGTTTTATTGGTTATCTAGGATAGTTAAGGACTGGTATCTGCTTTTGCAAACTTTGCTGTAAAGAGTGTACATGCAATTTTAATACTACAGTTTCGAAATACCATCAAATAATTGACTTTCCATTATTTACCATTTTATGAACTGGTGCTACATAAATGCTATGAATGAATGAATGAATGCTTTTTTTAGGGTCTGATTGCGGGCGTCCTGTGTAGATTTGAGCAGAATGGTGGATGGATTCCGGTTAACAAGAATCTCTGGTATCACAATGAAATATTGTTGTTCTTGTTGAACTATTTAGTCAAATTACTTTGCAATTGTTTCTGGTTTAGTGTAAGTTAATGGCAGAAATAGCCTTGAAAACAAAATCATTTTGTTAAGTCATAGTTAAGTAAAAAAAAGAGTCAAAATATTGCAGTGGGTCTGTTATAGTCTGTTGATTCACGTTCACCTATATACCAGTTCTCATCTTAAATTCAGTTATAAGATAATCTACGGGTATCTTTTCTCTGAAGCCATGTATCAGCTAACTCCCACCAGTCGAAGGGATATTCCATGGGTACTTAACGATGTTTATTTAGCTTTAAGAAGTTTCAACAGTTATCTAAATTATACATGGATTTCGTTGGTGACAGAACAACAAGTTGTTGGTCATGACAGAAAGACGAGAAGCAACAATAAAGCTATGTTGACAGATGGCTGTAGTTGGACAAAGCATTTGCTGTAGGAAAGCAGACTTTGAATCTGAATTGGTGACTATTTGTTTTGTTGTGATTAGGTCATTGTCGTATGTTCTGGCGCTTGGAAGTATGGCATTTCTACTGCTGTCCGTTCTTTATATCATCATCGACGTCTTTGACGCTTGGTCTGGAGCACCTTTTCTCTATCCAGGTCAGTCACAGAATTTTAGAATTCTTAGTTTAGGAATAGTATCTGGGAACACCAAGACATAAAGAGAAGCATATCCATGTTTGGAATTCTTTAGGAATTCTGATTGAACATCATGTAGCGAGGGAATTGTTATTTCTAGGCTGTTTTCAATATTGTTGGGATTAGCTGATCGCTATCAAAATCATCATTGGAACAATATTATTATCATTTGATCATTATCAATAGGGCTGTCAAAATATTAGAAAAACGCGGCCCGGGGGCCTGACCTCAGTTTCAGCGGGGCCCCGTCGGCCCGTCACTTAGTAGAAAAGTTGCTTAAAGAAAGCAAGAAATACTTGCGTTACCTTACTGTGTACACAGCACATAAAATGGCGGCTGATAGCTCGCTAGTCGCTAAAAGTTATAATTCGCTAAATTACATGTAACTGCTAGTCCGCTAGATAATTAATAACTGATGCCCACATTTTATTCCCAAAGTTTAAAAGTTACCTGCAGTCTGCACTGACGTGATTAGACAGTTAAATGCACAAAACAATGGAATGATTCTAATAAACTACTAAAACTTTATTTCAAACGAAAGCAACAGCAATGGCGGTTTGGCGGTAAACAACGAGATCTCGCGTTAAGATCTAGACAGTCCAAGTAAGTCAGTAAGTAACCAATCTTAATGGTAGTATTATTAACAAATTGCGCTAGGGCTTAAATTAAAAGTTAGTCACTCGTCGGCTTGCGGGTCAGCTACGGGCGGTAGGGCTGATGACAGGAAGCCGAATGCAATAACAGCCAGTGTGTCACCAGACTCGCCACCAATTCCCGGTATAGCGATCTTTCTTTGATTGACAGGCCTAATGGTCGCCGGCGGTCTGTATACTGCGAAGGCGGCAGATTTGAAGAGGGGCACAAGGCTCTAGCAGCACATCATGCACAGGTCTGGTAATAGCAGTAATACCTCAACGCGTTGCAACGCATGGCTGGTCTTAGTATAGCCAGCCGACAAGTAAACAGGTACGGGTGCCAAGTTGCCAATTACCCCCGCGCCGATGACTAATACACCACTGTAGCTGGCCAACACATCTTGAAATCCACAGCGTTTTACGCGACAGAAAGTCTGTATTTAAGCTTTTAAAATTTACTTAAAATAATATGCTGATTCGGACAGGTTTTCGGGCCTTTCATTTAAGGGCCGGGCCGGCTCTTCGAACGGGGACCCGGGGGCCCGTTGATATCCCTAATTATCAACATCAAAATGATGTCATCATTATCATGGTAATTAGATTGTTATCGATGTTGTTTTCAACAGTGCTATCATTATACTTGCCTCTCTGCCCATTTAATAACTAACTGTCAGAGCTGAGACAATTTTTCCTAGCTGTTACCTGTTACAAGTTGCGACCTGTCAGCTTGATGTTGAGAATAAACGAAATTGATTGATTGATTGATTATGGTTAATTCTGTTTTTGGTATTTTGTGAGTTCTAATTATTTATGAGGTCCTTACAATTCTTTCTTTGTTTTTAACAGTTGTGGCATTTCCTGTGTTGAAATGTGTTATTAATCTGATCACTGAATGTGTATGATGACAAATTGTTAAGCTACACATGTGGACAATTTGAAAATGCTAAATTTAACACTTCAACGATGAGCTGCATTAATTTCCCAGTCATTTTTAGTACACGCTTTTCGTTAAAGTGTTAATTCTTTCTTACCAACAACAGCTGTGAATTGCCGATGATGGTCTTTGCAGGCATGAATTCGATTGTGATCTATGTCTGTCATGAAGTCTTTGAGGACCACTTTCCTCTGAGCATTGCCGTTGAGGATATACATTTGAAGCACCTCTGCATGGACATCTGGGGAACGTGCTTCTGGGTGATCGTCTCAGCAGTTCTCTTCTACAAGAAAATCTTCATTGCCATCTAATTCAGGGAAAGTTCCGGAAAGTCTGTACAGTCACTGGACCACAATATTCATCTAAAAAAAGCACGGCTGATGTCTGCACCTGAGGTCACCTCTTCGTGACACAGAGCCAGTTTGTGAAAATAGACAGCGAGAATATTATTGGTTCTTATTTTTGGTTGCCTAATGTATTAAATGCTGGGTTTCTTCTGAAGCTCAGCTCATCTGCACTGAATGAATGTAGGCACCTAAATGGTATTTAATTTTAGTGGAAGTCATGTTCTTGTCTTGTGCTCTTCTGCATTTTATTCATTCATTCATTCATTGTAGAAGATTTATATACATTTATGTATAGGTTGTAGTTTGAAAAATTTCCATTAGTTTGAGTTTCAAAGCACAATCACCACCATTTTGTTCATGCTGTATTTTGCATGTCCTATGTGAACGTGACCTCAATGTGACCTAATTCAGTGTTTTACAATTACTCAGAATTCAGTGTGTAGCATTCAATCAGTCATTATTTTTGCAATGTATTCATTATTTTGCAATATTTGTAACATTTGCTTACCAAGTAAGTTCCTAATGTGAATGAATTTTCATCTTTTTGGTGTAAACTAGAGGGTAAGATTTGGTTGAGGTGGCTTCATCCCAGTATGTATTGTGAATACACATTTGAATGCATTATGTGAATACATCATATGAGTACATACTGTGAATGCATTTTCGGAATACATCATACAGATATATCATGAATGCATCACGTGACTGCATTATGTGAATACAGCCTTTGAAGGACATGAATATGTGATTGAATGCATTACGTGAATACATCCTTTGAATACATGAATATATTAAAACCTTCCTTTTCTGTCAGAGTACCTCGCATTGGGAGCAAAAGGTTTATGCTATGAGAAGCGCTTTATAAATGCATTTTATGCATTATTCAAATGATCAAATACAAATTATACAATACAATTCAATATGTATTATGTGACGACATCCTTTGAATACATGAATGTATGATTAAATGCATTACATGAATACATCCTTTGAATACATGAATATATGATTGAATGCATTATGTGAATACATCCTTTGAAGACATGAATATATGATTGAATGCATTATGTGAATACATCCTTTGAAGACATGAATGTATGATTGAATGCATTACATGAATACATCCTTTGAATACATGAATATATGATTGAATGCATTGTGTGAATACATCCTTTGAAGACATGAATAAATTATATGATTAAATGCATTACATGAATACAGCCTTTGAAGACATGAATTGAGTGCTTGATGTGAATGCATCATAAGGTTGTGGAGCCATGTTAGCCATGAGGTTGGTTGACCTCACTTGAGGTTGTGTTTGTACATCAGCCAAAGATTCCTTCATCCCATGCACACACACTGGAAGAATGACCGCTCTTCTAAACTAGTTTCATATCGCTTTACCTCGTTTTGCTGGTCGCACATCCATGTAATGTCTTTATGTTGTAGGTAAATTTCAAAATATGAGATGTATCTGAATTCTCAAGCAAAATAAATGCATCCTCCTCTGAAAAGGAGTACCTGTATGAGGCAGATAGGAATTCCTTTGCACTGAATGAGGGTCTATAGAAATCTCAGAAGGTGGTTTCAAATCTGCACTGAAAGGTTAACAGGAGATGAAAGTGGAAATGACTAGGTTGCTGTCTCTTGGTGGTTACATGCTTTTAGAAACAGTATTTACAGTATAATTATATGTGCCATGAAATAAATCAAGTATGCATATTAAATATAGAACTTTGAGACGTCAATTTGCTGTGTGCGCGCACGCGCGTGTGTCTGTGTGTAGGCCTATGTGTGTATACGCTATTTATCTTTAGGCCTAAATAGTTGTCAGTTGAGATATGAAACCCGCATCCAGTAAATACTGGATGTGGGTTTCATATCTCAACTGTCAACTATGGAACATTGTGTATTATGCAGGGATCGGTTGAGACCGCAACACACTGGAGCGGCGTTCCGGTTCTTTTTTGGAAGGAACATTTAGCTTCATTATTTAGCTAGATTAGCATGACGCCTGTAGCTGGCGTTCCGGTAACATTTTGTTAAGGACGGGATCACTGGTATTATGCTACATTTGATAACGGTCATCATCGCACCAGGTCTTCACCAGAAGCGAAAATCTATACATAACTAAGAAGGGCTTAAGTCAAAATTTTGGGGGGACAGTCCCCCTCTGTCCCCTCCCATGATTTACGCCACTGGTCTTCACCTGGTAACGCGTGGTATGCAGCGGGGTTTAAGTCCTGGCAGATGGCGTTCGGAGCGTTCTTTGCGCCGAGAGGCAGCGGCCGAAACATGTCCAGTTAATTGGTCGACCTCTCCTCTGATGATGATAAAGAATGATAAATGCCAAACGACGACGCATAATCCGACTCATCATTTCAATCGCATTATACATCGACCCTCGGCTATGGATGCCATTAGTGACTTAGACTTTTGAAGTCGACTTGGACGGAACTGCGCCGCGGATAAAACAACTCTTTGATCAGCTGCTGTGACGCTAATCGTCTTGTGCTCTGACATCGCCCCTCAAACCACGATATCCGACGATCGAGGGAGAAGGGCGCACTGAATTCAGCGTCGGAAAATATATAGGTTTTTATACCAAACTAATGTACAGTGTTGTATAAATTTTACATTGTAAATGTAATTCAATTATAATTGCAATTACTGATTGTGTGAAGTAATTGAATTGCAATTGCACTTTTGATTGTAATTCAATTACCAATTACTTTTCAATTATTCCTTTAAAATTGGCAAAAGATTAAGAATTTATTTTTTTTCTATAATTTTTAATTTTCTCTATTTTTAAACTAAAACATCCATGGGCCAATCACCTGTAAATTGTAATCTATACATTAAGTTGTATTATAAGTTTGTCAATTAGTATCCTGAAATACGATTTACAATTATGATCCATTTAAAACAAGTTGGAGTTTATTTGATTTTAGAAGTAGAAGTTTTTTCAAAATAATGTTGATTTTAGGAGTAGAAGTTTTTCCAAATGACAGTCTGTTACAGAACTTAGTTGATTGCGCTTGGGTAGAGTGAGTGAGTCAATTAAATTTTGTCTATACCAGTGCTAAAGAGATGCTCCTTTCAAAACTGAACATGGAGGCTCTGTTATCTGTAGGCAGCCGCAGTAAACTAGCTAAGAATGAGTGCATGACTGCATGAATAGTCTGATAATGATGGTCAGCCCTTGCCCTTGGGGTCTATCAAAGTTTGCTGTAAGATTGTAAGAGGGGTGTAAGCACTGTAAGGATAGAATAATGTTGTTGACAATTATGTTGCCATGCAATCATAATGCAGAGCAGTTTATTCAGTTTATAAACGGGTGACCCAGGTCAACCCGGCAGGCTGGCATCTTTGCTAACTTTGCTTGATGAAAGTAATTCGCTAATTTACACTTCAGCAATTACAAATTGCATGCAATGTTGTAATTGAAATACAATTACAATTATTGGACTTAAAATGTAATTCAATTACAATTACAGAACTTGTAATTCAATTAGGGCCTACGTAATTGAATTACATGTATTTCAATTACTGAACAGCACTGCTAATGTAATTGGCCAGTCATTAGTTTTGGGGCCAGAAGCCCCGTATCGATCTATGTGTAATGTCGTCTATTGAGAAATAGTAAGTTGGCAAACAGCAACTTATTACATTGAAGGAAGGAAAAAGATAACTTGTGCTTTTGCTGTCGATTACCGTCACCGTCAACAGATCGTAATCGTATAACGTCTGTTTAAAATAGGGTAAATAATTAGCTCTTTGCTACAGTCCTAATGAGTTCGCGAGAGATGAAATGTTTATCGTCTTTTCCTGTCGGTTCGAAATCATGGGAGATCTCTGGCAGAGGGCATAACTCCGTCCTACTGTCGATGGAAACAGCCCACGGAGTACGTGGCATGAATTCCAGATGACGGTCTGCTGAAGCCGATTATCTGCCTCTTCCATCATACAGGCCACATCTGGCTGCTGGGGGTGGGGGGTAGTTCAGTCGCTTGACTCTGCAGAAACCGTTGGAGTCCGTTGCTGTCGCTCGCGGTGGTGTACCCCCTCCCCCACACAACACAGCTGGGAGGCGTAAGGGAGACTCGAGCGATTGTGGTGGCCTCGGTTGACCTCGTGAAGC
>JACEVL010002814.1:0-16011 GCA_020284085.1 Aporrectodea caliginosa
TTATGAGAACAACGATAGCAACGAACTTAATATCTAATTTCTACTTTAACTTGTACCTGGATGCGGTGTGACATCCCGAATAATCAATAAACGAAGATATATATATATATATATATATATATATATATATATATATATATATATATATATATATATATAGTAAGCATACAATTAGCTGGAGCAACATTTTCAATGATTTTAGATAGAAAAGCAACGTTTGCTACCGAGTGATAGTCGGAAGGATCACTTGCGTCGAGCCCTTGTGCGTAAAATAATTGCGACATAGCTAAATTATCGGCGGGTGTCATTTAAGCATCGCCATCGTGAAAATTGATCTCGATGGAATGATGGAAAGTAGATCTTTTGAATGAATTTATTAAGTTTGTTGTACAATGATTCTCATTTAATAATAAGATCTTCGTATCACGAATGCTATTCAAAAACGTCTACTAGATGAAAAACTGCCTCTCTCAATAACTCATGTATATTCTGTTGCGTTTTGTCGACAGTTTTGTGTTAAATAATGGTCTAGCACTGAGCTATCTTGTTGAGTCACATGTTCCACTCATGCGTATTCCCACAAGGAAAACTTCAGATCAGGTTAAATAAACGAATATGATGATGATGATGATTTTAAAGCTCCAGGCGCATTTGTATTTTGCCATGCATTTGACTTATAAAAATCTATCGAAGAAAACAGAAGATACCCGAAGAACGTAGTTTAATCATAGCGACCAAGCTTCTCACTACTCAATGCACTTATTCATATATTCGTTTAATGTGTTAACAACAGACATAACGCTGTACAGTAGGTGTACATTGAAAACAAATCATCTAGATATAATTATAATAAAGTAATAATAGCTTAGTAAGTGTTCAGGAATAACATACGAGAGATATAAAATTTCAGTCCTTGTCAGGAAGGTTAAAGGTATGTGGTCTGACCCTAAGAAAATAGGGCGTAAAATCTTGGCTAGGAGGAATGATTCTCATTTAAGAGAACGGCCTTAAACAGTGAAGTGATCTGCTTTATTAACAAGAACATTTGTAGAAGGGGAATCTCACTGAATAAAACCAAAACTTATATTGGATGATCATCGCTAATGAAAAAACGCTCTATCATACTTGAACCATCATCAGGGATCTCCCTTTTCGGAGTAGACCTACCTATTAAAATAAAGTTCGATTTTTAACGAAATACTCATTAGACATTTTTTAAAGTAATCAAGCTAAACGGCAGAAAGTAATGAGCGAAGTTATACCGTAAGCTGAAAAGTTCAGTTGTAAGCTGTAAGCTTAATTTTGCCCCGCAGATCGAATTGAACAGAAATGGACCTCAAACGTTTCATCATCAAAACTGGTGGTGAGAAAAGTGGTAGTCTACGTTGACGAGATCTGTTATCATTGTATAATGTATAAGTTTCATATTTTATGAGCAGTGTTAAAGCTGTTTATAACAGTGAAGGCACAATCTCAACGATTTCAACAGTCACTTTTGAACCAAAAATATTTTATTGCAGTTCCTGCGACGAACCTGACCAGCTCAGCTGTCACGTTAGTATAATTGTTTTAAATGTTTCTCTGGCGCACATAAGTCATTTAGGGTATGTACGGCAGATACCCGTAGTCGTTATTATAATCGCATATTTGCATTGCTTCTTTTCATGAGAAGCTCATCAGAGGCACTCCCAATCTTTGGACGGAAAAGTGGGATATATCAAATATGTTTCGAAGCTTAAGAAACAGTGGTAAAGATAGACCAAGGAGCTCATGTCGTATGACGCCAGGTAACCCATTTCATGAAGTTGGATTGACCATCCCAAAACAGCTATGCTGCACTGTGGAATAGCATATTTGTATTGATTGGGGAACAACTAGGTCGCAATGTAAAGAATAAGCGAATATAATTAATCGTTTCTTTAATCAACACGATGATTTAATTACTTAGCACCATGTAACAGAGGCCACTACTAACTAATGGAATAGCGTAAAATTGTTGGTGTTCGTGTATTCAATGGAGATTTTACATTTAGGCGAAAACCTATTTATACCTTCCATTTTCTGTATGACTGATTGCCATTTGTAAATTTCAATTTCCTTGTTCATGTAAGTTTAGTAGTTCTCAAATAGTGATATTTTTAGGCGCACTCTACGTCATAAGTTCTATGCTGTCATTACAATACATAGTTACATACGTTATAAGGTAATTAAAAAATTCAATATCTGAATGTATTTTTGCGATTACATGTGATTTTCAGAAGCGATTGTATTGTCTGAACTGTTACAGAGTGTTGAATACTCGTGGAAATATCCCAGAGACATGTGTATGCAATACTCCTGCAATGGTGGCGTAATTCAGTCTGTAGGTTCCGGTCACTGGTGTGATTGTGCAGAGGTAAATAGATGAATAGTTTAATTTGATTCCACTTTATAATTCATCCACCTCTGTACGGAGTATTCTCAAGAAACGAACACACTGAAGGTGCTAATATAAAGGTTTCAGACGAATACACACATTCGCACTTATTTACACATACAAACAAAGATACACACATGCATGTATGTTTGCATGCATACATACCTACATCCAAGCATGTATGCATACAATTCACATAGATAAATAGGCATAATCATATGAGCCAAATAAATCTCTTGACTTTTATAATGCCGTTTTTCATAATGTGGACGTCGCTTCTATTAAAATCGCAAAGAATCCGCGAAACCCAAATCTTATTCCATCGGATAAACCGATCGAATAAAGAAACCAGAAGACAGGTGACGGTAGCTACGCAAGATTCAAGGGATACAATCGAACGTTCTCACCTGCCCGCTGCTTGAAGACGTCGGGGCTTTCACCTGCACCGCTGGATAGCTCATACTGTAAGAGGCGCTTAACAAATTTTCCAATGCAATGCAATACAGTAATAAGTCCTAAATGCAGACTAAAATAGCATCAAAGAATTGAGTGCGAACCGAATTGGGATCGAACAAGCCCAGAAACACAACGCGGTTCGGCTGAGCGGCACTCTGTATGTTCCTTCTCCCGAACACTCAAACAGTCGTGCAGTGTAGCACTGAAGGCAGTGGTGTGTGCAATCATCTTCATTGGTCATGCTGGTTTTCTTATACGACGTAAGTGATCGCTTTCGGACAGAATATGTTTGGAAGCCACATCCTATTTTCTGGCCGAATTAGGAGCCGCCTTGATCGGTTTCTCCAGGCCCGTTCTTGATCTACTTCCAACACTCGGACGCCGGTTTTTTGCCGCCATCAACGCGCGCCGCCGAATGATGTCTTGAACCGTTAGACTGCAGCTGATTTTATTCTATGATTTCGCGATAAAATTGTTGCTTCATGGGGTAAATGAAGTAGGCACAGACAGACAGACAGGGACAGCCAGACATACAGAAACAGACAGGCACAGACACAGATAAAAAGACAGGCCGTATTAAGCCGTACGCCTGGGGACCGTCCCCGCGACCCTCTTGGTTGTATGCCGGCGCCCCTCAAGACCAGACCCGCCCGTCATGGTACGCTGCCATAACGGGCCACGGGCATGGCCGAGGTTTAGTTCTTTTCTTAACCCAAATAATGTGCTTCCCCAAGTATTGCTGTTCTGTCTTTCTTAAGGTATGTAAGTAGGGAGGGGCCGGACGGTAGACATAGGCCTACAGCATCGACAGGCCACAGAAGATTGTCATGACCCTGAATTGACCCTCATTCTCAGAGTGAACAAAGTGTCCTCTCTCTCAGGATTTAGGTAAAAAGTTCCAAAGTGCAACAGAGCATCCACTCACAAAACGCATAATCTACACAGTTAATGAGTCATAAATTGTGATTAATTACATATAATATTTAGAAATAATATCGCGATGGCCTAGACCACTAAACGTTTTGTATAGAAAAACAGATGGCGCCAGAACTCGCCTAATTTATCAGTACTTTATAAAATAATTATATTTACCAGTACTTTATAAAATAATTATATCTCACTCTTCCTGCTACATTGTCTAATGCGGAAAGAAGTTTAGCAGATTGAAAATAATTAAAATTACTTGTGATACACCATGGGAGGGGATTTAGGGCTATTGTAACACTTTAACACGAAGCACAGAAGATCAGCATAAACGCCGGATCGATTCCCGCTACCCTCCCAAAGGTCGACTAAGACTTTCATTCGCCAGGTGGCATGCGTAAACGAGCAGTAGGACGTGATGGGCGCCTTGCATGGCAGCAAAGCAAATTCGACTCATGTAATAACTTGTAATCATCCTTTCATACTATGAATTGTAATCATACTGCGGTGTGTCTGTTTGAAATAATAAATAAAGATTATTATTATTATTATTATTATTATTATTATTATTATTATTATTATTATTATTATTATCATCATCATCATCATCATCATCATCATCATCATCATCATCATCATCATCATCATCATCATCATCATCATCATCATCATCATCATCATCATCATCTGCTAATTGTCTCCTGGTCAGCAATACGTTTTTACTTAAGGCGTTCTTGGAAATTGAACGTTTTTCTAGTTTTTATATTAATTTTAATAAATGTCAAACTAAACCACGACTCAAACTACATCCTATCTACGAGTAACAGCTGATTCCTATCAGCACTGGAATAATAAAGCTTGAACTGCAACCATTGCAGTGTGTAAATTCAAAATATTTTAAAAGTTCGGACGCCCATTTGGCCCCTCTTAATATTCCTGGATTCGTCACTGGCGCCGACCACGCCGCGCCGCCGCCGCCGCCGACCAAAAATGGCCGGCGCGCCGGCTTCCGACACTATGATGTCGGCGCAGAGCTCTACTCCAGGCCCGTTCTTGATCTTCTTCCAACACTCGGACGACGTTTTTCGTCGCCACCAACGAAAGAATCATCTTGAACCGTTAGACTGCAGCTGATGTTATTCAGCTGAGCAAAAAGTGGAACAACGGAAATAAATCTCACAAGAGTCGGCTACATAAATGAATGATAAATGCAGCTTATGAAAATTGATTATTAGAGTTTTAGCATTGAACGGTTTCTCTTCGCTCAATTAAAACATCTGTTTGAACGGACGGACTATTATGTATACGTTCTGCGACGCCATCAACGAAGTAATCTCTTGAACCGTTCGGCTACAACTGAATTAATTCAGCTGATCAGGAATTGAAACAACGGAAATAAATCCCACAAGAGGCGGCTACATGTATGAATGATAACTGCAGACAAGGAAAATTGAGTGTATTAGAGTTTAACATTTGAACATTTAAACATGACACAGTTTAATGCTAAGATATCACACGCATCTCCAACAGTAAAGTCATATTCGCTTAATATCATATTAGCTTAATATCAGCCCACATGTCGGACATATGAAGACCATATGGCACTCGGAAAGTTAAATAGCTTGAAAGTTGGAAATTGCTGTTCATCTCAATAAGTCTTTGGCTCTGGTTTATTTAAGAATACGTTACTAGAGCGTGCCTTAAACTGAGCTTGACTCAGAGTGCTATAGCATCCTTTAATTACAATTCAAGCAGAGCTTCGACTGTCTACGTTTTACTTTCGTGATCTTAAATTATAACAAGTTATAAACTGTACAACCACCTTCGTGGTCATAAAACAATTTCTAATCTATGGAGTTTCCAAGTGTTTATAAATTGCTTCCTTCATTTTCTGAACTACCTACTCATTTCAGTGCGACTAATATTAGTGATAACAATCCTTGATATTCACTGTCTATTAAATGTGTCCATATTATTTCAAGGATGAAACCAATGTTGAACTGGATTATCCGGAATGCTGCACGTGCATTGGTAAGAAAATGATTAATATTATTGTATGATACAGAAAATCTCTTAAGGACGTTCTTTAGATCTGTAGAAAATCTAATTTGGAAGATATGCTAAGAACTATAACCCGTAACTTAGCAGTTAAAATGTAATATATAATTAACTATACCGAACTGCAGTTCAAATACAAGATAATATAGTAATAATCGTTGTATTTGAACTGCAGTTCGGTCTGTAGGCGTCCGTTTATGTCGCGTCAGACAAGAAACCAGTTTATGTTCAAAATTTAAATATCAACGTATTAATGGTGGATTAATGGTGGCCCTTATGTATAGGTAATATTTCCGAGAAAAACTCAACGTAACCTAATGCTGGTCGTATGACCCTAAAGCAGGTTTCAATGTACTGTCGTCTGTCCAGTCGATCAGGACAGGAAGTGTCGAGAGATCAGTGAAAAGAAGAGCAAATGAAGAACAGGCATGAATAATCATGTAAATCGTTGGATAGAGCAATCAAAGAAAGAATAATCAGAAATTTTGGTAGGCCTAATTTGGTTTGGAATGCTCGGAATTTTAAATTTAACAAAAGGTTTCTAACGCGCAGAGCCAACAAAAAATAATGTACTGCAATATTTCTCAACTTCTGGATCAGCCAATACTTAATATGTTTTTTTGACACAGGATACTGTTACATGACAAATGATGACGTTCCATACGGCGTAACCCCGTATATCGAGGTAGACGGTGAACCAGGATTTACGTATGGAGATACGGCTGTGCACGTAGGAGATAAAGTCGAGCACGGCGTCGTTGTTAGCATAAACGAATGTAGAGAATGGTAAGATGTTCATAGCAGTATAGCATGTAAGAAAATGAATGTAGCCTACACTGCAACATGGATTGAACATCACAGATTGCAATTTGTTTTTATGATACTATTTTTTAACTGTGCATTTGTTGTTTGAAGATTGTTCAATTTCCTGTAAGAATAAAATTGGACACCATAACAAGGATTGTTTGAAAACGTACTGTTGTAAATGATGAATATTATAAACAAACTGACTTTTAGATTAGTGTAATGATGAAACTAGGGACGGTAACCCTGCTAGCGGAACCTTATGTTCCTTAGGGTCTTAAAGTTGACGCCACTGAACGTGAATGTCTTGATTGTGTTTGTTTGTGATAGTATTCATTGCAGTGATCAATAAAAGAATTGATTGATTGATTGATTGCATTGACACGTAACAATACAATCACAGAACATATTGTGCGTCGCAGAGTGCCAATAACTCATTCCGAATTTCACAGTAACTTCTTTTAACTTTGCGATATATAAGGGTACTACTTTTTGCCTTTTCAATTTTGGCATTTTAGAATTAAAACGTGCACAGTGATTCATGTTATGGAACACTGTTGAAGCATTAAGACTAAGTGGTGTACACTTCTGAACTTTAGAAAGAGGGTAATATCAAATAAATACTGCTGTTGCAATTCAAAGGTATACATTATAATAGTATAATTGTAGGCCTGTTGTAGTTAATTCCCGCCAGTGTCGTTAGCTGTGGCTCGACTGGGAGAGCCTCTGAGTAGGCCTTTTGAAGAGGCGCTATTTAAGTTATAACTATTTAAATTATCGGAATGAATGAATTAAAACAGTAGCTAACCAGCCAATCGCTCTGCAGAGATCTATTTTAATCGAAATGCGCCGCAAACGTTTGTGATTGAAAGGTGATGGTGTGGAAGTACAGTCTATGTTGAACTGCGTTGTGGCGTCTTTAGAGTGCGATGTTAATGTTGGTAAATCTATTTTTTACAGTCTTTGCGACAGCTACACCAAACATTTAAGCTGTCACGTTAGTATTCTTTTGAAAATTCACTTTGCTAACATCATCCACATAGCCTTAGTAGGACAGGAATTCTAAGTTTGGCGGTTTAGATTAACGCATGTACTTTATCAGTTCATTAATTACCACATTGAGCAAACATTAACCATTTGAAGTAGCGTACAATTGTTGACTCTGATGTTCTCGTTGGAGATTGGAGGATAGACAACCACGTTATTTGTGCGTTGGCTTTCTTTTTTAGTTAAAACTAATTGAAATTTTATTTCCCTTGTAAAGGTTCTCGAATTATGATCTCTTCTCTAGTTTGGTCTCTTCTCGAGAAAGTCTATACTGCAAGTTATATGCTACGAGACACGATACATAAGTTATACGATAGATTTGACATTTGTTTGCGATTATAAGATATATTTATAAAAGCTTACAAGAGATGGTGTTTCGGTTTCACTATTACAGAACGTTGATCGCGAATGGCGAGACGGATGTACTTATCACAGCTGTAATGAAGGCCAGGTTATCATACAATGATTGCGGATTGTTTTTGTCCAGAGGTAAATGCTTGATTATTTCAGTTTTATTTCTTGTTAAAATTGATTCACCACTGCACAACTGCTTTGACATGAACTAAGAGGCGCTCTATAAGTGTTCAGAAACATGCAAATATACACTCATATGCACATAAACATATGCACATGCAAATACACATACATACTTAAAAGCACATGCATGCATCTCCCTGGTGGTAAACTCAGCTGAGAGGATCCGTCTCGACCAAGCTGTTCTGTCCTTAGTCTTCTAAAGCTACAAGAAGACCAGATTTAAGATTTGTCCGATCCTTTTCCGTGAATCTAGTTCAATTGATCCTATGTCGGCCGAGTTACTTCAAGAGTTTATTCATTGCGATCCTTAGGAATCTCCGGTTGCATGCATGCATACGGATGCTCAGACATGTCACATATTTCCATTAACACATACATGCATACAAGACATGCGTATAAACGTACACGCACGGATGCATACATGCCTAATTACATGCATGCATACATATACAATATATATACATATATATATATGTATATATACATATATTTATATACATGGCCGACATACTTAAATGCATGCATGTAGACTTGCACGCCGACATCATCTGTGCATGCACGTGTGTATATATGCATGCAAGTCCATGTATGTATGTATAGCCTACGTGCTTATGCATGCGTACACATACATACATACTTGGCATACTTTCATATACATAGATGACGTTGTAAACAAGTAGGTTGCTGATTTGTTGATACTTTCGAATTTGTGTGTAGCAGAATCACCGTTGAAATGATTTGGATGCTAAAGAAATATTTTGTTAGAGATTGTCGTAATTTTACTGTGAAAACGAATATACCATCAGTTATCGTAACGCGAACAATTTCTTTTCAACACTTGTTCTAACACTCGTGACAAACGTCTAAAAATGGCGCCGTTACAAAAGCGCGCAGGACATAGGCGCGCAATTAAAACATCCCGACAAAAACGCGCAAGACAATAGCGCGCAGCTATACAATAATAACGTACCGCGTAACTTGATAGGAAGGCTACTAAAATTATTGATCCATACAAGTCTGCAAGGGAAAAGAAATTATCGCCAAATTCTTGCTTGAATAAAAGTTGGAAGATGAAAAAAATGTTGTTGCTTTAATAGAAGTTGGATTGACGAAAATAATTCTTGTCTAAATACAAGTTGAATTGATGAAATTAGTTTTTGTTAAAGAATAAGTTGGTTTGATAAAAAATAGTGTCATTGTGAAACTAGATTTTGGATTGATTAAAATAACTTTTTCTGCATGTAGAAGGTGAATTGATCAAAATAATACTTGACGGTTGTCATAGACATTGGTATTAAAATGCAATGTATATAAAACGATAATGTTAAAATGCGTACATAATAAAGAACGCTAAAATGATTAATTACTCTGACGACTTGGTAATATATTTTGTGTGAAGTTTTGAAAACTTCAATTTATAAAATTATTTTTCTACTGGCTTTCGTCGGCGCGCATTTGTCCTGCGCGCGTTTGTCGTTGAGCGCATTTGTCAGCGCGGTTTGTAGGCGCGGTTTTGTCCTGCGCGCTTTTGTCGGGCTACTTTTAAAATATCCTTAGTTCTGTGACGCTCTCGATTTCCAATATCTGATATTCCTTTATTGGCCTGGTGGCCAGAATCGAACTGGATTTGTCGACAAATTGTCCGAAGTGACATTTCATTTTAGCTGGCCGTTATTTATTCATCCTTCGTATCCGTGAATCTAATTTAGGAACTTCTTCTGTGATTTTCCTTATTAATTACCTTTTCACAAAGACTGATATTAGCGATTATCTCGCTGATTAATCGCTATCTATTAAATGTGTCTATGCTCTTTGAAGGGTTCACTCGTGCTTCTAGATGAAGGTCCGGTCTGCTGCAAGTGCTTATGTAAGTGACGCGATATCTATGCTTGCATGATATATAAAATCAGTAAGTGCAACATATAGAGCCTTAGAAAATACGGTTATCCCAATTGGAATATACACAAAGAAGTATAAAATCTAACTTAACAGTTACAATTCAGCGATGATATCAGCTATGATCTAACGACTTCTCTCTTAATAGGCCTATATCATAAATACCAGACTGGATTATTAACAAATTGCAATTTTTGTGATTGATGTCGCAATCGAAAATTTATATGGCGCCACCAAAATAGAGACAATTCAGCGGATATCGGAATCTAGGACACAAAACCACAATTGAATATGGTGTTTTAAAGCACTTATAAAGATATCAGGCAAAGGAAATGCAAGAAGCATAAGCCGCATGATACGGACAATGCTGGGCCAGAGATGATCGCGTCGCATTGTAACCCAGTGCTCCTCGTCCAACTTAGCGTATCAATCCCCGGCCAGAGATAAAAGAGACCGAGGCCCTAATCTGCCTAAAATAAAATAAAGCGCAGTCTGATATGTAATTAGGCAAAGGTATTACACATAGTAGTGTTATACGGATGCGAGACGTGGACAAAAACAAAAACGACAGAAGATAAGATTGACGCATGATATGTGGATATGGAAAGATTGCTGGGGATATCATATCAGAAAGGAGACCAAATGCATGTTTAATCCAGGAGATAGGTCAATTTAAGATTGATGTTGACATGAAACTGCAATATGGACCATCAGACAGAAATAATGGCAGAGGTACTTTGGACACGTAATGAGTTCCAGAGGGATTGGAGAAGGAGATGATGCTGGCAAACGTTCAAGGGGAGGAGGCCGAAAGGGGTTGGCCGAGAACCAATTACACTGGATGGAGGAGATACATAGGAGGGCAGCCATGAGCCTTGCACAACTAATGGGTGCGGTACAAAGCAGGCAGGATTGGAGGAAGCTGGTTACGACGGTCGCTAGAGTTCCACGAACTGACGGCACAAGGTGACAAGGTGATTACATAGAGGTTTGGAATAAGTCAAAAGTTGGCTGGGTCATTGTGAGCAAGACCACGACGCAAAAGAACGACCAAATAATATCCCGAATCTTCCGATCAATATTACATAAAAGAGTAACCGCACTGATTGCCAGATAGTGTCAGAGTGTCGAGGAGTACACTATGATTCGAGAGGGGAAAGATTCCAACTTGAGATCCCAAAACAGAATATTTGAACCGCTGTAATTTTTTAAGCAACGAAACATTTTCAGTGAATCTTTGGGAGATTGTTGTAAAACCATTCCCCTGCAAATCGTGAACTGTTGGAAGAAAAATCTCAAATGGTTGCGGGGAAATTGCATTTTATCATTTTTTATTGAGCCACCATGTATATAGCTCTCAGCCAAACCCTAACAATGAAGATCATGTGGCGAGCCAGATCACAGAACAAGTAACGCAGCCAAGCCGCACTGCATCCTGTGTCTTCTAATATTTACAAAGTCCAGACCATGTCGGTGGGAGATAAGATAGGCAACATGTTCCGTATAATATTATTAACAGCGCGAAGAAAAGCAAAAGAAGTTGAAGACAGCGCCGCAAAATGAGGGGATAAAGAGATTGGTACGAACGAATGAAAACTATTGGACCTGACGAATAGTCGTGGAAATTGTGAGCAAATTCAAAAATATCGCGGTCAATAATGGATCAAAACCAGGAACAGACAAAGACGACGATGATGATGATTATGATGAAGACGACTACGACGATGACGACGATAACGATGCCGACGCCGATAATGCTGACGGTAATGCTGAAGATTATAATGTTGTTAATTATGTCAATATCAGCGACTTCTACAACTCCAACAACTACTCCTCCAACTCCAACGACTCCAACAACCACTCCAACAACAACTCCGCCAACTCCAACTCCAACAATAACTCCAACAACAGGTATGTTTGATTCCAAATATTCATGTAGTTGTGTACGAATGTATGCAAGTACTTAAGCTTATGTAGGCTATAAATGCGTAAATATAAAAATGTATTCATATTTATTTATGTGTGAAATATAAAAACATCGGGTATAAAAACAAAAGAAGTTTACGACATCGCCGCAAAACGAGGGGATAAATAGATTCTGACGAAAGAATGAAAAATATTGGATCTGACGTTAAAATTGTTCGCTAATTCAAAAATACCGCGTACAAATGGTTGGCACCAGACAACGACAACGAAGACTTTCGCAACGACCACATAGACGACGATGATGATGATTATGATGAAGACTACTACGACGATTAGGACGATTAAGACGACGTCGATTATCATGATGGCGATGATGACGGTTATAATGATGATTAAATTGGTGTTATTTTTGACAATATCAGCGACAACTCCAATAACAACTCCGCCAACTCCACCTCCAACAACAACTCCAATAACAGGAACAACAACTCCGCCAACTTCTATTCCTCCAACGACAACAGGTAAACTTATGTTTGAATCGAAATATTTATGTATTTATGTACGAATATATTCAAGTACTTGACTTGCATATGTCTGTATAAATGCAGTAATGTAAGCGCGTATTCAAAAATGCTTGTGCGTATGAGAATTTAATACTATGTATGTATTTATACAATAAAGTTTGGACGTGACTTCGCAAAGTATTTCTTAAATAAGTATACATGCATGCATTTGCATATGTATGAATTTAGATATGCATGTACGCAAGTTTGTGTTATTAGCATTTACTTTTGCACGTTTGCATACACGCACTTATGTAGGTTTGTATCACGTCACGTGGGCTTGTGTGTGTCTGTATATTTGTATGAATTAATGTTTATATGCATGTGTGTATGAATAAATACCCTCACGTATGACGTGGGCTGTAACGGTGCCGTTGTATATGGACCTCCTAGGACTATTCTTTTGGACAACCCTTCTGACGCAGCGCTCGTGAATAAGCTGGTGCCCTGCGCTTGGCTTTCGAGTGGCGCTTTAGAAATTTGGAGATTACGATTACGATTACGATTACGATATGAAGCTAAGCATATTTGTATTTATGCGTGTAGGCGTGTATGTACGTATGCGTTAATGCACGCATGTATATATAAATGTATGCATGAGTATATTTATGTATCTGTGCAATATGATGCAATGCATATGTTCGTATACATAATGCATGCTTATTGCTTAAATGTAGTAAGTATATTTGAACATTATAATCTGTTGAGTTTTGATTTTGTTTGTTTGTCTTAAATCTTGTACTGCAATGTTTTATTATTTAGTTGTTTGGCTATTATTTAGCCCCTAACATTGTTATTTAAGTTGAATTTTCTATAACCATATGATCATAAAAAATCGTCTTGCCATCAGTAAATCTAATTTGGAAAAGGGGCAGCCCTGCGATAGCGGATTATTTTATCCTTTAGGGCTGTCCTGTTGAATGGCATCAGCAGATTGTTTTTGAAATGACTAATTGTTAATTAATTGTGCTGTTGTTGAATCAATAAACGGCTGATTGATATAATTATTTGTATAGCGCGTCTTAAGAGACTTTCAGAGGTGCCTTCTATGCAGCTATCAGTCAGATGGAAAATGGTCATTAATGTTCAAGGAATGCAATGCAGTTCTCAATAAGTTGAACTGAGCGAATTGCAGTAGGTAAATTGTTCCTTGACGATGTTCCAACGACAGAGAAGTCCCACCGTGCACGTATTGTGGTGTGAGAGCGTGAAACGAGTTCATTCCGCATCGCAGAACGATGTGTGCATGAGTGTACATGGATTACCATAATCAAAACAACACTTTTTCATTGAAGCCAATCAAACAAAAACTGTTGACAGATGCAATAGGCTACTGCGAAGGTATTGGAATCAAAGGGAGAAACTGCTATATTTTATACATTCTCTGTTGTATAATGTATATATGTCTGCATGCTGGCAGGTCTCACTTTAGACAATAAATATAACTTTACATTTACAATTATTTTTATTAATGTATTCCGATGAAAGAACTCATATACATTTATTTGGCATAGACTGATTTGTATTAAGTTAAATGTGCCAGAATGAAGGCGTATACGAGGTTTAGGCCTACACTGTACATTGTGTACAACCGCGTAGCGATCTTTAGTCACAACTGAACTCGGTTCGTTAAAGCAGAACTTACCTCTGCAGCAGCTGGTCGCTATTAATTAAAAACGTGGAATCGTGGATCTATCTCTTGGTCATTAGTGCTTACATAGAATTGTGTACAAAAAAATTGCATTTTGGTGTAATTTTCGAGTTTTGTGTTATTTGCAGTTACAACAACGGGAACAACACCACCAGGTAGGTCAGAATACGACCGGTTGTTGTTATTATCTATTTATTGATTGTTGCTCATATTTGTATATTATTAATTACTTGTTATTTATGTATCACTTATTTATCATGCATGGAAAATTGACAACGCCAGACATCATAGACTTTCTTTCTCATAATATTATTGTGTAGGTAACCATAAGGTTTAAACGATGAACTCTGCGACTTGCATAAGAAACTAAGAAGTGCTGATATGAAATTTCAGAGAAGCCGGTTGTCCTTTAAGTTACGTGCGACCAATCGTCCTCAGCAGTTTGCTTCCAGTCCTGGAAGAAGGTGCTCTTTTTCTTAAGCGCCTAATCCACTCACTTTCGTCCATATCCAGCCATTTTCTCTTTAGCAACGGCACTCCAATTGATTAACCGGTTCTGCGAATCTCTCGGCACTCCAAGACATTCCATGCTGTGAGATGATTGCACTTGATGGTAGCATAAGCTTGACGAAAGCAGACGATTGACGATGAGGTTAAAGTAGATTCACGCAGGTCAAACAGTTGTGAATTGTAGCTCAAGTAGCTCACAATTAATCAATCAATCAATCAATCAACCAATCAATCAATCAATCAACCAATCATCGAAACTTGATATAGCGCCGCTTCTACTCAGAGACGACTTTCAAGCAGGCGCTGGTGGACGGCTTCTCGGTCCACTGACTGCCCATCAGCACTGTGCCCACCTTGATGAGCGGTCACGAGTTTAGGAACGGAATTTTGCAGGCAGCCGGCCGTGATGGACCAATGGAGGGTAAAGAGAGACTATCATCGGATTGCACTCCATTCATCTTTCGCGATGACCACATTTAGACAACCACCGTGTTTATGCGTACAACCACCGTGTTTATAACGAGACATTGGGTTGTCTCGTCTGCTCTATCGAAGAGCATTGCGGATCATCCACCTGGTCTCCTGTTGCAACCCTACCTCAAATAAATACTGATCATAGAAATCGCCAATTCAGTAAAAACAAATTGCACGAGAAAACAATCCTATCAGTAAAGAGTCTAAATATCAACATAACATGAATGAAACGTGTGAAAGAACACAAATTATGCGCCAATACTTGTATAGCCTTATGCTGGTCGTGTGTCTTCTTAAGAAGGATTCAATGTATTGACGTCTCTAGAGTCGAACAAGATAGGACGAGTCATTCAGAAAAAGACCAAACTAAGAAGATCTAGGAATGCTCATATAAATCGTTCGATAGAACACTCACTAAAAGGTGTCATCATAAATTGTATGACTTATTTTGTACTTTTGGAATTTTGTAAAAGTTGATTAAAGCTTTTTAAAGTGCAACACTTCAAACAAAATCAAATGTAAAATGTACCACAATATATCTCAACTTCTGGACCAGCCAATACTTGATATTCTTTTTGACTCAGCTGGCTGTTACCTCACAATGAATGAAGTGCTACAATATGACGCAACGCCGTATATCGAGAGAGACAATCAAACAGGATTCACATCTGGAGATATACCTTTGCAAGCAGGAGGCATTGTTCCGATCGGCTCGGTCGTTAACATAAGCGAATGTAGAGAATGGTAAG
>JACEVL010002815.1:0-16728 GCA_020284085.1 Aporrectodea caliginosa
GGGGGCTAAGAAAATTAACCTTTTAATTTAAATTAACCCCCCAAAAATAAAATTTTTAAATTAAAAATTTTCCCCCAAAACCCCGGCCCTTTTAGAAACCTAAAAAAAAGTTAAGGTTTTAAGAAAATTTTAAAACTAAAAAATTTGGGCAAATTTTCCCCAAAACCCCCGGTCTTTCATGAAACAAAAATTTTGTTATTTTGCCAAAAACTGAAAAAATTTCTGGGTCAAAAAGGGCCCAAAAAACCCAAGTAAAAAGACTTAAAACCCCTAATTTGAAAGTTTTCCCCATATTAAACCAAAACATAAAAACACCCGGCTAAAAAAAACCCAAAGGATAAACAAGTTTTTTTAAAGGGCCCTTTTTTAACACCCATTTTTTCATTTATCTGTAGGGAAAGAATTACCCCGGGTTAAGAACAACAACAAAAAAATTTAGAAGCTAAAAAAAAAGAAATTTTGTAATAAAAGGGTTTTGTTTTATTTAAAATACCCTTATTTAATTTTAAGGTTTTAGGGCCCCTGTTTCATTTGTTGGAAAATCGTTTTTTGAAACCATTGTTAAAATTTAATTCAGCCTTTTGAAAACCAAAACCCCCAATTGGAGAAACCAAAGGGGGAAAAAAGAATTTTTCTTTAAAATTCTTTTAAAATGGTTTTCCAAAATTTTTAAAAAATAAATTTGCAACATCAAAAAATTTTAAAAATTAAAAAACCTATTTAAAAAATGAAAAGTTTTTAAAAAAAAAACCAAAAATTTTTCCCTTGGAATGATTTAAAAAAGAGCACTGAATTCCCCGGGGGTGCCATTGTCTTATGCAACATTTTAAAAAAGTCAAGTTCAAATCCCCCCCGGGGCAAAAATTTGGTTCAAGATTTAAAAGCTCCACCTGCCCCCCTAGCCAACTCAACTTTTGGTAATTCCCAACTGTTTAAAATGGTTGGGGGAAGGGTGAAGAAACTAAAAAATTAAGCCCAAAAAATTCAAAACCCCTGGGGAAATTAATACCTCCCTTTTTTAATTTATCAATAGCTTTGGGAAACCAAATTTTTTAATTTTTAGACTAAACAAAAAACTTTAGGAAAACCTTTTTAATAAATTAACTAATAATTTGCCCCAAAAAACTTAGTTCGGGGGTTTTAAAATTAAAAAAAGCTCGGGGGCATTTCCTTGCAAACCCACAAAATTTTTCTCCCCTCACATACAGGGAAAAGATTTCAAAAACCCCAAATCCATTCCCAGAAAACGGTTTCCTTTAAAAAGCCCACAATGGAAAATTTTTAAAATTTTTCTAAAACAAAGATAAACCCCCGCCTCGGGGCGGCCCCCAACTACGGGAATTTTTAAAAAAAGTAAATTTGTATTTTAAATTATTTAAATTTTTTGGGTTTTGGGGGAAATTCGACCCCCCGGCGCCCAATTTGCATATAATTGCTATATTTAGAGTTTTTTTATTTTAAATGGGGAAATGTTGTAGTTTCCCGAAAATCCCCTTAAGGGGTTTTTAAATTTTTTAAAAAAAATTTAAATAAAATTTTAATAATTTAAAGGGAAATTGCCCCCCCTTTTTAAAATTGGCAATTTCTCTGTAATTTAATATGTTTTTCATCAGCAAACTCCAAACAAATAAATTATATCGTTCAACAAATGTTGTAAAGGGTCTAAACCAAATATATTTGATGATGCAGAGGTTTCGAGATTTGAAGAAAGCCACCCATCGGCAATCGCATTGCCGATGCGGCCGATCTTATCATTTATTAGGATAAACATTAGTTTATTTGATCACTTCTCTGTAGTTATATGTTTTCTATTCATCAGCAAAGTCCAAAATATAAAATTTATTGGTCAGGCAATTTTGTAAACGCTTTGTAAAGAAATAGGCTACGTTTGACGTGGTGGACGTTTTTGGGTTTGAAATACGGCAACGTCGTGGAACTAACCGTTGTGGGGCCGATGTCACATCATAGAGTAAATAAAGATCATTTTCCAATAAATTCACTAATTTTTAGCCCTTCACCCGTTGCTACAAGTTTGTCATACCGTGGCTACATTTATTTTTTTTCATTTTTTATTTTTTTTATTTTTTTTAAATTTTTTTTTTTTTTCATTTATTTATGAACTTTGAGGCAAACACATAAATTGATCAGCTTTTTCAAGATAGAATATTGTTTAGGAATCAAATACGAACAAAATGATATAGGACATGTCTATATGTCAACAGATTTTAAGTGTTTGTTTCACATGAACTAATAATGGTGAAATTTATCAAAAACAACGTGGCTGCGAAAGAGTTAACATTGAAAAAATTAGTGCTGTAACAAGATAAAGATGGACACAGATGATGAGAAAGAACAGTTAAGCTAAGTGCTAAAGGTGAAGTTAAATGTTTACACTACCTTCTTCTCAACCCATTTCAGCGTAAAGGGTTGGGACATGTCAAACTTGCAAATGTCTCGCATCTCCTGGCACAAGTCTTCATAACCGATATTTCCATTGAGGTTAGTTATCAACA
Source organism: Aporrectodea caliginosa (assembly GCA_020284085.1). Classification (NCBI taxonomy): domain Eukaryota; kingdom Metazoa; phylum Annelida; class Clitellata; order Crassiclitellata; family Lumbricidae; genus Aporrectodea; species Aporrectodea caliginosa. The sequence goes on from JACEVL010002815.1 coordinate 2,514, forward strand.
CATCCCTGCCAAACATTACAAATCATGCATATAATAAATAGCGCTCTTTAAAACTTATAAAGATTCCCAAGCAGCCATGCATACTTATGAATAACACTTGCAAACTCACCCACTCAAGCAACATCAGAAACACATATACAGTCATGGGCTTAATCACATCATTATCATAATACCACCACTCCTACATTATCATTTAGCTGTCATCATCATCACCACCAACCTAACCTACTCACACAACTATAACTTCATCAATACCATCCTGCACACCACCACAATTATTGTCACCATTTGTTTGCATAATAAACATCACCATGATAAAGATGTTCACCCTTGAATGTCGCTATATTCCCCATTTCCGTCATTCATCTCTATTTTAAACCCATTTCTTAATCAAATTTAACCTGGACACATCTACAGTGCTGTCACTGTAATCGTCAAAATAGTGTCAACTGATGGTTTTTCTACATAAAATCGAGAAGTGATACAAATCAAACGGTGCCATCCATGGTGCCATCAAAAATCAGAGTCTAAGACGCAATCACCTTATTTCATCTAGTCCATAAAATGCATATATGCATACATTCGAATGCACAAGATGTCCATGGTGGAGTGATATTCATTCATTCATTCATTCGGGAATTTATATAGCACCCCTTCAAGGAAACTACTCAGAGGCATCATCTAGTGCATTGTGGCACCATTTTCACATTTATGTAGCACCTTTCCTGTCCCCCAAAGCACTTGACAGACAACAGTCTGGCTGATAGAAACAGGTGCAAACACACAGGTAAGCACCAAAATGTTTTTATGCCACTGCAGAACAAACAGTGAGTAATGAAATATCACGCCAATTACTGCGCCGGAGTCGATGCCGACCAATATGTTTGTCTTCTAGTCTACAGCTCAACTCCTACATGACAATCCTATGGACAATGCTTCTGAACTGAGACGAACCACTTACGTCACTTCTCCTATTATGCATAAATCCCACATGCAAGTCAATCACCATTCATGATGTCAGGATTTAATTTATATTTGCCATTTTAACACTTAATTCAGCACTCACTATATAATGAAAGCGATTTACATTTAAAAAATTAGCTCATCAAGATTTAATACATTATATGAGGTTCATAAAGTAATTTTTACAGTCTCAAAAACTGTGCTATATAAATGTCCAGATATACACGTTTATACGTTCACTCAAAATAAAATTAATTGAGAACAGACCCAGCATAGACAACTTTGAGACGAATCTGATTGTCCTCTTCATTCAGTCGCTGGCCCATGATGTCCCACAGCTATGATGCAAAACTACAGCCACACTGAAAAGATGACGATCCTACAAACGCAAACATCAGAACTAAAATGGCTGCTCACGGCTTCAGATCAGATTCATGGAAGTCAAAAATTCTGTCTGTCTGCCTTACGCTACTTGAGAAAACTTAAATGACTTGGTAAGCATTTAGAATCGGGGTGCATAGGTTTTCTCGTGTCGTGACAGCTGGTTAGGGTCAGGGTTAGTGTCATCATTAGAAAACATGGTACCTTCCGTGCAGTATGCCAAAAGATACCGTCAAACGCCAGTAAACCAACGCACCCCGATACTAAATGTCTGTCTCTCTGTCTGCCTGCTTGTTTTGCCTTATGCTACAGCGCCGGTGGCCTCCCTAACGCAGCTTTTGTGTGGCACTAAGAAATTTTGAAGATTTATATTTACATTACTTGAGAAAACCTAAATGAATTAACTGCTTGGAAATAAAACAAGCATAAATTCGCGAATAAACCAATCCTCTGGAATTAAATGTTTGTCACTGACGAAATACCGAGTTTATGATTACGATGAGCGAATATAGACGAAACGTGAGTCACTCGATCCGGTTCTCAGTTTAATCTGTATCTCTTTGTAAGTCTACAGTCAGTCTCTTCTTATGGTACCGTGAATTAAACAATCCGAAGCACCAAAATCACTATACGAGACAGTAATATCTCGCTTTCATCAACCAGGATTTTTGTCGTCACGATGAAAGGGCCAGTGATGCGAAGTTCCTCTCCCTCATTAAGTCCAGCGCTGTCCACCTGCGTCAACCAAACTCTCCAACAGAGACCAACAACGACAGCACATCTGTCCCACTTACCTCTACAACCGGCGCTAATCCAACGTTTCCTGAACGTTTTTAGCCGACGAAACTGTACGAACGATAAATTTAATCGTAAGATGCCACGATAATATAGAAAACAATAAAGTCTAGCGATGGAATTCGGATGTTTATCTAGCGATTACTCCACGAACTTCTCTCGCCAGACAATTCGGGCGACATCCCACACCGGGTCACGTGATTCCGTCGTACAGGTGTCAGACAAACAAGTAAGCAAACATTATAATACGAATCATAAAATACAATACAATGCAACGAAAGTCTGTTAATTCAGCCCTTAGAATATGTCGGAGGTAAACTTTGAAGCCCAACAACGGTAAATGTTATGCATCATAGGCAGAGTGTTTGAGTAGGTCAAGTTACAGCTTCAGCCAAAAACTTCCAAAAGAGCGTGAAAAGACTGCGATGTAGGCTAACGCAGAACCGAGGGTTTCCGTCCATTAGCCAGCTGAAACGTTGGGTCATTTAAATACAAAATCAAATGGTCAGTTTCTTGGTCAGAAGGGCGACGCCAATGTTGTAAAATATCGCATGGTTTTCAATGGCCCATCTGAAATACGAATAGGCCTACGCAATAGCCGCACACGACAGCCCCTTTAAGATGTAGCCCAACTTGCCCCATCTATTGTTTCTGATGGGCAGATGGGCTTACTACCACACGCTGGCCCTGTTAGCTACAATGGTTATTGTATTTTTTTGTATTGTATTTGAACACTTGTTATAGCGCCCCTACCAGATTGCCCATTCAGAGGCACTCCCGACTACTGCGCGAACGCTGAATCGGAGTTTCACGCCGAAGCGCATGAGCAATTGCGAGTGAAGGACTTGCCCAGGGTCCCTACGCGGCGACTTTGAGGTGGATTCGAACCCGCAACCCTCCAGCTGCAAGGCACCGAACATACCCCTAAACCACCGCGCCCCAGTTGTATTGTGATGTGTTGTATTGTGTGTTGTATTGTACTCCACGTTTATAATGCGACCGAGCCACCCGCAGTAAAGATCCGAGAAATTAATCTCTGATAAACCGACCCGACCGGGAAGCGAACCCGGGGCGCCGGCGCGACGAGCAGGCTACCAACCCACTCGGCCACTCAGGATCCTTTCAGAGTAAGCTGCGTCTCACGCGCTCATGTGCCAAAAAGTGTGCGAATCCGTGCAACCCAGCGTTCACCACAATTAAACTCTGGTCCGACGCCAACAGAGGGCGTTGTCCAGTCAATCTTCGAATCCAGGTGCAGTGAAGTACCCAACTCAACTGGTCGATAACGGCCGGAAGACGGGTTCTTCGCCATTTCCATCCGCAGGACGCTTCCATGCCGGGATAGCAGCCAAGCCGACGGAACTGCGAGTCAAAGGCTGATGAGCAATGGCTTTGCGATCTACGGAAGACACCTGTTCCTATACCGACGACCGACTGGCGGAAACGTAGGCCCACGGAAGTTGCATGGATCAGCAACGGGTAACGGGTTGACGGACTGACAGGGTACGGCGGCAGTATCGCGAGGTCTTCGTTGAAGTCATTATATATAGAAGGCAACCGTGCGGGTTTGCGGTTGATGGTTGAACAGCAGTTGAATACTCCAGAAACCGAACGTTAGATTAGATAAAGATTTCGTCGTACGACCTGTAATGTATTCCGTTACAATTGCATACATAGGGGGCCTGCGGCCTATGTGCCGGAGGTAGAAATTTGTCAAATTCCTCATACTACCCAGCTGAGGTAATGGCTGCTGACACAGCCAATACCGCTGTCCGAAGTCGAACCATGAAGCGGGCAATGGAGGCTCTCGAGGCCTGGATGTCCTCTTATCGGCTGCGGCTTAATTCTTCTAAAACCCACTTTATTTGGCTTGGCACGCGCCAACAGCTTCCCAAGATTGACCTAGTGGCCCTTGCGGCCCCTTGCCCAAGAGTTCCCGCAATTTACCTTCTCATCCTCTGTCCGGGACCTTGGTGTCACTTTGGACCAAGAACTAGGCCTAATACCTTCACGCGGCATATCAACCTACTATGCCGGACATGTCAGAGATTAGCCTACATGCGGGATGGGATGTCTTGCATTGGCTCCCTTTCCCGCAGCGGATCACTTACAATCTCTGCCTTGGTCTGGCGCTGCCTCGCTGGTGTGGCCCCTGTTTATACTTACAGAAGCTCTAGCTGCTGCTTCACTCTGAGCGTCCAGCGCCGTGGTTCTCTCCACTCCTCTAAGCAGGCTAAGCATCTTGTCTCCGGTCGCGGACATCTATTATGCAGCGCCGTACCTTTTCTGATGCTGGCCTCAGGGTGAGAATTGTCGGGGGTTGGGGTTGAACCCCCAGTCCTTCTTAGGATCCCATAGTAAAGTCTACATTTCACACTCAAACAGAGTCAAACTGCACATGAATCAACTCCCAGCTATTTTTTTACAATTCCAATATGGCTGGCCCTGCAATCTGCAATGTGCTCCCTGTGGATTTACGCGTAATACACAGCCAGGGGCGCAACCAGAACATTTTCCTGGAGGGTGCTTATATTGCAACTTTGCAAGCGCCGAAGGCGCGAAGCTGCGAGTGCCGAAGGCACGAAGCCTATTCCGACTAGGGGGTCTGAGGGAGCGTCGTAAGCTCCCCAGCGGGGTCTGGGGCGGAGCCCCAGAAGCCAACGCATTTTCTAGCAGTTGATATCACATGGAGCACGTTTCAGAGCAATTTAGGCCTTTGTTTGCAAGCTCTGTTTGACTGTTTCTGAGCGATAAAGTCATGATCCAGGCCCAATTTTTGTAGTACATCCAGAAGAATATCCGAGAGTGCTTCTCCAGTTGATGACTGTGTCTCTATCACAGCGATTATATTCTCTTCCGGAATTCCATTCTTGTCGTTTGTGTATCTAATACTGATTGCGACCTGCATTTTTGTGGATTGAATCTGTCGTTTCATCCATTATTACACTAAACGGATTGTTTTTCTGGATTATGGGCTGAAGTATTACGTCGATGACTAGTTGATCAATCATTTGTATGAAATCATTTTGAATTTTCCACGTCATATTATGTTGCATTCTTTGGACATGCCGACATGAATTTGTCAAGATCTGGCATAAAATCTCTGAAAGTGGACAGAAAACTTTGAAAATTTCCGTCAGCTTCTGTGTGTCCACGAAACGATATGTTCTGTGTTGCAAGCCATCGCACGACAGAACACATTATCTTTATACCTTTTCTGTTCCGTTCTTTTTCTGCATCACTGCATTTCACTATAGCTTTTCTTTAACTGTGTCTTCACCCTTTTCTCTAACAGCAATTATTGTGTTGGCATTATTGTAGCAGCGTACGTGGTCTGCTGACACTTCGTGTTTTTCTGCTTTTTCTAAAAACTTATGCCAGCTATTAACTTTTCCAACCTTGAATTCATCGTTCTTGCCAACAGACGACTTTAGAAGCTTGCAGTAAAAACACTGAGCCCCGTCATTTTCTTCATTGTAATCCAGCTACTTGAATCTGTCATACCAAGAATTCTGAAATGAACGATTTTCTGTATTTTTCGGAAAGGGTCCTTGAAATTTCCTTGGTCCATTGCGTAACATTTCCGCTTTACCAGCGGGCGAACAAGACGAAAAATTGGCCATGGAGACGGACTCAATTCAAAACATGAAAATTATGTAAACTATTACTAATATCAACGTCGGTAAGACTTAATTAAGAAAGTTGCTCATCGACAGATTTAGAAAAATGTAAGTGACCCAGTAGTAGTATCATGAGCCAAACGAATGTACATGTAGGCCTACGTTAACGTGTCTGTTAGGAAAAGGCGACAACAGAGTCGCAATCGTAATCGTAATCTCCGTATACAAACCAGTGCCGTTATCACGAAATGGAGTAGGCCCCTATCCGTCCTAAGACTATCCGGGAGGATGTATGAATTTATGCCCCCGGATGGAATAAACCGGTTTAGAGTATCCGAAGGGGATAAACCATTCTATCCCCCATCGTCATACGCATCACGAAAGCCAAGACGAAAATCCAGTCAAAATCACCAAAAGCGAAGTAAATTAATTTCAGGTCGACGTACAAACTAAAGATACGCAACTTAAAATATTTTATGTGTACAATAAATCCAAACAGTACGAGTGAATTACACTTAGAAACCGCCAAAAATGCAAACTAAACCGAATACTCCATTTCGCTAAGGGGATACTCACGTATGGGGGATACTCTATTTCGTGACACCGGCGCCAGGATTTCAGGTTGGGGGGCTAAAGCTCCAAAACCTTCGTTTTTGTTCCCTCCTCCCCGTGTGATTTCCCACTTTTAGGGGGGCTGAGCCGCAGTTAGGGGGCTTAGCCCCCTAGCCCTCCTGGCGCCGCCCCTGATACAAACGAGCAACTAGATGCATCTTTGCTCTGTTATGATCACGTGGCATAGGCGGACTTCGTTGCCTCTTTCTTTAGGCCTATTTATTCCCATATTAATACCCTCAGGGTGCTCGATAGTGTCGTGATTAGCGCGCTGAACTTCAGTCGAGAGGTCGGGGGTTCAAATGCCCACCAGGCAGAAAGTTTCGTTGGAGATTTCTGTTCGACGAGCACCCTAGGGCCTAGCCAACACAGCTACATCGAGTACACTGACCGTAAACAGTCGGTGGGAAGAGGAGACGTACGGTGAGGGAGAGGATTGGCCACTCGATCGCCCTCATATGCCTGTTGCTCCCCGACATTGCTAATAGGCCTATTCTACTTATTGATTGTATTTCAGTTTGTTTGTTTGATGGGATCAATAAAATTTATGGTTATGGTTTTTATTTCTGACGATTTCGTTCATCGGTTGGTTTCTTAGTAAATTATAGTAATTCTTGCATACCCCACCCCCCCAAAAACTCATCGATTTGGAAAAATTATGTGGGTCACCTTTCTAACCTGGGGGTGCTCAAGCAGCACAGCCCCCCTAGTTGCGCCCCTGTACACAGCTATAGAGCCCTTGCGGCCACGTTCTTATCTAACCTTAAGACTGTTTTCTTTAGCAGAGGTTGGGGCGGGAGCGCTTCTGAGTAGATAATCTGGAAGGGGCGCTATATAAATCTCTTAAATCAATGAATGAATGAACTGACGTCATCCTGATCCTAGCGACGGTATTGACTTCCTTCGATACTTCTGTCGCAGTTACTTAATTGCGGGCGTCTTGTGAGATTCGTGGCTCGCTCTTTGTACGGCGTTGAGTGTTCTGTTAGCCCATTTTCTGTTTAAAATCACGTTGTTATGCCTCCACTGTTGCCAGGTTTCTCCGACGGGATGGTCGCCGACTGCGTCGATCGTAAGTTGACAAAAAATTCTGAATTGTTTGAGTCAACGCTGCTCTGAACTCTAGTTGAAGCCGCAGCATGATAGATGTAAAATTTCATTTTTGGCCTACAGCAATTTGTTTTACATTAGAAAGCAATATTAGCTCTAGTGAATTATCGTAGGACCGTCAGAAAAGATGCTGAGCTTGGCCAGAAATGTGATAACTAGCGTTTTAGCGTATTTGATTGCTTTTTAGTTACCTATAAAGCAAATTAAATTAGTGGAAGATTTTGACCCAAATCATTTATTGAGGCGAAAACTGTTAAGATTTAAGATTTTCGTTACAGTGTCCTAATTAGAAAAGGATTCTTCATATTTTTAAACAATGATCAATTTATGATCGATTGAAATATTAACGTTCAGTTATAGTCTGTCCATAAAGGTGCAGTTTGCACAATTAATTAAACGCCATTGTTTCTTGACCTGTCCTCCCATATAGTACCTTTCGATCGAACGCCGGAGCTGTGCTGCAGCCAATCATATTGCAGCTTGTTGTCGTCATGGTGATGTAATGGGTGCCTGAGAAAGGCATTATGGGAGTTTCGTTCCGTCTCATCCGTCGTTGGTCTCATCCGCATTTCAAGAGCGTTGCATGTTTTCGGAGAATTCTGGAATAAAATTCATGCAGCATAGAAATATTATTGTGGAATTAGACGAATATGAACTTTTATATTAAGCATCGTTATCCCATTGCAATTTAATTTAAGGCATAAAATTATTGGATTAATGGATCCGAGAGTTGACAACGTATTTATAATCTACTATAAATCGTACGGTTTGCAGAGGTTTATGGGATAGGTGGGGCAATCGCCTCTATGATCAAAATATGAATCGCAGTTTCAAGGGCAGTATGGAATTGTGGGATGCATGGAGGACCTATCTAGTTAAAATCTTTGTATCTAGCCGCATAAAAATTTAAACTACATGGTAAAGTAAGTAAGTATATCCTTTATAGGACCAATATTATTGCTAACCGCATTCTGGTTTGCATTCTACAGTGGCCTATATTCTCCAATGTTACATTTTAATTTCTATAGTTTTTCAAACTGTGCTGTCTACATTATTTTTTCAAGAGTATACCAGCTAGTAAATTATTAACTGACTACTTTACTTTACTTTAATGATAGAAGAGCCAGCCAAGTGATCAACTGGATTCCGGAGGGGAAGCGCGGAAGAGGAAGGCCAAGAAAGAACTGCAGGATGGGAACTGTTCGAGAAGATCTGAGGTGTCTGGAGATGGAGGATGCTGTCGAGGTGGCGAATGACAGAGAAGAATGGGGAAACTGCGTTGCCCGATGTGCAGTCCTGCACGGGAAGGACTACGGACTAAGGTAAGGACTTTACTTACTCACTTTGTACAATGTATTCTCAAAAACTAGTCTTCCACTTTTCCCAGAGCGCAAATTGGAAACGCGGGCAGTGCGAGTTTTGTTGTGCAGAAATAAAATTATTAAAGCAGAAAATAAACAAAACAAATAGGGCGTTATGGATAGTTTTAAACACGAGGGATGATGCATATGTTAACTAGCAGATAATTATGTAATGTAATGTAAACCATGCTACAAATTGCTGAATGTGAACTGTTTGAAAGTAGTTTATTGCATGTGAATGATGTATTTAGTTATAATTAGTTGTGTCAATGCGACTTTCACTTTATAATCTCTTTCTGTTATAGTTTAATTCAGTTGTACTTGTATTATGTTTGTACTCGTTGTATTCAAAATAATGCATGTGCGCTTGTCAGATGCAAATAAAAGCTACTTAATTAATTACTGTGTGTGATTGACAGCTGATATAATATAATAATATAATAATAATATCTTTTCTTTAATAAGCGCCATTATAATGTTTTATATGCAGCAAAAAAATTGTTTTAGAGTCGGCTGTTACCTTGTTTCCAAGGGCTGCAAGAGATGGACGTGGAACCGCAGACCTGTCCATTACGGGTGTACTTGGGAAGGTAGGATTTGGTCTTATTCAGTAATAATAATCCCAGGTCTTATTCATTAATTTGATATTAATATAAATATTAGTAGTTACAAAATGATTGCTTTTTTTTCGATTATTATATAGTACTGTTAAATTCTTGATCATTTCGATCAACTGGAAATCAATATGTATGATCAGCTTGATTGTTTTAAGATGGCTTTAAATGAAAAACAAGTGATTGCATCTGTAAGTGAAAAAAATAGCAGTGTTACTTTGACATGTTCTATAACAAGACTGTTGAACAGGCAAACTATTTTAAACAATGGCTTTTTTTATCATAAATAAATGCACAATTTTGGAGGAAGAAGTTGTTTTCAGTCAAGAGATAACTGATCATATGTGGAACAGAAAGACCGTACAATTTACATGTACTTGTACATAGGACTCGACTCTTACTGACAATAATATGAGGAAGAATGCTGTAGTTGTATTGATATTGCTTTTGTATTTGTCTTACGAAGTTTGTACACCGGAGAGCAGCTCTTCTTTAATGAAGAATAATATACTTACTTACTTACTTTCTTATGCATAAATACGTGGCTGCCAAAATCTGACAGACCAAAATTTATTAATAGAAATGAATGCCTTAAATTATTGTGAGAAACTCGTGCAGCATTATTTACTGTACTCGTTTTTCAATTCCAGTGTTATATTTTAGGAAAGATTATTGCATGCGAATGAATTTGTTGATCTGAGAGGCTTTAGCAGCAATAACAAATCGCTTCATTTGTATTTCAGGGAGGTTCAGCACGAGCAAGATGTTGGACTTGATCTTGTCTGACCAGCTGGTCCACCAGTAAGCATACAGTTTTTATTTAATTTAAATGATCAATGTGTCATATATGATTCAGTAGCCAGTATAACGATCTATTTTGATATTTGAAATAAGTTTGTTGCTTCAGACTAAACATTTGCCGTCAAAACTGTCCTCATTTACAGCCAGTCGTTATCACGAGTTTAGGAAAAACTTAGAAGCACATCTGGAAACCACAATCAGATTGATTTCCAAGCTCTTGCAGAAAGAGGGAAGGAAAGATGGGTAGCGCATATCACTCATCTACCTTAATCACTGCATTGGCAAATGTTTTGCAAGTTGCTGTAATTACTGGCCTACTGGCCAGGGAGTGTAGTTCTTCAATAATTCTACATCTGAAGGGAATGAATTCAATTCGAAAGGAAATAATAATGCAGAAGTGTTTAAGGTATTGTTAACCCTGATGCGACCAACATATTTTACTCCTTAATCTGACCAACTGAGGTCCTGTGGGACCCCAATAATTGATGACACGTTCAGTGCTTTCTACTCTTGTTGAATTATCACTTTATTTTGCTACAAGTTCAAGCTGTAATAGTTCATTGTTTCATTCATTCATTCAGGAGATTTATATAGCACCTCTTCAAGGGAACTCCTCAGAGGTGCTCCCTACTCCAGCACGGCCAAAAAGAACAGTTTTCAGGTTAGTATAGAACATGTCAATCATTGAGCGTTCTTGGAAGCAAGCCCCATTCCATACGGTCGGGCCCACCACTGAGAAAGCATGATTTTGCATAGTAGCTGTGCGGGCAAACGGGACTATGAGCACCCCCTCCCACAGGAGCAAAGGGAGCCACAACCCTGGACGCCCGATACGGGATGACAGAGGTCCCGCAGATATTTTGAGGTAAGGCCCAACTGACATTGCCACACCAGGGAGGCGTCTCAGGCGACCCTGTACACCATAGTTGTTAAAAACGATCAAATCAAAATAAAAAACGGAAAAAAACGTCGTTTTATTGAAAAAAATAAAAAACGGAAAAAAATGAGAGAAAAAACGAAAAAGAAAATAATTTGACTTTTCTACATCTTTTACTGCATTTTAAAATTAAAACCTTGTTTACACAATTTTATTTAAATTAGCAAATAACATAACTTTATTAGTAATCACTAAGTAACAGTAATCTACAACAATTATTTTCTTTTTCATAAGACTTAGTTTGGTTTAAAAAGAATTCGAGAAATTAAAAATATTGAAATCTTTTCAAATTAAAATTGTATACATAAGTCCACATCAATCCATGCAGACATAAGCAACTAAAAACTAAACTTTGCAAGTATAGAGTGTAGGCCTACTTAATTAAAAAGTAGGTCTACTTACAATTCTGACTTATATAAGAACTTGATATGGAGTAATATCCGTCAGTTTATCAGTCAATCAGAGATTACTGAGTACAAAGACAACATTTCGCATTTTGGACAACTTAGAAATTCAAATAACTTTTTTAAATTTTATTTCCTGTAGCTGTTTATTTCAACTGATGACACTAAATAGTGACACAAATTAGATGAATCCTTGAAAGGACGGAGACAAAGTAAGGGATATCAGACAAAAATAAAATTAAACAAATAGTAACAGACAGTTAATAAATAAATGTTAAGTTATAAAAAACGGAAAAAAACGAGACGAGAAATAAAAACGAAAAAACCACGTTTTGGGAGGAAAAAAAAAAAACGAAAAACGTTTTTTTACAACTATGCTGTACACAATGCGCTGGTGGGTTACCTGTGTTTTGCTCACTATCTAGTAGTCTGAGAAGACGAAATTAATGTTTTACCGATTGTCAAGATTGGACAAGATTACCTAACTGCTAAAATAAACACTAGCATGAATAATTGTGCTGAGTTCATCGTCCTCAATGAACAGTTCTAATAGCAGCTATCACAGCTTGCTGCCGACTGTGTTTGCCACACACTGGCTGGTTGCATGAAGTACATTCACGAGCTACCTTCTTGTCATTACTGCATTGACAAAGTGAGCATCGTCGACGCTTGGTCTTTGAGCTTTTGAAGATTGAAGTTGAGTGTGGTTGATGGGATTGAACTTCTACACCCCAATTCTTAATTGCTACTCTGATAGATGCTTGGATTGTGTGAGTCATTGCTGGTTGTTTCATGTGAGGTCTCACCATGGCATATCCGAGCTCTGTCAAGAAGAATCGTCGTCGCCATGAGCTCTTTGAAATTTCCAGTTCAGATAATTGCCCAACCAGAGATTGTCAGTAGCGATTCCAACAATGTCGAGGATGTTGAAAACAGCACCATGGGCCAACGGCTGATTTGTTATTCTTGTAGTGTGCATTGTAGCCAAGTTATCCATAATATCAACACCACTTTGGTTCCATTGTAATGGAGGATTACTTCTGGCTTGTTGTTCATCTGGGCATCAGGGATGGCATCGTGGTGCAGCGTAGCTAACACAGCTTTGCCTGGTTTAGGAACAAACAATACAAGAGTCATGATATCCAAACACAGAGCCCAATTCCTGGCGCCCACGCCTGGCCTTCATTGCCTCAGGAGCATGAAATTTGTTGCTACGGATTTTACGAACATATGTCATTTGATCTGCAAGTAACTGCTCTGCCATTGTGCCACCTTGGTGATACCAGCTGTTTCACTGTTTCTCTTGCACCTTGTTCTGTCTCACGCTGAGTTCCCTCATGTCTGCCCCAATATCCGCAGCCAATGGATATGGAGTAACAGCATCGCAGCACCACCGTATCTTGATACCGTATTTCACAGGTTTGGACGGTATACGTATTGCCTGAAGTTACACCTGCCACTAGCTGCTCATCTACGCACAGAACCGGACCAGGAACAAAAAACGCTGGCACTTGCGCAGTACACATTTTTCATATGTCACGAAAATCCGCCAGTTTGTCGTGGTTCAAGCCGTTTATCACTCGTTGCCTTGTTGTCGAATCTTATGTTACATTGCTGAAGCAGGACTCCTGCAGGACCTCACTGGATGTTTTCTATTTTTAAAGTTAACCATAAAAGCAATATCGGCTTTCAGTACACCTAAACGGCTTTCAGTAAGCCTAACCAATCCAAGTGACAAATTTATAAAATACCGTGAAAAAGTATTTGATAGTGCAAAAGTTGCACAAGCCGATGCTATGCTGGGGTACCCCAGGCCCCCAGTTGGTCGCATGAGGGTTAAGCACTGGTAGGAAAGGTTCTATTGCTGGTTTCTGACTGATGGTTCTTGTTTTACAGGTCCGTCCTGCCTGCCTACATCATCATCATCCTCCAGAACCCTCCTGCCGACATCTTCATCGTCCTCCGGAACCCTCCTGCCGACATCATCATCACTTTGGACCAACCACCATCTTCATCCACCATCCGTCATCATCCTCTGATTCTTCCTCACCAACATCAGTTCCGCCCATCTTCAGCCACCTTCCTCTGCGCCAACAACCTCCTCATCCTCCATGTAAGGTTACCTTTCTTGTTAACTGGTGTTGGAAAGTGCAGCATAGGCAAAAGCGTCCCCATGCAGTTTTGCTTTTATTTTCTTGTCTAGCGTTTTAGTTTTGCAGGGTTTACTTTTAATTTTGTACAGTTTATGGCTTTTCTCTCTTCTTATTGTAATGTAATGTAATGTAATGTAACAAGACATTTATATAGCGCCACTTAAGAGTCTCACAGAAGCGCTCAACATGGCCATCAAACAGCTGAAAAAGAATCCTTTACCCTGCTGAGTAGCTTTCTTGTCTAGAAGCAGAGCTATATTAGTTATGGGGATTTTTAGGAATTAGGATTCAGCTATGAGGGATGGAATCCTTATCATCTTGATTTTAAGCAGACATGCTATGGTCATCTTTGTTTTAATTGATGTGTCGTCATAACCATTTCATCACTTATTTATTAATTTATGACATGGTGATGTGGGAATGGCCCAGTGGTGGTCATCACCCCCGTATTTTTTTTTTTTTTA
>JACEVL010002816.1:0-16571 GCA_020284085.1 Aporrectodea caliginosa
AAAAATGCCCTTACAATTGCTTTTTAAAAACACTTTTTTAAGAAAAAACTAAGAAAATTTTTTTTTTTTTCCAAAAGTTTTAAAAATAAAAAAGCCCCAACGGGGGAATTTGCAAAATTAATACAACCTACCCTGTAATAATCAAAACCCCCCCCAAAGGGTTTTTACCTGCAAAGATTTAAATTTATTTGCTTTTAAAAACTTACATTTATTAAGTTAAAATTTAAACATAATTTTAATTTTATTTGGGTTTGCTTTAAGGGGCGAAAATTTTACCGCCATTTACAAGGTGATTTTACTTTGAATAAATTTTCAATTTTTGGGTGCGCATTTGAAAGGGTAGTACTAGGGGGGCTCAAAAACAAAATTTATAATTTTTTTAACCTCCCCCTCAGAATTTCCCAAATAAATTAAAATTTTTAAAAGTTTTTTTTTTTAGGAGATTTTATCCCCAAATCAAGGTAGTTTTACATGGGAAAAAACCTTTCGTACAATGCCGCCATTGTCTAACAATATCTACTGTCTAGCAGTGCATACATTATATCAAGAGCATTAACACTGTGTATTCAACGGCTAAATAAAGGATTAATATGAAGAAAGTTCTGAAAATGGTTTTAGTTGGACATCATTTTCAACCCAAAAACAGATAATACAAAGACTTTCTACCGTTAAACGCTAATGTCTAGCATTTAAGTCCAGCCATAACTGTGGATTTCCTAGAGTCTTGGAACAATTTTCTATGCTCAGCATGCAATCATTTGAAGGAGAAACTGTTTCTGCTCTTCGTCAGATCGGCATAAAGCTCCTGAATCAGAATTTCTACCATGTTGTTTACGACATTCAGTGCCTTGACATACTTCAGCACTGTTTTGAATTCAGAATTAGGACCGAGCTGAAGATAGTCTACGGGTAAACTCAATGCTGTGAAGAATTGAATAGTCTGCTGAGAGCCTGCTTAGATTAGTTTTCTGTTTTGCTGAAGGACTACCCGTCATGGCGAATCAATTTGATGGACTGTTGTTTCCAAAAGGCCGACTCTTCATTATATTCACCATTCATCGTTTCTCTTCAAGAGTGACAGACGGATCAAACGTTGTGAGATATTTCATTTTCTCTTTCAGATTCCATAGGTGCCCAATTATTTCTGCAATGCACCATCAGATAAGAAATTATTCATGGCAGAGCGCTCCTGCAACTTTTCCAGGAACAATAGGTCATTATTCGGAGCCAAATTTGGCATCGAAGCTGCAAACCATGCTTGGATGTAGGCCTGTCCACCTGCATTGGGCAAAGTAGAGAAGCTGACATGACCATGTTCTTGTTTGGCTGCCACCACATGCCTGGATGCGACCAAACATGAAGATTTTGAATCAGTATAATAAGAGTCTCATCTCTCTTGCTCAATGAAGTCTTGCTGGAGCACGGAAATGAATTCCATTCGGAGGGATCTCTCCAAGAATTAATGATGATCTGAATGGGCAGTTCCTGGTAATCTTCTTGTGGCTGAGTTTCTTGAAGTCATTGTTCGAACGAAGTTCAAAACTTCAGGTCCTTTGCCTAAAGTGATCTTTCTCGTGACTTCAATATCCTCTAAACCTGCATGGAAAGCAGCATGAACAGTATCAGCCCAGGAGAATTGGAGACATATGAACATACGTATATCTGGTCCAGAAGAAGGAGCTAATGTCAATGAACAGACATTCAAGAATATGATGCCGACAGGCAAAGATAGCAGACGTTTGTCCAACTTCTCCACCAGAATAGTGCATGTAAGCTGTGTTCGACGATGTGGTGTCGAAAGCCATGCCACAGATGCCTGACCTCATACCTGAATCTTCGATAGCTGCGACTACTACAGCGACTGTTATTTCTCCTATACCATCTGTTAGGTTATGAAACTTCAAGCAGCTGATCAATGCCTACTTAGATATCAATGCAGGCAGATGACTGACTTTAGTTCTCCCGGTCATGCATGGAAGAAGTTTGCATCTCTCTACTCTAACTATAACCATGATGAGGCACCTCTAAACATATTCAGAATCAACTGAAACTTGGTCATAATTTTTTATAAATTATTTGGAACAGAATGAGGGGGTGAGAGCAGCAACTTTTAAGAATTTTTATTGGCACCATTGCCGATGAACCACCCTAGTGAGTACTATATTCGAGATAATACGTTATATGGTGTTGTAGAAGACATTAGGATTGAATCATATACATACGCGCTTGTTATTGCCCGGTATCTCTCCTGCCCAGCTGTGTCCCAAATCTGGGCCTTGACACGTCTTCCTTCAATCTGCATACTCCTAAAACACAAAGCACCGTTTACAAATCATCCAAATTAAACATAAGTATTATCAGTTGTGGGCTCGCGTGCATTCCATGCCTCTGCCTCCAAGGAATGGAATCGACTGCCACTCTCTCTTCGTAGCTCAAATTCACTTACTTCCTTCAAAAAGTGACTCAAAACTCACTATTTCTCCTTGACTTTCAAGCACTTGGATATCTAACTGCATCTTCTCCTGGTGGCTAACAATCCGCGCCTCAGATTCACATTTCGGTGTGACTGTGCGCGCATTACAAATTTATTTTTAATAATAATAATAATAATAATAATCAGAACAAAACATGATATAAGTGAAAATTTTCAAGAAAAAACTCATCAGCAGCACTCCTGACCAAGCAGGCAGGCCCCACGATTAAACAAAACAGACTTCAAGCACTTGCGGTATACAAGGAAGACGACAGACTGATTTATAGCTCAATTCAAAGGTAGACATTTCAGGTTACAGGGGCAACAATGGCAAAACTGTTGTGCTGGATGGTGGACAACCTAGCCCGAGAGACAAGGATACCATGTGCAGCCGATCGGAGGAAACTGTAACCAGGAATAGATGAGTCAGAGAAATACAAGGATCAGAGACAGGATGGGACAGTTCCCACCATGGAATTTTTATATTTATAGTGTTAGAATCTTCTACTCAATGTGTTGAAATATAGGTAACTGTGCAAAGAGTCTCGTATGTAGACAGAGATATGGCTAAATTTTGGGATGTCACCGATCAGACAAGCAGATGCATTTAAAACAGACTTTAAAATTCGAGATGAGAGGAACCCAATCCAGAGAAAATATCATTGCCAAAGTCGACTCTAGAGAAGACAGAGGTGTATATTAGTGCACAAGCAGTTTGTGTGGCAAGCAATCGTCACACAGCGCGAATCTGATGAGAATGACAATAGCAAGATCTATAGACATTGTTCACATGATTGCAAAGAGATTAGAAACCTCCTGAACTATAACAGCGAACAAAACAACAGCATGACATGGTTGCAGACGTACATTGAACTACACCTTGGACCCTTGGTGGAGCATGAAACAATGTGAGTGAATTAGTAATATTATTAGTCTCATATTTGTATACAACAAGTCCTTATTCAAGGAAAACTCCTCAAAGGAAACAATGTACTAGTAATTCATTTCATTTATTTATTAGCAGTGTACTAATAATTTATTTAATTACCAACATAAAATTACTAACGTAAAATTAATTAAGGAATAAACAAAGACCTTGTAGCAAATTCGACACCAATAGTACTCTTGCTTTCAAGGTTGAATTCATTTCTTGTAAACCGTGACAGAAGGTTGCTCTTACCAACGCCCGAATCTCCAATTAGCACAACTACAAAAACAAACCAACCCAATGTAATGTAATGTCAATTAAGTTCTGTGACCTTTAGAGACATAATACCATGCAAACTTGCGGCAAGGCTTATTATTAGGGCACCATCCTACTTTTATGCACAGATATAATTATAATTATGCAATTGTACACGAGCAAACTAGATCATTCTGCACCACTGTGATTACAGCAGAGCAAATTATATCATAAATGTAATGAGTCTGGATTAGAGCAAATCAGATCATTCTCCAGTCCTATGATTTGAACAGAGATAACATAATCATTATTTTATTGTGTTTAGATTAGATCACATTCCAAAAGTCTCCAGTTATTGTATTAACAGAAAATTACATTGTTCTCCAGCACTGTGATTAATTAGATTAAAGCAAATTAAATTGTTTTCAAGTACCGGTACTTTTTCCGCATATAAATTCAACTTGTCGTGTTCAAACTGACTACTGCATGTTTTCAACATGCAGTAGTCAGGCGCCACAGGAGTCCCTTTTAATGAAACTGATTACAGATTTCTAAACCAAAATAAAAACCTTTGAAGAGGTAGTCATATTCGTCATCTCGGGCGGCCATTGTTAATAACTGACGATTAGATGCTGATTAGATGTTACACTTTTTCGCCCTCAAATCACGAACTTTTAGTCCAACCAGCACCCACACAGGTCGCACCACGAAGTAGTCTAAGCAGAACAGAAAAATAATACTAAGATAACGGCGTTAATCACATTCAAAGTCAACGATTAAATGTCTAAATGACTGTCAAGAAGTGAGATTTTATTGAAAATAGGTGTTATCAGATTGGATCGAAATGTCACTGTGTCACGTATGACGCATACAGGAAGGAGTCATTTAAGACGAGTTTCTGACCACGTCTTAAGCTTAGCAATAACTGACTCATACGAAAGTTATTTATGATCATCTTGGCGAAAATTACGCGTAATCGGTAAATCTCAGACCTGGAACTGGAACAAGTAAAATTACGAATTGTAACCACAGAGAAACTCTGATCAAGATAAAATATTATTATAGCGCTATACAATTTCAGCTTTTAAGGGCCAGCGCAGCATTTCTCTAGCGCCAACATACTGTAATCCAGATTGTGAAACTGCATTCATATAAAAGAATCGACATAGCCTACTTTAAAAATGTTTCGTTCCTAAGTAAATTTTCTATTTTAAATTATAGAATATATAAACTATAAACTTTGGCCAAGTGACGCAGTGGAAATGATTTCAAAAAGAATTTCAAGGCCGGATTTCAAAGCTGAAATCTAACCTAATCAATTCCATTTCCTTCTAATCACTTCAACTCAAATTTACTCTGGTCTAAGCTATGATTTAATCTAACCAACCAGAAATCAATCGGAACACAAGGCACAAATTAGAGATGAAATGCTGAAGATTGTATAGGCCTAATCTAAACTGTTAAAATTTAAAATAGTTTAAGGATCGGTGTAGGCCTATCTTTAGTTAGGCCTATAGGCTATTTACCTGAGCGAGTCAGTCTGTAGACATATTGAAGGATCTAGTTTGCTCTCATGCAGTCTGTAGGCCTATTAGACTAATAATGTTTGTGTTATAGTCTGTTTAAAAAATTATGTAGACTCTATATAATCGTTCTGCATATGCATGCGATGCGCGTTCGCTTGTCAGATGTAGGTCTATAGCCTATAGGGGCCTAGACCAGAGGCGTCCATCCTATGGGGGGAATGAAGCAGAAATCTTCATTGGCTTTTCAGGGGGAAGAAAAATTATTTGTACATTAAACGTCTGCTCAGTTTTTTTCATTTCAGAAATTAATCGATGTGTTTTCATTTGAAAAATGCTTTTCTTTGTTTAAAGAATAATAAAATCACTGAGCTGTTCTCGGACCGAGCTGACGATTAGTCTTTAATTTCATAATTTTGGAGTATCGTACAAGCATAATTATATATATATAGGCTACTCATTTTGCAAGAGATTAGACTTCGAGGTGATTGTAGGCTTGCATAATGCATAAATTAAATGTTGCTTGATTAGTGCACTAAAAGTTAAAGAATTCAAAAAAGAATTCAACAGTAAAATCGTGATTCAAATTTTGACAATCGAAATTTTCGCTTTGTCGACAGTCGACCAATTGTCTAGCTAGCTAGCTGGGGCGTCGTCGTGAGGGGGGGCAATCTGATGACATGAGAGGGGGAATGCTTCATAGGCGTAAGGGGATGGACGCCCCTGGCCTAGACCAAAGTAAAAGCTGTTTATTTCATTGATCTACTTTAGACTCCTATAGGAGCATATAGGCTACATGGATAATCTAATATATAGGCTACACTACCCTATTCAATTGTATTTTCATCTAGGATCCAATCGACCTAATCAATTTAATCAATCACCAATCAGTGTTAGGCTAATACTGTGTTATAGGCCCTATAGACCTTCTGCGTCTGTGAATGATTAAGCTGGTTCCCGCGACTTCGCGTTTTGGGCTATAGCCTATGAAAATCTTGAGGTTACGATTACGATGAAAACAAAGAAACTTAGGCCTATAGCCTGTATACACACAAAGAAAGATACAAAAGAATTATATCGGTGGCACTTAATTGATTCAACGAAACATATGACGTGTTTTTCAGAATTGTTGGGTATCGGCAGCCATTTGGAAATATAAGCTTAAAGGTGCAAAGGCGCCACATAAGTGTTCGGATATATGTGTACAAACACGCACACGCACGCACGCACACGCGCACACGCGCGCACACACACACACACACACACACACACACACGCACACACATCCAGTCAGAAATACAAAGACAGGCGCACAAAGAAACAAAGGGACACTCATACAGTATTACAGACAGACACACAGGCGGCGGGGCGTTAAAACGCGACCGAAGGCAGTGTTAAGGACGTGTGAATGGATAGTTTCAATGCCACTCCCAAGTCCGGTGGGTGAGTGGGCGGGTGGCGGGCGGGCGGGCGGGTGGGTGTGCGGGTGGTGAGTGTAGACATACATCGTCATTACTTCTCTCTCCTCAACAAGCTCTGCTTATCTTCTGACGTAGTCTCTCATCCGATAATATTGCGGGCCTCCCAAGAGGCGCTATATAAATGTCCATCTACACGTACTCTGCGTCTATCCCCTCCCCTCCCCCTCGAACACACAGGCATCGACCACCTCCTCCCTTTCCTATCAGCCACACGCATTCCCGTATACCACATAAAGAGGTGTAGGTAAGAACCGTTAAGAACCATTAATCACCGCAGCGGAAACAGATAGGCGTATACATGTTAACTTCAGATACAATCGGACGGTTAATGCCTTGTGTTACGGAAGTCAATTAGAGATTAGATTAGATTGGATGTATTACTCATCTGTGCTTAATACATCGTTCACAGTTCAAATAGCCCATTAGAAGATACAAGCGATGGTAGGCTCTGCACACACTATGGCTGTGGTCTGTGACTTTGGGTCCATACTAGGGTGGTCCACAAAAGGCAAGTAACAGATTTCAGTTGTCCACAAGGCTAGTTTTGTTCTTCATCATGATCATAACAACCATGCAAAATTTTAATGAAAACAAATAAAGTTTAGAGGTCAACCCATTTGGCACTTTTTATGTTATCTCAACAAAATAGATATATTGTTCCGCAATGGTTAATCTATGACATGAGCGCTGTCTTGGATGGAGTTGGTAAAGTCTTGCGATTCTTTGCGACCAGTTGAAGAATAAACTGTTTCTGCTTCTCTTTCTTTGTCAGCATGTCATTGTACTTTTCGATAAGACTGTTTCCCCTTTCATCTACGTCATTCACCACTGTCATGCGTGCAGCCAGTTCGCAAAATCTGTTGAAGACTGGATCATCTGTCCACTGTTCTAGTGGTTTCTTGATAAACAACTGAGTCTTTTCTTTGCCTTTTTCCATTAGGACATCAAAGAAAGATGTCCTTTCTGTCACCAGATTCTCCAGTTTCAGCTGTTCAGATTCACTTAATTTTTTGTCAACTGCACATGCTGAGGGGTTGTCTGATCATGCTGGCCGTTGCAGATTTCTTACTATCTTTCCGTTCATTTTTGATGAGACTATGTCATCAAAAGGGCTATGGCCACCAGATGTTCAGACAGAAACCAGAGGTACCTTGAAAATGCTGCATGTGCTTTGCTGGCAACAGCCTGGTTTGGGTAGGTCTTCAGAACTTATAAAAATTTGATGTCATCGAGAGGGGCTCGGATTCCACGCGGTGCTTCGTTCCACTATTTGACATAAACAGGGCTGACAAGCAGAGCCAAATCTGTTGTATTCGTGGATTCGCGAGCATGGAATATTTTCAGTGCATAAATGGCTTTTGCCATCCATCTGGCGTGATGCTCTGGAGCTCAAAATGATTCACTGCCTTGTGTCCACCAAGAAACCAGCAGGAAACGTACAAATCCATGATAATCGTCCCTTGGCTGCAGGATTTCAAGAGCAGGTCTGATAAATAACCAAGCATTTCCTGTCGCTGTTTGTTCAATAATGGATCCTGAAATAGTTAATCAGTTGTTGCGAAATAAGCATCTCGGTTCATTGATGGCCATTCTTTCTTAAATCGCTTGAATAGCGCAGTTGATAGGCCTATACCTTCGGTTGGACCAAACAGAGAAAAAAAGACATTTGACAAGACGACTTTCATGACGTGATGACGGCATGCAAACCATACCATTTCAGTTCCCAGAGCGTTTTCAATTCTAAAGCATGCGCCTTTATCAAGCCATGTGTTGCTGGTTGTTGTGTCAAATACGAGGCCTTTGATCTGTGAACTCAGATTCCACTTTCTCGGTTACTTCAACAGTTCTTGGCCTGAGACTCACCTGCACCTCTCCATTTTTGGAATTGTCAAAAGTTTTTCCTGACCATTTCCAGTGACAATAGCAGCTATGCGGTCCACATTTTCTTTTTATCCATTAATGTCGGGCACCATTTTGCCGTCCCAGTGCAGCAATAACGGTCCTGCCAGTGAACACTCTTTTTCTTCCATTGTAAACATGACAAAAAGACACAATAGCACGCAAGTAAAATGTTGAGAATGGGTTGACCTCTAAACGTTGCACAATTAGGCTGAAATTTAGCAGGCCAACTATCTATACCCAGTGGACAAAAATAAGCCTTGTGGAGAAATGATTCCACAAACTTAAACTTTTTTCTATGGCTTCTGGACCACCCTAGTCCATACGTATGTCAGTAGCTTCAATGAATGTGCCTTGCTGTCAGTGTGCCATTTGTTCGAGGCCATTGAAAGGAGCAAAATAAATGTAACATTGAAAATGTACAGACAGACAGACAGAGAGACAGCAGGCAGACAGAAAGACAGACAGACAGACAGATACACACACAAAGAAACAAACACACACACACACAAAGAGGCAAACAGACACACACAGACAGACACACAGACAGACATACACAGGCACACAGACAGGAGGACGGGTGGACAAACAGACAAACGGACACACAAGCAGCATAACTTGGACCAGTTTGGCGAATGGGGAGAAAGTACTCTCGTCTCTCTCTCTCTCTCCCTATACACTGTCCGAGCATCTCCTTCTTATTGCTTTTGTGATGGCCCTGGAGGCTCCTTGGCGACGCATCTCTTGTCTCAGCAGCAGACATAATGGCAGATCTCTTTATATCAATTATTTCTTTGCATGATGACTATGGTCGCAGACGCAGATGTCTAAGCTCTCTCTTTCCCTCTGTCTGTCTGTCTGTCTGTCTGTCTGTCTGTCTGTCTGTCTGTCTGTCTGTCTGTCTGTCTCTGCCTCTGTCGTGTTTATTTCTGTCTCTTTTTGTTACCGCGAGGGATAAACCGAGAAGGCGCTGCGGACGATCCTACACTCTCTGTCTGTTGGCTGCCTGCCTGTCTTTCTGTCTCTGTCTCCTTCTGTCTCTGTCTATGTCAATCTGTCTGTCTGTCTGTCTCTCTCTTAGCCCGCGGGTGAACGAACGCTTAGCCCGATAGTCGGATACACGCATAGCTATATAGCTAGGCTCTCCAGATATGTCTGCCTATCCGTCTGTCTATCTCTCTGTCCGTCTGTCTTGTCCTGTCTGTCCGTCTGTTTGTCCGTCTGTCCGTCTGCCTTCGGGAGGACGACCGAGCGTTGACCGACTTCGATCGTAAGGAGACAGGTTGCGCCCTGCATGTAATTCAAGTCTCCTTTGAAGTGAGCTCGCTCCGTTCACCTGGTTCCCTCTTGGCCGACGGGCATGGAGCGCATTAAGGATCATGGAAGCAACCATACCCACCTCCCACGCCACGCGGATTAATTAAAAGACTGCAGCCGCATTACTCTGACAGACAGACAGACACACACAGGCAGACAGACAGATAGACAGACAGACAGACAGATAGACAGATAGGTAGACAGACAGTGGCCTTTCTACTTAACCAGTGATCGCCTTTTGTCAAATCATCGATTGCATTTGAGAGCCACAAGAAACGATTCTTTAAGATTCTTTTTTTCTTTTTGAAATCGACCATTTATTCCGTTTATAGCACTTCTATAGGCTATACATCGGGCCCGGGGTGGGCACATATGGCCCGTTGGTCTGATCCCGCCCCTCGGGACCTTTGAACCGACCTTTGATATGTTTTTTTATCTAATAATTATTATTAGCATTGTAGGCCTACCTGGCACTTTGGAACCTTTTCTCCGTTTTATGTGCAGGTATTCCTACAACTGAATAAACTTAAAACATATTTTGTTTTTTACTGTAGTGTAGTGTAGGGCTGTACGTAGGTATTAGGATAATTATGTTTTCATCATAAAAATTTTCTTCATTTACTCTAACAGTTAATCTGCAATATTTAATTTGAATAAAATTAGTATTTTCTCGTTTTCTGGGGCAAATGAATCTGCAAAAATTAGCCCGCGACGGTCCCTGTGCTGCCCTTAAATCTTAGGGCGGCCTCTGTTCAAAGAAATTGCCCATGCCTGCTAGACATGCTGTTCTGATTCAATTGCGATTTATCATTCAACTGAGATTTCGTTCTGATTCTATTATAATCTGCTTCTAATCTATTTCTGTTCCTATTCTATTTCTGTTCCTATTCTATTGCTGTCCATATTCTATTTCTGTCCCTATTCTATTTCTATTCCTATTCTTCGTATTCTAACGAGACTCTATTCGGATTTTATTCCGATGCAATTCTGAAAAGACTTGGATTAAATTAAAACTCAATTGAAAATCTATTCATTAGCCCTATTCCAATCCGATTCTAATCAGATACGTCGTTATCGGATGATAATGATTGATGAATATGAATATGATGATCTGCATCTTCATCAGCATTATCATTATCATCTTCATCATCATCATCATCATCATCGTCGTCGTCATCATCATCATCATCATCATCATCATCATCATCATCATCATCATCATCATCACTTATTACTGCCTTGGACGAAATCTGATTAAATCGCTTATATTTATGCAGCGCCGCTTGTTCAGGTAGACTGCAGAGGTCAGCGCCAGTTATCTCGTGTTGACGTATAACCCAATGGATTGACGTCGAGATCATCGCAGCAGGAGGAGGATGCGGAGGATGCGGAGGATGCGGAGGAGGCCGATGCCAGCCTCCGTATCTCGATAGCAGCGTCGTGATGATGCAACTGAGGCGCCAGTTGCTGGTGCTGAAGACCAGTAAGAGGAAGAAGGAATGGAGGAGAAGAAGGA
Organism: Aporrectodea caliginosa; assembly: GCA_020284085.1. NCBI lineage: Eukaryota > Metazoa > Annelida > Clitellata > Crassiclitellata > Lumbricidae > Aporrectodea > Aporrectodea caliginosa. The sequence continues at coordinate 11,393 of JACEVL010002816.1, forward strand.
AGATAATGAGGAGGAGGAAGATGATGATTTAAGAACACGGTGGCTGACCGCGGGAGGAAGGAAGGGAGGTGGATTGGAAGGGAGGTGGATAGGAAGGGAGGTGGCTAGGAAGGGAGGTGGATAGGAAGGGAGGTGGATAGGGTGTTGAAAGGACAGCGAAACAGGGGCAGTCGAGCGATGATGGCATTGGGGCCTCCGTGCGCCAGGTAGCGTGTGGCTCTGGAAAATTCACAATGCATCTTATATAGTGTTATCTGCATGTGCTCATTCTAATCTAATCTAATATAAATTTATCTAATCTAATATTATATTCTATCTAATTCTATCTAATCTTGCCGCATTTAGTTGCATCTGTCCGTCCGTCCGTCAATGACTTGCATCTTATAACTTCAACTTGCGCCCTCGACCTCACAACTTTGCACTATACCCACCAAGGATGACAAGCACGTTTAGAATGATCATCGAACAATGCAAAAATAGTTGGACTGCACTGAGCCAATCAAATTTTCGGAGTTATTACTCGTATTTATAGAGAAGTAACTCGGTCTTAGGAGGATTCAGAATGTTGTTACTATATATAGTAGGACCCCATGACTTTATATAATTGTGAAATAACGTTTCGAAGTTCTAGAACGATTGATTCTACGTGTGCACTGTCGACTTGATGACTTGCCAGATCAGTAGCATGGCGCAACTTAAAACGATTAGACAATAAGGTCTATTATTTTTCACTGTTTATGATACAAACCGAAAAATTGTGAAAAACATAGGCGCCGACTCCTTGGGAGCCTTGGGTGCCAATGCACCCATTGGCAGAGAGAAAGTTCAGTGGGTGCCTGGCACCAAGCTAGAAATTCATAAAATCATAGCTTAAATTAAAATTTTTACATCATGTTACAGTAATCTCAAAACTTGTGTCACAAACAGTACAACACAAATACCCAACATTGCATGATCTCATGCACAATAGTGAGTTTCAAATACTTTTTCTAACCGCTGCATGTAACCATTGATTTCTTTTCCCAAAATGCACCAAAGTCACTTATGCAATGTAGAATATAATAAAAATGATGCCAATCATGGGTCCTGGGGTATGATCCAGGCAGTGGCACCCAGAGACAAAGCCAAAAGTCGGCGCCTATGGTCGCAAATGGACACAACAGGAAAGTCTTTGACTTAAACACATTTAGCAAGTTCACGTAAATTAATAGTCTTAGTCACACAGACTGAATCATTTATACTGAGGTATTGTTTTACTTTCTTTAAGAGAGCTGCATGGAGGCCGAAAATTTTACAGATTAGGCTACCCAATTATTCGAACGTAGGTCAAATCTATTGTTGTTAATATGTTGAACACGAAACTCACGAGTAATTTTATTTTCCTGACACCAACATCTTTTCAGGTACTTACATGTAACTGAGAGGCTATAGAAGAAGAGCCAAAGGGGTTGAACTCCCCAACTCCTCCGACCATGGGCGTCCGAAGGGGAAAGGGGCATTTGCCTCCCTGGATTTTGCGCATATTTTAAAACATTTACTTATCACCTTAGTTTTTTGGATGGCTATATGATTTTTCCACAGTTTTATATTTTATCCTAAGTTAGTCAAGATAATCTGAGAGAGGAGTAGGTAGGGAGGGAGGGATCGAGATCGTTAGTACCAGTGGCGGCGCCAGACATCGAGTATCGAGTTCGTTAGTAGGCTATCTTAATGGTAATTACGTGCAGGGGCAATTTGTATTGTATTGTATTTTCGTTTATGCAAAACTGGCAGGGCAATAACCAGCCAACGACACCAGGGTATATTTAACCTTGCTTGCCCTGGTAAAGTGCCGCCACTGGTTAGTACTAAATACTTAGTAAATAGTAATACGTTGAATTTCAATTAATGGAAGACGATTTGAACCCAAGCGTTTGAACTAGAGGTCGGTATACCCTCTATACCAGAGGGCCACTCCTGCGTCACTTCCGTTGTACTGTGCGTAGTCTATTCTGACAGGTGAAACGAAGTTTCGTTTCTGCTGCAGCAGCCGAAGAATCCTCGTCTGTTTATCTTCAGAAGGAGTCATAATTCTCTCCGTTTTTCCACCTTAACCAATCAGCCGTGGCTTCATAAACTCCGCTCTCTGCGTTTATCTCCCAAGTGTTTACAATAACACCCAATTTTATTAACCGTTGGCCGATAAACGCCGATCGCCAACAGCTGATAAACGCATTCGATCGTCTTTCGGGTCGTCATGGTTACGTAAACACGCCGAAGATCCGGATCAGACGGGAGATGGCAGCACTGCGCCGCCGGTCGAAAGCCGATTGGCTGTCGCGAGCAGGTGACTCCGCCCCTCAATTGTGATTGGCAGCAGAGATCGACAGCTCTTCAGGTGGTTGATCATCGAAGTTAAAGCTTGTTCTTAATTGGATTCAATGCTCTGCCTTGTTTCAGGTAGACTGCGTTTGGATTTTAATGCGTTTTCCATCGGACGTTGTATAAATGACTGTTTACATTACGTGTTACGTTGGATCGTAGTACAACAGAAGAACTGCTTGTAGGATCGGAGAATACCCTTCAAAAAGGGTAAAGGTTACGTCTGGTCATTCATGTGTCTTAACAGGCCTACCATACGTTTAATCTTAATAATTTCTGTTATTAATTCAAACTGACAAGTATACGCAGTATGATTACAATTCAGTATGAATGGATGACCACTAGTTATTACAGGAGTCGAATTTAAATGCATACGGCAGCCATGCAAGGCGCCCATCACGTCCTACATCTCATTTTACCAAAGCGCCATTTCGCAAATGATAGGCTGAGTGGACCTTTGGGAGGGTGCGGGAAGCGATCCCGCTTCCTACTGCTCTTCACGCCAGTGATGTTACCACTACACTATGGACCCCTGCATACGAAAGTATCTGTGAATTGTAGTCATTATCTGATATAATATAATCTAATCTAATCTAATATGATCGACCTAATTGTCTCTGATCTCATCTAATTATCTGATGACTTCTATAGCGCTGTTACAGTGTTATTGCAATGCACAAGGCATCTATAGATGGTCGCTCTAAGTGAAACCAATGGAAACTGAAGGAGTACTCGGTTGGAGAATGGAGATGACCTGCAGTGGAAATACAAGCAGGCGCAGGCCTATATATGGACCCTTACGGTGACCACTTGACCATATGAAACAGATGACCACTTAATCATGGAGGTGTAAAGGTACAGCTCATGATTCATGCAGTGTCGATTCATGCAGTGTCGAATTGTGTTCCAATCAGTCTTCTTGTTTCAGGTCAAAGGACCGTATATAAAGAGGCATTGTCTATACCTGCAACTCACCTGGATGCCAATTCCATCTTATCACTTATCATCACTTATGATTAGTTGCCGATCGTAGAAGACATGCACAGAGACTACTCATCTTGCACAGGTAACTCGTCAGAAATATGATGATGTTGATGATGATGATGCTGCTGTTGTTGCTGCTGCTGCTCATGCTGATGATGGCTTGTTGCTGATGATTGTAATAATAACGAATAACGATGACAATAATACAGGTAATAATAAGAATAATAATAGGCCTAATAATAAGAATAGCTTATTTTGTGTAGCGCCTCTTCAAAGAAGAAACTCCTAGAGGTGCATCCGACTTGTAAACGCAATATAACGATCAAAAAGCATGGCATTAACTGCAGGCGAAATATAGTTGATGCAACATCAATGCGTCTTCACTTGGCCAACCGAATTACTGCAGTAGCTCTTTGTTGGATGCATGACCATACATTAGAATCCCATCAAGTCACCGAACTGCTGCAGCGTTTAAGGTGGACTGAAGTTGGTTACTTGAGAAAAAATACAGCCCGTAAAAACAAAGTTTTTTACTATATCCATCTACTATCCTATAACGCGTCTTATGAAGCAGTTAACTCTACGAAATATAGTCCGCGTTCATTTTACGTCATAGCGTGCGTTTAATCAGGCAGCGCGCCCGTTTTGTTGCGGCCAATGGCAACGCAGCCGAAAAGTTGATTCCCCTGATTCGAAAAGTTGAGGATTCTATAAGCTAGCCTTTTGGGGAGCTGAAATTTTTATGGAATGAAGTGACCATTGCGAGGGCGAGTCTATCTGCCAAGTGTCAGGACGATTGAATGATTGTAAGTGATCGAATTAGTCGTCGCAAGATTTGACTTTTTAGCCTGTGGCTCAAACATTCAAACATTCAAACATTCAAGATTTCCGTAAGTTAAACTGATGGATAAAAGGGGAGACCGGCGTATATAATTATGGTGTTGCCATCGTCATCCCCAGGGGAGTCTATATCCCCCTAAGTCACTGGAGCAACTACCCCCTTCGCTCCCCTTCCCATGGTACGACATTAAAAAATTGAATCCCCCCTAATTTCGCAATGAGGTCTCCCCCTCTATATATTTCTTGGATGGAGCATTTGCTCCAAGGTTTACATGGTGTAGACGCCCCTGGTCATCCCTATTAGTGCATATGAATGTAAACTATGCAGTCATCAGGAACGAAGCATCTTTGGCAGATAGCGAGTGACGTTATATAGGCCTAAATGCGGATCTCATGCAGTTGATCAAATCATGTTCGACGTGAGTAGTGATATAACAGCCGGTTCTACCTCAGTCAACGCTGATTGGTCGACGCCAACCACGTGACCTATGACGTCATGTCTATAATTAGCACAACAACAATAGACATCACCTGACCTAGTTTCCATGACAACGGCGTCTTCGTAACCAGCTTGGATTATAGAAAGAGGGACTGAAATAGGGCTTGCATACTTAAGACTTGGCTAAGTTAGGGTTAGGGTTTGACGTAACTAGGGTTCGCTTAAAGGAGTGTTTACCGAGTTGACACACAGCTGCAAGTCATTGTAACCAGCTTGAATTATAGACAGAGGGATTGAATTAGGGTTCGCTTACTTAAGAATTGGCTAATTTATGGTTAGGGTTTGGCATAACTAGGGTTCGCTTAAAGGAGTGTTTACTGAGTTGACAGACAGCTGCAAGTCATTGTAACCAGCTTGAATTATAGAAAGAGGGACTGAATTAGAGTTCGCGTACTTAAGACTTGGTTAAGTTAGGGTTAGGGCTGAGGCTTAGCATTTTCGCAATGAATATTTAGTAGATGCACTTTCATTTTGGAGGCTACAAGCTTTTACTCT
>JACEVL010002817.1:0-16789 GCA_020284085.1 Aporrectodea caliginosa
TTGAGGTTATTATACTGTTGTGGTGGTCATGATAACGACAGTATATATATATTCGTTTTATTGAGAAAAACAATCTGACAAAAACGCAGAAATGCTAACATGAGTGATAATGAATAATTAAAGTTCATTAGAAAGTCTTAGAGACTTAGGATAAACTAGTAAATATTTTTATATAATGATCTGGGAATAAATTGAGAGTTGTCCTTGGGTGGGAGAGTATGGTTGTGTGCTCTAGGTCTTAATTGGTGAGAGGAGAGGGGTCGGGGTGGAGGTAGGAGTTGGTGAAGTACATGCTTGGGGTTGTGCAATATGGAGAAAAGGAGTTTAGCATCGGCTATATTGGCAAGTTCAGAGACTGTTGGAAAGGATTGCTCTAGGTAACCTAGGCGTTTGGCTCTTTTAGGAGTTTTTCCAGGCGTTCTTTATCGGAAGCCAGGGTGAGACCCCACCAGGATGGGGAGGCATATAAAAGTTTAGCAACGGTAGTGGCTTTCGTTACATTATGGAAAGAGAAGATCATAATGAGAGTACTACAATAATGTTTAGTAAGTAAGTAAGTAAGAATACTCTTTATTTGACTACCAGCAAACGCATAGATGTTGTTGTTCATAATACTTCTTATAGTTACCGGATTCCAGAGCCGCTGATGGTGCATACATTACCACTCCCATGACGATAAGCTAAGATCAAAAACCACACACAATTCTTTCTGTATCTACTGTCATTGTGAACGATCCATAAACTTCTAATGGCAGAACCCCAGAACCACTGCAAGCCTGGTGCAATATAGAGCTCTTTGCCTACTGAAATTTAGACCCATGTCTCCTGGTGATTGTGAGTTCTACAGTCACCTGTTCTACTCACCCGGAATACAACATCCTCTTCACACCTTTGGATACCCAAAATATTTCGTCAGAAAGTTAATGCCTAAGGTTTGCCAATAGAGGACCTCATTTGCTCGCAATGAGACGATGGAGGTAGCTGCTTGCGAATAATCGTGGAAGTCACCTAAATTAATATTATACGACAAAAACTTTAATTTGATCATCCAAGTCTCCGGAGCTTCATTTGGTGCAGGATTTCGGTAAAAACTGGTTCCTTTCATAGGTGCGTCGTAACCGAGACGAGTAGTAGTTTCAGTTTAACGACACTGTGTGCCTACAAAGATCATCATCGTCGCCCTCCTCCTTTATCCAGACTTGGGACTGGCACTTTCAGAAAGCGAACAGTGGCGGAGTTGATCTGAGACCAGCGGTTTGAAGAACTGACCTGATTATTTTTCCATCCACCTAACCAATGATAACCTAGCCTTACATTTACTTTATAAAGTGTCTATGTAAAAATGTACGTCTAAACCAGTTATGTGTGAACATAAATTGCCACTTACTCCCGATGACATTCCCAATGTAGCTCCAAAAATCCTGATGCTCTTGGACATGAATCGCATTTCCAAGTACTAAAACATAGAAAGAAGATATGCTGACATTGGCGGTAATCAATCGATGGAAATGGAAACCTGTCAAACAGTCACTTTCAAAAGCGACGGCGAACCTTAAGTTGTTGGACCTTTATAGACGGATAAGCTTAGTACTTATGGATCATTGTCAATTGTGAATATAGTAGCTTATGAAAAGCGGATATGTAGTGGTGACAACCGTTACAACAATAGACTTGCGAGAGGTAATAATTGTGGCATTATTGTTCTGTTACGTTTACAGACAACAAAGAGAATTGCATTACCAGTTAATAATACTATTACAGCAGCAATAACATATGCAATTACATAGACCTAATTTCAGCTGTTTGAAGTTCCCTGATCATACTGTATTTAGTATTACACCAGGCTTAAACGCCATCCGGCTTGGTTCTTAACCTCAGCTCGCAACATGACCTTTTCTACCTTTGTCGAGTACCCATTTTGTATTGACCGAGTGCCTCTGGATACGCTATGCACATAAAATGTTATCGACCAAGTTATCATTGCGTCATTTCGACGGATATTTTCATCTAACTGCAGAATTTGCCAAGTAATTTGAACATGTTGGAGTTTTCTGGTTCTAGGTTTGCGTACCGGTACCGAACTTACTCATCAGAAGTTTGTACGTTTAAAGTTTAAATGGCACTTTCTTCGCAAGTGGCCTAGACCCATTAGGCCTATAATTATGTGACTGCATCAAGCCCATCCTTTTGATGTGTACGGTCGAGTCTGAGCCATAGGGAGCGGGTACGCCGCTTGTAGCCGAGTGTTTTCGTCTAAGTGGAGGACGACCGACGCGGGCCATTGCAGTGACCTCGACCTTTAGTCACTGGTGGGTCTTCAATCTACCGACCGACACACGAAGATGGCCTTTTCCGCATATTCTGTGTGCCTCGACGGCTAGTCGGACGTTCGTCAATTTCCACCAGTGAGGGTCTGCTCGTCGGCAGCGTTATCGTGAGCGTGAACGCTGTCACCTGTGGCTGCTATACCCTATTGACGCAACTTGGCCCAGGGACACTGAATGCTATCTTCAGCTGTCGACGAGAATCCGTTGGTTGGTTCCTCGCGTGTGCGTGGGCCGCCACTGGTGACTATGTCATCTTACTGTGCTTTGTTTTGCTAATAATATTATTGATGTAATATATTCGTTCGTAATGACATTTAAATATCATTACCAAAGAATGTATTAAATTCTAACAACATATAGGCTAGCGCAGAGAGCGCCTCTGAGTAGATATCTTGAAGGGGCATTAGATAAAAATGATATTGCCAATTTTCGATGAAAACCAGATGTAATCTACGATTTCTGGCAGACGATATCAAACTAGCGATGTTCACCTGCTAACAATGAAAGTTTATTATGTTATTATTCGCGGTTTTTAGGTCAAATTTAATGGCAGACGACAATAAAACGTCTGACATGTTTCACCTGTCTTACACGATCAACCCAATTTGCAAATCCTCTACGTTTTCAAGCATGGCGTATTGAGTGCGACTGTGTTGTATATCTCTGAAGCCATAAGACATTTATTGGTTAATCCATTTAATTAAGAAATGCATCATTCTGTCTATCACGTTCAACCCAATTTGCAAAAATGGTAACGTTCTCAGACATGGCGTATTGTGCGTAACTGTGCTGTATATCTGTGAAGCCATAAAACCGACATTAATTGGTTAATCCATTTAATTAAGAAATACTCCATTCTGTCAATCTATCAATTCATTCACCCTTTTTCAAGCGTCCGTCCATCCATCTATCTTAATCGTAATCGTAATCGTAATCAAGCATTTATATAGCGCCACTCAAAAACAGAGGCGCTCCAGACTCGGGCCAATCTCTTCACTGGTAAAGCTGCCTGCTCGACCTCGTACTAAGTTGTTGAAATCCATCTGTGGATCTATTCGTCCGTTTCTCCATCCATCCATCAATTCATCCATCCATCCATCGACCCAGCTGCGACTTAGAATGTCCTATTCAAGCAATCAATCATAGAATTTATATATAACGTCCCTTCAAGGGCTCTACTCAGAAGCGCTCCAGAGCCAGGCCTGATCATGATAGAGGAAAGTCTTTTAGACTACTAGACGCTGTGCATGGCTGAGGATTCCATATCTAATGCAATTTATTTGTAAGTTTTACTGTAAATAGATTGTCTATTAAGCATGACGCCCATGGACTGGAAGCAGGACATTTTGGCGCCAAGACGCACGCGCAGCGCATCCAGGTATTTAACAATCAGTACATTGCCATGCTAACTATAAATTTTACTTTGAAATTTATTGAAATTATCTTTTGACATATCTGATCCAGGTAGGTTTAATTTAAAATGGATATCTTGGCATCTCCGCTATTACTATTTTCTGCACAGGCAGCTATTGAGTTGGCTCTGTAGTTCCAGTCTATTTTAAATGAGTTTATTAACATGCAGATTCCTTTTAGAACTGAGAAAATACTACTGCACACACCACATCCTCAGGTCAGTCAATTCTGCCATTTCTTAGGCTAAGCGTCGCAGAAATCATTTCTGGCCCTCCTTCAGATCCAACTAGATTTAGGCAAAGAATTTATTCTTAGTGTTATTTGAGAACTGTTTTCATCTACAAAATCTGAATATTCAGCCATTTTAATCGCTGAAAGTTCTGTATGGATAATAACTTTGTGGATGGTCTGGAACAAATTATTGGAGGCATGAGTAATGCACTAAAAAATGAAACATGACATTACATTTTTTGTGTTTAAATCGTTGCATTGGCTTTCTCATCGGCTAAAGCTTATTAATACTGGGGTTCAAAATCTATAAACATTCAACTCTTACCATCCACAATATTTAAAATCTCTTCATGTTCCTTAAATTTGCCATTATTCAGCCAGTTCATCTGACTGTCTTTCTTTGTTCAACCATTAATTCATCCACCCACCGACCCATCCATCCACCTATCCATTCATCCATCCTGCCAGCCAACGACTTATTCATCCATCGGTCCATCCATCTACAGTCACCCACCCACGGTCTTTCTTTGGCCATGCCTTAAACTATGACTATTCTTGGTGAACTACATTTAGCTATTTTGATTTCTGGAAACACTGTCAGCTCATCATCCGCAAAACAAACAATTACATCAAGCTACGAAAAAAAACAGAGAGAAAACTTACATCATAGATGCTGACCAACTTCAACCGATAGAGCCACGGAACAATGAATCGCTCGACACAGATTAAAGCAAGCATTCCAGAGACTACACAGAAGATGATGTACTGGACCCCATAGCTGTACATCTCCGCTGTTGTACCGAGCAGTATTGCTGGCGAAACCATGGACACAAGCAAAGAAATGGCCGTCGGAATAACCTTGAGTTGTCTATTACCCATTATGAACTCAGCGGTCGTCTTCTGTCGACCACCTGTCAGCGAATGGTAGATTCCGATGGCCAGAGAGATGACGAGGAATACAACAAGGACCAGGTAGTCCGCCCATTTCAAGTGCGACTCCATTGCTTCGATTTATATATCGGAGATATTGCCTGCGATTCAAAGCGTTTTAGTACATCGTCTTTTAGGTGGTCAGATCAATAATGTGTGTTAGTAAATATGGTAGTCTACGCGCAAAAAGCGAAGTTCCAGCTCTTGTACACTGGTTGATGCAAAATGCATGCAAGTTCTACTGTAGATATAAAATTCCGAAATCAAGGGATGTAATGTGCAAATTGGGGAATATTTTGACGCTGCAGAGCCAGTATGTTTTTAAGACTTAGTTCGGTTGTCTTCTTCGTGAATGGAAAGCATAGTTTAGGTTGGCTTCTTAGTAAGTCACTGACAAAGAAGCAGTACATCTGTTCGCTGCCTCTGCTCATGGTCCCTTTTCTAGCCATTTTATTGTCCAGCCAATATCGTTCACGATATTTTTCAGTCTCTCCTAAAATTCGCAATGGTCAGTGCCCAAAGAAACCCAAAACTCCCACCTCTCTTTAGTAGTAGTAGCCCTGGTGTTGGCGATAATAATGATGGTAATAGCGGTAGTGGTAGTAATAGCAGTAGTGGTAGCGGTGGTGGCGTTGGTGGTGGAGGTGGCAGTAGGCATTGGCCAATGGCAATGGAAATGGCAATAAACATAATCAAAGCCATAACAATAAGAGCAATAGCAATAATGACAATACCAACGATAACAACGACGACGACGACGACGATGATGATGATGATGATGATGATGACGACGACGACGACGACGACGATGATGATGATGATGATGATGATAATATAGAAATTTTCAATTCTTGGCATTGAGCACGAGATCAATGCCATCCTAGAAAATGTCGTCCCCGATTTTTGAAATCCTGACGGATCACGTGTACCTCAGGAAAAAAATAATGATGACGACACTGCTCCCAGTTAAGGTAGTAATCGTTTAAGTGTTTTTAATTCTCCATTGGTTCAATAGAATTTTTCATGCTTCACTCGTAAGTAGCTTTTACATGCCTTAACGTTTCCGTGTTTTAAGCAGCAACAGTCGTCATGCAAATAAACAGAGATTATAGTCTGCTTACAAATATCCAACATCTGCTGACTTGAAGATGTGATGCAAGAAGTGCACGCACTGTGCACACACTTTCAACAGCGGTCAAAGGCGTAATAATTAGAATAGGATATGCAGATATATTATGCATGTATAAGCAATATGAGTCGCTGCATCTGCGCCGCACGCGTCAGCCACTCACACCAATTCCCTTTCAAACTAATCACCCAACGGCGCCTTTATTCGACTAGGCCAGACCTGCCAATAACAGTATCAAGACACACACTGTCAGCCAATTTAAAATACGCCTATCATCGTCGATCTGACGGCGTCGTTAAATAAACGATATTAAGTAAGCCAATTTAAAATTTAGTCAATTTAATTTAACCATAACGAGGGATCAACCAATCGGAAACCGTGGGTGCACATGGGTGTGTGGATGGATGCATAAATATAATAGACGGACGGACATGATCGATGGCTGCTATAAAATTGAACACATCAAAGTGACATAATGTAAGAAAATATTACACGAATTATGTTCTCCAACGCTCATAAATTACATTGTAGGCCGTTATGCGAATAGCCTGCGACTTATGCAACCTCAATCACATAGGCCTACATGTATACGATACAGGTTATTAGTGGAGGTGAATTAGATGTGTCCAAATTTGTGGTCGAAAGTGATGGTCGTCCACATATTTCGATTCTATGTTGGCGGACAAAATGTGTTCATTGACAATTATTGCGGCCTGTATGACTCAGATTTTCCTGTTGTGCTCCGTGTTCAGAGCCGGTTTTAGGTATAGCCTATAGGCGATTATAGGCGACTGCCTAGAGCGGCACTTTTCAAGGGGCGCCAAATTTCGACAAAAGACATGATGGTCACTTCCGTCAAAAGCTATCATTTATGAGTAGGGGGCTAGGGGCGGCATTTTTGTCCTCGCCTATAATTATAATAGCACAAAATTGTCATAGACTGTCAAAGGCCGCCTCTGTCCGTGGTAGAGGAAGGTTCGCTAGTTCAAAACAACGCTAGCTACAACATAGCTAGATACAGTAAAGCCTTCCTTTTCAAAAGATCATGTCCTGATTCCACCTTATATCCTTTTCTATCGCGTCGCTCCATTGCCAAAGCCATCTATCCTAGCCATCTGGCTAGCCATACGATTGACCTCTGCGTTAAAGCCTGTAAGCATCTAAGTTTCGCTCGTTGAAAATTTCACTAATACAGTCCGTGAGACTTTCTAAGAGAGTATGTCGTATGCAAACTTTGTATGCATCTGCAATGGAAGCTGATGCTCATTTTGGGAGCGAACTATTTATTTCCAATCATGTCTCAACACTGTTCATATCGTGAAATTTTCCGGACGACGAAAATATTGCACTTTCGTATTTTATTTTAGTTGTAAATGTAACAAATCATTAAGTTTCTTCATTTCTTAAATTTTCTCATCGTGTACAAAACTAGACATTCGGAGAATTGATGAAGGGTTTAGCCTAGAGCAACAAAATTAATGCAATTTTAGTTTGAACCTACCGCTTTGTTACAATTCAACATTATTGCACACTGACGTTGCGAAGTGTCCATAGCAGAACAGCAGAGCGAGACTATAAACCGAAGTCAAGAATATACACACACAAAACCGATGGCGGCAAAGCACTATTTAGAAAAGCCTAAACCGAAGCGGAAAGTGAAAGCTACTTTGAAAATAAATAGAAAAATTAAAAGCGACTAAAACGACGATTTCAATCTATATATAACTCGTCTGTAGACGTATAGGGCCTACCATGGATTAAATTTATATTTTTGCAGGTCTTCGTTAACCCTAGGGCTACCAAGCTTTTTTGTAACACTGGCTACCAAGGGGGGGTGGTTACCACCCCCTGGATTTCGTGTTTTGTTTCACATATCATAACTTGTAATATAGCATTGTATTCAGCATTCATTTCTGCACAGAATGGTATATGTAGTTGTACATTATGTGAATGCACCTCGAAATTACATCACTTTTAACAACGGAACCCATTAATTAGCAATATTGTTTATTATTGCGTACATTTTGTACTTTTGGATAACAAATATAAGATTATGTGTGTTTTGAAACTAATCTATGTATAAAAGATACACAAAATCATCCCTACACATGTTTATATAGTATAAATGTACATCCATACATATATATCCATACATATATATCGGTTTACGTTGTAATGCTGTATTCAGCCATTTTCACACAGATTACGCGTATTATTATTTATTTTGATCACTTCCGGTATTCAAAAGACAAAGACGTAGGTATGCAAGTGAAGCTCTTCATTCCCTCTAAAGAATGGTATCTTTGTTTCTCTTCCAGGAAGACAAATGAATACGCTACAGACAAAAAACTAAAAGGGGAGTGCTTCCATTCAGCCATTTTTCACGCATATTACGCGTATTATTATTTATTTTGAGCACTTCCGGTTGTCTCAGGTCAACTCCGTGACCATAGAAATGTAGCCCCACATTCCTTCTATAGAATGGTATAATTTGTGTCTCTTAATATAAAATTACGGATAAGATATAGTCGAAAATCTAGAGGAGTGGTATCCACCCCCCCTGGTACATCGGGTATATTGGGTATAACTTTTGAACGGTGTGAGATATCATCTCACATTGTACCTCAAAACGTGTGTAAATGAACCCCTAAAGCTACCTAAAAGGTCAATTTTTATTCCATGCGGAAAAAGTTTGAGATGAAAAAAACCTAGGGGGGTGGCAACCACCCCCCTTGGTAGCCCGAGGGTTAATACTGAGACGATAACTTCAAGCTTTACCCTTTGGTTCGGTTTTAACTCTTACCTCAATTAGCTACATTGGTCAGAGCATAGGATGTATCCCGTGCGCCTCTGCGTAAGAGTGGATTCGCCTCCTGATGCTGGCTTATTGAAGAAATTTAATTCTCGGGTTAGCACGGTCCTTACAAGGGGACCTGACATGGAGTGACGTTCATTCAACCGGGCAGCGGTGTTGAAGGATCTCATGCAATCAATTTATTGAAAACGAGCACGGTCAAAGCTCTGCGGTTGCTCTAGCATGGTCCGTACACGCCGTATAGGCCTATCCTACTACATAAGAAATCTCAAATATAATAATAATAATAATAATAATAATAATAATAATAATAATAATAATAATAATAATAATAATAATAATAATAATAATAATAATAATAATAATAATAATAATAATAATTACGCAGGATGATTACCATTCAGTATGAACGGATGATCACAAGTTATTACAGGAGTTGAATTTAATGGTATACGGCAGCAATGCAAGGCGCCCATCACGTCCTACATCTCATTTTACCAACGCGCCATCTCCCGAATGATAGGCTGAGTGGACCTCTGGTATGGTTGCGGGAAGCTATCCCGCTACCTGCTGCTCTTCACGCCAGTGATGTTACCACTACTCTATGGGACCCCTTCAATGGCGTGGCAACCAAAGAAACGGGCAGCTGTGGTGAAGGATCTCACCCGATCAATTCACTGAAAAATGAGCATGGTGAAGGCCATACGGTCGTTATATAAAATTGTGTACATTTACATTTTAGATTTATTTGCATGGGTTGGCTGTCCAACACGTCAACCATTAGACTGTCTACAGTTCTATAAAGGTTTAAAATTCGGTGTGGCTTTCCACTATGGCCTTGCACCTTGCCACACTTGATCCTACCTCATGCTAAAATTAAATAACCATACTGCACCTTAATTGACACCTTATCATATCCGATCTGTAAAATATATACAAATATAGAAATTATCTGGTTATCAATCACGACAAAACGTTCTGCTTGTTAAATGTGAATGTTAAAGTTCTGGCCACCGCATACTATATTACACGCTACTACTAATTGATTGGTCTCAGTGGTGCGTTCGTTAATTATTAAGTCTAGACAGGCGATCTAGGAGCAGGACGATTCTCTTTCGTAATATTTCGGTTTTCCATTTCTTCGCCACTTCTAATTTTCCTGCGAAACCCCGTTTTCAGTTTCATTTGAAGTCTTCATTTCAAAGTCGTTGAGAAAATGATCTTCGTATTCCTTCAGACCCTGAAAGAAACAAATCCGAGCTGAGCTATCGAAGAAATTTTCTCGTAGGGTCAGGTAAGGATGTCGCTCATTTATTCGACAATATTAAGAGGACTATAGAAAGTGGCAGATGATTAGGAGTATACGCGGTGGGAGATAGCATAAGTTAGAATAAGGTGTGATAAGGTAAGATAGGATAAGATAGGATAAGATGATATCACATAATAGACCTAAGTGACTTTATATATTTGAGCGAATTCTAAAGAGGGTACCGTCAATAAAACACGTGAGAACTCATACTTGAGTAACTAAAGTCTCTGCTTGTATCAGTTTTTTCAAGCCACAAAAAATTACATCATATCCGTAATATAAACAACAGCTATCTTCTAACTTAACAACTTAGTTTACTGTTAGACATTTCTTTGCGGCTCCTTATTGAAAGAAATCATATTATTTTGCTTGACAGTTTAAATATTCTGGCTTTACATGTTTTGCCATAAATTACTTTAATGCATAATTTGATGTTTAATTTAACTAAAATGCATGGCCATTATGCATAAACCCCCTGCCTATCGATTCTGTTTTGATTAAGCGCCTGTGAATAAGCTGGTTCCCGCGACTTCGCTTTTGTGGGCGCTCTAGAAATATCGAGTTTACGATAACGATTACGATAGATACCGACAGTCAGTTGTGCTTCAGGCGCCCACATGGCGGAGCAAAAATGTCCTGCGTTAAACTGGAGGTCATGGAGGAACTCAAAGCTATTTTGATCAATTGAGTAAAGTAGTTGACAAGTGGACTTAAAAAGAGATGAGATTGTCTTGCACAAATGGCCGCTTATTGGATGGCTTTATAAACTGATGATAACGATGGTGGTGGTGGTGATGATGATGATGATTAGTAAGAGCAGGAGGTGGAAGAGGAGATGGTGGAGAAGGAGGGGGAAGAACAGGAAGAGGGCAATGATGGTGATTGTTGCATTTATGTGGCGCCTACTTTACTTTCCTGAAGCGATGCCTTGTTCCCATCTTTGAGGTGTTCCTGGTTTTCGTTCGCGTCTGACCATCCACAGACGTTGAAGCGCATAAGAAGACGTTCATCCACCTTCGCCTCCAGGTCTCTGTCCCCTGTTTCATAAGCAAAGTTCAGGTAGACACAATGCTGCGTTGAATTTCTTTTGATGATCTTGTTTCTATTCTAAAGGACATCCGTTTGCTACATAATGCATCACGACAACATCTATGTAAAAGTCTAATCCTATCAGATCGGATTAGATTAGCGTCGATTAGATTAAATTCAATTCTAATAGACTCAGTTTCAATACGTTGCATCACACACATTACGGATTTGGATGGACATGCATTAGAGCAGAAGTAGTATTTAGAAAAGATAACATTATATTGAACTTACTCATAATAAAGGATGCTATTATACCGATGACACCTGTGACGATGGCTCCAATTGGTAAGAACCAACGATATGATATGGCATAGAAATTCTCTATTCCATGAATTTGAATCTGAAAAAGAACAAAACGTAGCCTTTTATTTGCATATAATATGTTAAATACATTTTTAAGAAATGTAGCGCGGCGTTGTGTTATCTTTATAGCTTAGACTATGCATGCCTTTTTTTGTTCATGAGAAAATCATATGCAGTGTAGCGACAGAAATGCAATACGTTTGTAATGTAGTACAATGCCATGTAATATATTCTTGAAGACAGTGCTTACCACGTGTGTTCCTGCGTCTGGAATAAAAACCTCAGTTGTTTCGTTCCAGTTGTTTTTGGCCCAAATTCCATCATCGACCTCGAAGTGCGTGTAGTTGGTATAGTTCAGTGAAGAGGTGAGGAAAGAGGAGCTACTGTTTCCAAGGGAACAATGCTCCACGGATACTGGAGGCAGAGGAGGGTGTTTGTGGCGGAGAGTCATAGACCCAATGTTCAGCCAGAAGGTAAACAGAACTCCCACGATGCCCCCTAACAGAGTGCCCTTGAACAGAAAAATGTCACCCAGAACTCTGGCTAAAACTACCGTCGCCATTACCATAACATTCCATCACATAACAACAATGGTCTGTCTGTTTTTCTGCTTCGACGATAGAGATGGCCAGCCTGTATGGACTAGCTTGTATTTTGATAAAGATTTGCTTGGATTAATATTAAATTTTTGCCATTTAAAGATGTGACATCGTCCGAGAGAAATGACCACTTGTCTGGAATGGACTTATTAACAATTTCCATAAGATTATACCGTCAGAAAATCATGGTAGCAATTTCAGAACGTTGGGCCCAAAATTTAATCACTTTTTAAAGATTATTTGGCGGGAAATAACCTATAAATATTGAAACTGTCTCTACCCGATGCGTTAATACCAGATATTTGGCCTTAATGCATCACGTGGAGTAATATAGGTAGCAACACAGCGATTATTAGCTTCAGGTGCAGTAATTAGATGCAAAAATCAATAATCACGGTATTACGAAAAAGATCATTTTCTGGCTCATCTACACGGTGAGTCATAAAAACCCGTGTCCCTACATATTTTACTTTAACTTTGTCATATATCATATTATGTCAAAGAAATTTTAAGTAAAGATAGAGAGGGTATTACTGAGCATTAGGAAAGTTAAAGTTTTTGTTCATTTTGACCCCATTGGGCATCCACGCATGCACGAAGACGCGTATGCCAATGCTTGATTGACTCATCAATGATGCGCTGATCCATTTAGTGCCATGCCTCCACAATTCGATGACGCAACTCGTTGACATCGTTTATTCGATATCTGTTACGGTAGACCTCTTCTTTCATGACACTCCATATCTTATACATGTAAATAAGGGCTGTTAGGTGGTCGCAAAGTAGGCGGGATGAAATCAGGTGTTTCAGTTTGCAGTAACTCAACAGTCTCCCGAGCCCTGTGCCCGGGAGAGCTATCGTGCATTGATTCCTGCTGGAAGATTAAATACTCCGTTATTTTACTAATGTCTGGCAACAGCCTTGCATTAGTAGGCCTATCAGCTCTCGGTAATCCTGTCCATTGACCTTTAGCACTCGTACGATGCATTTGAAGCATATCTTTCTGGCTGAGTTCCAGCGATTCAACCTGTTGAAAATTGTCAACCGTTCTGGTCGTTCGCGTGCGGTCGCTATCTGGTTGACAATGAAAAGACCCTTTTTTTCGATCTTTGAAAAGAGAGGATTTACCACGAGTCCACCGTTAATCTGAAAATCCTTTAACAATCGTTTTGCGATGTCGGTTTTTTTCTTTAAAATTATTTTATAGCATGCTTTATCTTCTTCGGTAAAAACCATTTCGTTGGGGTTGTTGTGACGTCATTATAGTTTAGGCTGGTTCAGTTTTTTATAAGAAACAAAATATATACTACATGGCTAGACCATCAAGCGTCATTATTCTGAAATTTCACTAAAATTGATGGTTGTCTACATGAGTTATGTTACATTATGTAGGGACACGGTTTTTTATGACTCACCGTGTAGAAAGCGACAAGTGGTTCCTTCTCTCGGCCGACGTCACAGTTTCACCAACATCAGAAAATATACTATGCAAGGCAATATTATATCTATTTTTAGCTGCTTGAGCTCTGCATTCTCAAATACAGCTGCTTCTCGTTTATACTTTAATCCTTAGCATTTAAGGCCACATGACTTAACAGGTAATCTTAGGTCGGATTGTAAATAGTCTAAACAGCCGGATTTGAAGCATAATCAACCTTGGCAACATCGAAGTCAAAGTCATCGTCATTATCTTCATCACCACAATCAAGATGGCATTGATGATGCTTCTAAATCTTACAACTAAAAGTTTAGTCCACTCCAGAAGCCAAGAGCCATCAAAGGATGATAAAAATTTTAACCTTCCAGTTGGCATGTTTGGAGACAGCGCCGAGGACGAAAAGCCCAATCATTGGACCGCTGACCGAACTCTGCATGGCAGACGTCACCTGCCAACGCACGAGCAAAAAGCCGTGGCACTAGTAGCAATATTGTATTGTGTTGTATTGTATTTGGCTATTTATAAAGCGCTTCTCACAGCAACAGCCTTTCAGAAGCGCTATTAGTGGCGGGTGTAGCATAGTAGGCCTAATAATGATAGTGGTAGTCATAGTTCTTTTTATAATACTACTAGTTGAAGTAGTCCTACTGCTGCGCTTACTACTAAAGCAGCAACTGATACAGCAACAACTAACCAGCCACCAGATACTTAACAGCTACAGTTAGAAAATACCAACCAGTTACCAGCCACCCACAAGCTACCAGCTACCTACAACCTACCAGCTTCCAGGTACGAGTAACAGCTACCTATCAGCAATCAGTTACCAGATATCTAATAGCCACCAATTAGCTCTTTACCAGCTACATGGGACTAACCAGTAACTAGCTACCAGACACTACAAACCAGCTAACAACAATCTACCAGCTAGCAGCAATCAGCTACGAACCCGCTACCAGTGATCGCTACTAATTATCTAGAGGCTATCATCTACCAGTTATCATCTATCCATATCTATCATCTACCAGATATCTTACCAGCTATCATCTATCCCTATCTATTATCTACCAGATATCTATCATCTACCAGCCATATGTCATCTACCAGCTATCATATACTGTGAGTTCCAGATATCAGTCACCAACTATCACTTACATACCAGCTTCCCATCTACCTAGGCTATCATTTGCCAGCTATAAATTGCCTAGCAGCTCTGACTACCACTACACGTACAACTTCTTCTTTAAGTTCTCTGCCCTTCGGCAGGTTCCAGCCTCCAATGACGCCACTCCCTCCGTGCTGTGCCCCCTCCCCCAACTCGCTGCATCCGTCGGCCATCCACCCCAGCATCACCCTCCCCGGCCCCTCCCCTCCTCTTCTCCTCCATGATTTCCCCCAGAAGGGAGTCCCCAACACGTGCCCCACCCAGCTCCTCCGTCCCTCCCCACTGCTGCCACCAGCGATCGCTCCCCATCAACAACCTGTAGCACCTCGTCATTGCAAGCGTTTCTTGGGAAATTAGAGAGGTGGTTTCCCGTTGCCTTCCTCTCAGTGTTTTTAGCGAGACATCATCTCCGAGCGTCGATGTCCTTCATCGTCCGTCCTTCCGACTCCTTGTCTCTGGGTTCGCATATACCGGCGAGGGCTCGGTCGTCCACCACTTACTTTGTTTCCAACAGGGGTACCACGTGAAGGTGGCGTGGTGGACATTTGGGTGGCAGAGGCTTTTAGAGACGCTTACACCCCCCGTACACACCCCAACTACACATGTAATAATAATGATTGTAATAATAATAATAATAATAATAATAATAATAATAATAATAATAATAATGATAATAATAATAATAATAATAATAATAACTGTAATAGCTGATTGGCAATATTCTCCAGAGCAAACTTGAAAATTATGGGATTCGAGGAATGCAACGTGACTGGTTTAAGAGCTATCTTGATCAAAGACTTCAAAGAGTTGGCTGAAAGAAAGCCACTTCAAAATTCAAAATTATAAAGCGCGATGTTCATTAGGATCTAACTTAGGTCCTTTGCTATGGTTAATTTACATTAATGATTCACCCAATGCCTCTTCAAAATTGAGATCGATTTATATTATTTATCGATGAAACTGATATTTTAATATCTCATAAATTGCTCATAGACTATTGCGAACTAAACTATCAATTATAACTGACTGGAGTAAAGTGAATCGATTTTCTCTGACTTTACTGACAACTAATTTTTGTATTATTTAGGTAGTATGGGAAAAGAATCCCTTATTCTGACTATTCAGTGGGCATTGAAAGTTCAAAAAGTTGCAAGTTGAATCGGCTAAGTTAAATTGTTTGGAGTTTTTATTTATGAAAACCTCACCTGAATTGAACACATTAGTAATATTGGATAGAATAGCCAAAATGTGGGAATACTTTCAAAAAATTAATGTCTGCTCCCTTCCCACATATTAATTAATTTTTTTATGCCTTGACCTATCCATATCTGGCGTAAGTAGTACTATTTGTTGCTAGCTGGCGCATTACAAAGGAGCTACATAAATATACGTGATTCTCCCATAGCCTAGGTTATTAATGATCACACGTCCACGCGTTTCTTTTAAAAAAAAACTATCGGAAATCCTCAAGATATCGATCGATGAGTCATCGCGCGCGAAAGTTCCCAACAGTTTCGATCAGTCGTCAGTTTTGATGATGAGTCGTCACACGGTCGAAAAAGTCTTCGTTATTGACCCACGAATTAAAGGACTCCGGATAGCCTCAGCCATTTAACTAAAGACTTCTTTCCGCGTTTCCTGATAACCTTCTCGATTCTAAATAATTCTTGAGTCGTCTTCTGTAGCTCTTGCTCGTAAAATGACTCCTGAATTTCTTCTCCGTTATAATCTTTAATCTTATATGTTGGAGGATCTGTGTATTGAACTCCAGACACGGTAAACACCTCTTCAGTCCATCTCGGTGTGTATCCTTTTTCAAATGTAGTCTTTTTCTTCGTTATTCTAACTTTATCACCTACCGAGAATATAGGCTTAATGGGTTCAGAAATCTCATCACCGTACAAGTTCATCCATACAGTCTTTTCATTATTTTTCAGGCTCGCTTTTGCAGGCGTCATTTTAATAGAAGAATGTCTCACGTTGTTATAATTACTAACCATTTCGCCTAATACATCGATATATCTTCGAGTTGAATTAGCTGTAA
>JACEVL010002818.1:0-16327 GCA_020284085.1 Aporrectodea caliginosa
TAACTATTCCGATATAAGCTCTCAGATTTCAACCTTGGCCTTGCTTTCGACTAGACATGGCGAAATATTGGATAGGGTAGTTAACCGTTTGGATGATATGGGAACCCGGTTAGACCTGTTATGGACCCGTGAGGACCCTGATTTGGGGAAAGCCCCAGTCGTTCTCACCTCGAGAACCGCGGAAATGTCCCGCCTTGTAACCACCTCGGACCTCGGCCTGGTAACTACATCCGTTCCTGGTTTACAGAGTTCGCAGGATTTGGGTTCCTCTCATACGGTGACCAACTATGATCCCTCCATCCAAGGCCGGTCTAGCTCCCCACAATTTGGTTCTACGGTGTTCCGGGGTCCGGAAGTCGCCACCCTACCTGGGGAATGGAGGCCCGACGAACTAGGGGCTGCAGCTGCACTGTTCTCCCTGGGGGCCAGTGATCGGGGGGGACGACGCAACAGTTTATCTCATACTATCTATGATTATTATGTACTGACAAATTTCATTAACTAACAAAGCATACATTTATTATAATTGATTAAGGTATTCTTTTAAACTGTTCATGTATCTTACAAAAACACTAAAATAAAAATGTTCATTAACCAAAGAAGTATACATGTATTATAATTGTTTAAAGTAGGCCTATTCTTTTAAACTGTTCATGTATCTAACATACATAATAAAAAATCAATTAACCAACAAAGCATATATAAGACATAAGAAACAAAAAAATTAATTTCATTACGCGCAAATTTGAATATACGCGACGGCTTAAATTTCAATATCCAGCGTTTAATCCAAAATCAGAAATTAATAATATAAACGCACATAAAAAAAAGTTATTGAGTAACGCTTACGAAAGTATTTATAACCAGAGGTAAACTGGTTTAAAGGTGTCCAAATGGAGGTTCTTCAGCGAGGTTCTCGTACTGTCTCGCCCGTTGACGTGAATCCTACATCATCGCATAATTCACCTTATAATTGCGATTACTTGTCTTATCGCTCGAATACTTCGAATTATTTCTGCAACCAGAAAAGCTAAGTTGCAGGAAAATCAGTTTATTTAGACGCGTTTAATCCAAAATCAGAAATTAATAATATAAACGGACAAATACATACCTATTACTATTACTAAATAACACAATAATAATAATAATAATAATAATAATAATAATAATAATAATAATAATAATAATAATAATAACCGTTCCAGACTTTTATCATTTTAATTAATCTTGAAGTCCCTGAGGGATCATGTTTACCTAAAAAATAATAATAATGATAATAATAATAATAATAATAATAATATTCTTTATTGAAATACAATGCGTGTATGTAATGTGTTACGCAAAGCGGACCGAGACAATTATATTGTGACGTCACACAAAGGACTTCGTTTATAATTATTACCGCGCGTAGCGGACAAGCAGCGGCCAATACCACACTGTTATTGTTATGTCGGCTATCTTGTGATACGGTAAGGTGAAGAGTTTTGACGATCGCCGCGCAGCGCGAAAGCATGACACGTTTGAAGGGGAGGAGAGGGGACAGGAGAGGAGAGGAGGGAAGCAGGCTCGAATTCCGCGTCGGGTCGTTCGAGACCGGCGCAGACAGCGAGTAGTCACCTTTATAGGTCGATCGAGTAAGAATGACATCGCTAGGGTTCGCTTGGGGCTAACACAGCCAGCGGGTATTCAACGCTATAGGTCGCAAGATTTTTTGTTGGTCAGTAGACCTATATTAAATCCGTTGCCAGAGAGCGATTCGTTTCAAAGAGAGCACAGTTAGAAGATAGGAAGGGGTAGTGCAGGGGAGGGGAGCTGGATATTGAAATTTAAGCTGTCGCGTATATTCAAATTTGCGCGTAATGAAAGTTGGTAGGTGGAGCTGCTATGCCGTCAACAAGATGCCGTTAAATCGTTGAAATCAAATCTCGGCATGTTCGCTCCTCTTCCTTAAACTCGGGTGGTGCCAGTCCGAATCCCGGATAGAAAAGGAGGGGGACGCTAATCATTTTAGTAATGACACAACGTCGCTATGAACGTGGAACGTGAAATTCGTCGCCTCAGTAGCTAGATTATGATTGCCAGGCAGTCTTGAGAAAATAGCTCCATCCTACCTTAGAGCAGGGATTGAATTGTTGGGGTTGGAATGGTTTAACCCCAATTAGCCAATTCATTTTTCTACCCCTACATTTAAATCCTAGAAATTACCTTATGATTAGCCAAGCCCCAGCGCAGCTTTCAAATGATTCAATGTATCTTATTTCGCTTAATTAAAAAAACTATTGCCTGAGTTTTTCTTATTTTGCTTTCATACCACTTCTGTGTTCGTTAAATCATAATTTTTCCTAGAACCGTAAGTCTTCTGAAAATAAAACTCAAGGGTTTTCTTATAAGTATTCTCCATTGTTCGAATTGTTTGATCGGTATATCAACAACAGTTTATCAAGAATAGGCCAATCGCTTCTAGGTACGTGAGAAATTACGGTCATGTATGAATAATTTTTCAACCCTCCCAGTTTAAATTTGACAATAATATTCAAACATATCGAGCTGTACATTAACGCAAATGCCCTCATCACACACCTTTAAAACACTTGCCACGACGTTATTTATACGTCCCAGCTGGCTTCAATGTTAATTTCTTCGTAGTCCATCGCTAATCGGAAACATTTGCCGTTCTACAGTGAAACTGTAAAAAAATATAATCCTATATATCGACGTCAACGGCCGCTATTGACGTCGCAAGATATCAATAAACAGCTGAGACTACACAATGAAATACGATTTTGAGTTTGAACACCTTTAATAAAATGTTTCATTCTACCATAAATCGTGAAATTGAATTGCGTGAGCCTATGCCATAACTCCGCCACTGTTCGCTTTCTGACAGTGCCGGTCCCAAGCCTGGATAAAGGAGGAGGGCGACGCTAATGGTCTTTGCCACCACACAGCTAGTCGTTAAAAAGAAAACACACACACACACACACACACACACACACACACACACACACACACACACACACACACACACACACACACACACACACACACACAGCCTATGCCATAGGAACGGTGCGATAAGATCTCGCTAAACTGATGGTAACCAACCAGTGGTTACTTCGCAACAGTCATTTTCGGGTAGTGCCAGTCTGAAGCCTGAGTGAGTAAGAGGGCGACGCTAATCAACTTGACACAGGGTCGTTTAACTGTGACTATGTATGCATAGGCCTACCTAAATTCATTTATTAGAAAATGTGTTACTAGTAAAATCTATAATATTGGTCAGCTTCGCAGGCCCAACATCTAAAAGTTTCCTACTAGCGCCGGTGAATAAACTGGTCCCTGTGACGTGGCTTTTGTGGGCGCAGAGACATCTTAGAAGATTATCATTACATAGCATTACATATTAGAATTTGTTTTGTTTATGTCGGAGTTCATTACCTGGTCGCAGATCTCTTCGTTCTTCAACACATGGTGATCAAGTTGCTATTCCGAGGACACTGTCATTACGAAACATGCGATCTGCGACGTAAGGTAGCCTACTTCTTTCTTTCTCTGCCTCTATTTCACAAGCGATTGAAGACCATTCTTTCTGTTTCTGGTATTGTGTAGGCCTAGCCGCCTAGTCATAGGTCGGTAGCACCTTTGGTGAGCTTTTTCTTTAAGAGGCGCTATATAAATACGAACTTAAAAATTTCATTACTGCTGATGCAGACTTTAGCGACGTCTTATGTCTGCAATTGCTGCCGATGTCTTTAACGTCGCCCTCCCTCTTTCTCTAGGCTTCGGACTGGCACAGGTAGGATAGTGGTATGGTAATAGCGAAGCTTTCAGAGGTCTACACCGCTCTATACTAAGTAACTAGGGGACACACTAAGCGTCAGGGAGAGCGAGTCTTAACCAGGTTCAAACGAAAGATTTTGTAGCGCAATCGTTCAGGATACCAGAGTCGAGATCCAATGCTTTCAAAGGTATACCCAAAACGAATCAATCACAGAATAAGACTGGACGACATAGACGTCATCCTTTTATTAGAATAGTTATTATCCTGACCTGAGGCAAGAGTAAAAATATTATAATTGAGTATCAACATCTAGTGGCCAGGCATCAATCGATGGCGTTGAGCAATTGACAGTGAAGGATTTTCTCAAGGTTCCAACACAGTAGGCTAACTGTTTCATGGGAGGAGGATCGAATCCATGCTCTCCGCCTTACAAGACAAGCACGATGACCAATCGACTAAGTCTGCGTCCAAAATGGATCGCATATTTTGTCCATCGTTACAATATCATGATAGTACATTAATTTTGTCTACAATTTCCATAATAGTCATTGAACCCGATAGAAATTGACGACTAATATCGTTGATAACACTTTCTATTTTAAGGTGTCTAAATTGGGCTCGTATTTAAGTGCATCCAGAGTAGAGTTGTGTTTATTCTTCGCCATAGGCATAATGCATCCACTATTACACTTAAATAAACTCCGCCAATGCCGTACTCGGGTAGTGCCAGTCTCTAGCCTGAACGAAAGAGGAGGGCGACGTCAATCATCTTTGTTACGACGCAGCATCGTTATGCAGTTTACTACTACTATAATAACTGCTAGACTTAAAAATCTATGGTTTGGTAGATCGTGACCGTTTATTGCATTGACATGAAAGCTAATTAGGAAACATTTAAGTTGTACAAGAAAAAAGAATGAACTTTTTCTTCTCTGCGATTTAATTAGAGTCAGCAGAGGAAACGAAGAAATTGAGGAAATCAACAGTTAAGATAAAGAAAATGGCTTAGATCTTGAAGAGAAGAAGGGGAATAAAAAAGATGATGAAGAAGACGATGATGATTACGCGTTTTTACTGTAATTAATTTTTTGAGCACGAATATTCAACATTAAATTTTGTCAACATTCCACCGAATACGATTCGAATATTCGTCACATGTCTACTAGTAGGCCTAATCCATCAGAACATTGCTTAGCAACTTTGCTGACAATTTATTATGCAGAACACAACAGAATAATATTATAACAGAAGAATTAGAAGATTGCATAGCAAATAGTGTTAGATTGTGCAATCTATGAAATGCGTATGTCATCTGTTGTCGAGAGTTTTTGCAGACTAGTCTAAGAGGAGTCGCCAGTCGCAGGCCCAAGCACACATGTGGATCCGACCAGTGAATTCCAGTCCAACGTTGATAGATAGCATCAAGTTCAAAGTCTACATGGACAAAACAGCGACGATAGCATTGGAGCGACGACAGACGGTAGCACACGTTAAGGCCACAGCACAACAGGCAGATGACGAAGTCCGGCTATTCCTAGAGCCGCCGGGTGCACGTAGGACAGATATTCGTCTCCTGCCTGTCTGTAAATCGAAGCTCCACCAGTGACTGTCGGTCTGGGTCACTCCAATGACCCACGTCAATCCAAATCCACAAAGACAAAATTTCTCGACAACAGATGGCGTACGCATTTCATAGATCAAACACTGTATGAGGGAGACAACATAGATCAGAAAATAATGATCGTAACTTTGTCCCACTAAGTGATGGCGAACATTCCCTGATTCCGTCGCCGCCAACTTCCCTCTTCTTCCCTTCTCCCTTCCCTCTCCCTCCTTACACTTCATACAAACTTAAATTAATAGGTTACTGTCAACTACAACAAGACAGACGACGTCAGCTATTTATGGGACGAAAACAATAAGTAATTAGGCTAAGTGAAGACGTCTGTCATCATTGCGGGAGTTAAATATCCAGGAATACACGACCGTTAACTGTCGTTGCTTTAACTTGCTTTATACCAAAGAAACGCAAAAATTACTTCAGCACAGGGCCAACAAGTGTTGTTAACTATCAGCTCCACTTCAAAAGATGTTCGTGACCGGACTGCATCGTCACAAAATAAAGATACTCCTTTGCTGTAAAGTCTGTTGTTGGCATATTTAGGATTTCCCGTCATATAGCAATAATTGACTGTAGACTTTTGCAAAACGTCTTTCGGACTGTTTGCTCTAATGGCAACTATATGTATTGTATTGTATTCATGCATTTGAAAAGCGCCTCTAGTAGGGCGAACCGTTCGGAAGTGCTCCCAGTGTGCTAAGCCCTCGAAAGGAAGCAGGTTTTGAGAAAAGCGAAGGAAGAAGAGAGACTGCTAGATAGAATATGTGTTGTTTATTTACATTAAATATTTTATACGAGAGTGCTTATGACCAGCTGATGATAATATTATACAACCGTTAAATTCTGCAGTATCAGAATGAAAATGTAATGTTAGGTGTTCGACCATTATGATCAACCGTTTACGTTGCAAATAATGAAGAATGCTCTCATTACACATATTTAAACCGCTTTCAACGACGTTATTTAGGCTATATTTCCCAGCTGCCTACAGAATTTTTTTTCACGTGTCATTAGCGTCACGTATCGGAAACATTTGCCGTTCTATGGAATGCAGAGCTCTGTGTTGCCATAGGATGAAGTTAAACTGTGGATTCCAATGTTTAATTCGTTGAATTTAAAAATGTAAGGTAAACGTCAACGATCTTGGCAACCGTAGGATATCGCTAAATACCGACTAAAGCAGCGTGTATAGCATCGCGAGGACTTCATTTAACCATTCCTTTTTATATTAGCCCTTTTTGTGAATCTGCATGAAAAAAGAATCAAGTTACTCATAAACGTTTTATTAATAAAATCCATATTACTCGACTTAACAGACCCTAAATATAGACCCTACAATTTTTTTGTTTAGGTCGGGATTTATTAGGCCTACCTGGTCGCAAATCTCTTCGTTCTGCAACACATGGTGGGTGATCCGGATGTTTCACCCAAAGTGAACTGCCACAATGAAACATGGTTGCTTTGCAGTGGTCATTCTGGGACTGAGTACCACGCAATCTGCGAAACGAGCATCTTCTTTCTTGCAATATTTTTTTATTTCGCAACTGGTTGAAGACCATTCCGTCTATTTGTGGCCTTGTATTAGTTC
The DNA here is from genome assembly GCA_020284085.1 of Aporrectodea caliginosa. Lineage (NCBI taxonomy): Eukaryota > Metazoa > Annelida > Clitellata > Crassiclitellata > Lumbricidae > Aporrectodea > Aporrectodea caliginosa. The sequence goes on from JACEVL010002818.1 coordinate 6,991, forward strand.
CAGGTCTTGATGACCTTTGATGAATTTTCTCTATAAGGCGCTATATAAATATGAACTTACAATTTGTATTTTCGTTTTTACTCTCTTTTAAATCTGATTAGTTGCTGTTTAACGACGCTGTCATAACAAAGATAATTAGCTCGCCCTCCTCCTTTCTCCAGGTATGGATCTGGCACTACCACACCTGGAGAAAGAGGAGGATTGAATTTGTAGCTCGATTACTTTCAGTGCTTTATAACATCTTGCGGCTGCCAGAGACGCTGACCATGACGCCATCGGTGAATTTAACTTCGCTGAACACGATTAAAGAGGCGCATAAAGATGGGACTGCAACTATAAGAGTACAAGCAGTGGCGACTTAGTCTGGATTACTTTTAGCAGTCTACGACATCTTGCGGCAAAATGAGCCGTTAACAATGACCCACCAAACCGCGTGCTGGAATGAGAAGGTACTGATTGAATAACGTTAGTGCAATTATTTAGACCTTTATGTTAAGCCGTCTTAAAGGTGTCCAAATGGACAATCATGGGAATGTGTAATAGTGCAAATTTACAAAAATATTATCAACGTCAAATGCGTTTTCTGCCACAAGATGCCGTTAAACTGTTGGACTTAAATCTCTCCAGGTTGGCGCCTCTACCTTGCATTCGGGTGGTTCCAGTCCAAAGCCAGAATTATTGAGGAGGGGCGACGCTAATCATCTTTTTAATGACACAACGTCGCTATGCAAAAACTACTAACCTACCAGTCGCCGTATTAGGGTTGCCAGGCAGCCTCGAGGAAATCTCTCCATCCCACCTTAGAGCAGGGATTGAATTGATGGGGCTGGGAGTGTTTAACCCCAATTCATTTTTCAACCCTCCAGTTAAATCCCAAACATTTCCTTGTGGTTAACTAAACCCCAGCACAGCTTTCAAATAGTTTAACGTATCTTATTTTGCCTAATTAATAAGAGCTACGCCTTGTTTTTCTCATTTGCATTCGTACCACTTCTGTGTTTGTAAGGTCATAACGTTTTAAACTAGAGCTATAAGTCTCTGAAAAATAAACCTCAAGAGTTCCCGATAAGCATTACTTATTGATCGATTTTTTTGACACAGCAAAGGATCGAATACAACCATTGCAGTTTATCACGTATAGGCCTACCGGTTTTAGGTACCTAAGAAATTATGGTCATGTAAGAATGTTTAACCCTCCCTGTTTAAATTTGGCAAATCATACACTGCGTCAGGGAGCTCTGTATTCCAGTATCATTATTACCCAGTGTGATTTTCCTTACAGATTTTATTTTAGTTATAGTTATAGTTATAGTTAATGATTTTTTTATTTTAGTTATAGTTATAGTTATAGTTAGTATTATTTTTTAGTTATAGTTATAGTTATAGTTAATGGATTTTTATTTTAGTTAATTTTAGTTACTACTTAGTTACAATAATTAAGTCTATTAGCAAAATTGTGCGTATTAATACGCTGTTTCACAATTTACTCAGAGCTATGAAAACCTTTGAAGCATGGGTACATTCAGCTTCATCAATACACGAGTTTCCAAAGTAACTGACAAATTTCACAATAAAAATTTCGCATTTTTCGTTCTCATTTATGTCGAATCGTCCATATTGCACTTCCTATTTTTATTTTTTGTATTAACGAAAATAAAGACGAATTTTCGTTAGTGTTATTTTCGTTATAGTTATAGTTATAGTTAATGATATTTTTAGTTATAGTTATAGTTATCGTTAACGAAATCATTTTATTTTCGTTAACGAACATTTTCGTTATCGTTATCGTTAACTAAAATCACACTGTTATTACCTGGTCGCAGATCTCTTTGTTTCGCTCGTAGAGTTAACTGTCAATCGCTCAATATTGTGTGATTTGTCTCATTGTCAACGGCTCTGACAGCCTCAAGATGTGTGTATTGTATTGTATTTTCGTTTATTTCAAAACTTGCTGTCAAGACGCAACAAGTAACATCAATGCATGATTATGCAGTTATAGTATTAGAGACTATAGTACTATTATAGCTTTAGGTCTAGATAATGCACTGTTCGGCAGGTATAGTTCTAATGGGACAAATTGGGTTGGATAATAGTGTTGAGAGTGAGGCTAAACGAGGATTCAGACAGCTGCTAGTAAATGTCTAGTAAATGAACATCTGGCGTGGTAAAAAGTTCTTGCTATCCTTGGCTGGCAGGGCGAAAGGGTGGGGCCTGAGTCGCAGATTGTATCGGCTCTCCTGTCGCTCGTGGCACATTCGACGTAGAACGTGTTTAGGATCGCTTATTATGGCCTTGAACAGCGCGTCGTCAGCTCGGTTAGCCAAGCTTTCTCTTTCAGCTGTCGGGGCCTCCTGCGGCAAACACTGATTTCGAAGAGAAAGAAAAGAAATAGAAATTAAACCCAAAGACATCATCGGCAATTGCAGCGATTAGTCGTCGTTAAACTGCATCAACAGTAGGCCCCTAACTAAATTAGTTAGTGCATATTTATCTAGCGCCTATCTTGGAGCACAACCGGACAGAAAGATACGCATCAGCCTAAGGATCTTAGACTCAGTGCGTCTTCGCATGGACTTCAATGCAGCTCGTTCTCTTGTCTCCATTGTTATAATATTCTATCGCTATCAGAAAGAATTAGGTAGGTTATAATTACCTTAATAGCTGTTCAACGTCACCGTTTCATAAAATAGATGATTAGCGCCGCCTCCTCCCTTCTCCAAGATTGGGACTGGCACCACCAGAAGCGTCGTTAGACACAAACTGCACATGTAAACACACACGCGTGCACACACACGCACACACACACACACAGACGCACACACACACGCACAAACGCACACTCATATCCCGTTGTCGTTAGCTACCTTTGATCCATAAGACGTCGTCCAACCAGGCCATCATAATGGGCGGTGCTGCTCTACTCGGACCCGCAGTTTTGACGGACTCGCATTTTATAAATATTATTTGCGTGGGGCACCGATGGTCGTCAGAGGGAACCTTTCGAAAGTAATCACAGCACCCAAGCCCGAACTAGCCTTAAAAGAGTGCAAAGTAGAATAAGAATCTAACGTCATGATAATTTATTATTATTATACTTAAATATTTGTATTAAATCATTTAATCACAGTGTGTGTATCACAGAAAGTACCCGATGCATTACTTTATGTTGTTTAACATTGAATTTTGTGACATTGTAAGGATTTATTTTGACACCTTTAAATGGTGTCGTTTGGACGTTAAATTTCTCGTTTTCATTGTATGGTATAGATTGTGAATTGTCGTCAACGGCCTTTGATGTCATAAGGCGACGTTAAACCTTTGATTAATAATAATAGTCAGTTACTCGTCATTTCCATAATTTTTTAAGAATGAAGTTCTCTTTAACAATGCTGTTTAATAACAAAGCTACACCCTCCTAGTTTATCCAAGATTGAGACTGGCACCATTCCAGTAACATGCAGTTTCTTTTTTAGAGGTGCATGCTGTTAACGATTAACTCTGACATCATTTAAAGGAGCTTAAGAAAATGTTAAAATTATTATTATGACACAGCGAACATTGACTCCAAATCATCGCCAACTAAAAAAAAATTTCAACGGAGCCCCATTTCTGGTGGGCTAGCGAATAAGTTCAATTCCCCTCGGCTGCAAAATTCTTGTTTCACTGACATCCCAATACGAAATAGGCTAGAAAATGTATATACTGTCGGTGGAAAGATTGGACGGCGAGGTAAGCGACTGGCCAATGATTTGTATACATGTATGGCTCAAATTTTGGTGCTTTATAATACTAATAGATAGACAGACAGAGAGACAGACAGATAGACAGACAGACATAGACAGACAGACAGACAGACAGACAGACAGACAGACAGACAGACAGACAGACAGACAGACAGACAGACAGACAGACAGACAGATAGATAGATAGATAGATAGATAGATAGATAGATAGATAGACTGATAGATAGATAGACTGATAGAGAAGTAGATGGATAGATGGATAAACCGATAGTCAGTCAGACAGATAGACAAACGTGTAGTCAAACAGACAGAAGGGCAGTGATATAGAGTTTATTTTTATGCTGTCATAAGATGTCGTTAAACGTTTGACGCAATACATATAATGCCGAGTGACTCTTAGACACCTCTAAAACACTAGTGTTTTATCTATATAGGCCTACAAAAGTCAATCAGTTGTTGAGTTGCGAATATGTCTACGCAGTTAATCGTATCGAAATGCAAAGCTTCATTCATACGCTTGCGTTATCTCAAAAATGGTTACAATGGACTTAGAGCCAGAGTCGTTTTCGGGTGGTGCCAATACTTAGCCCGTTTAAATGAGGAAGGCAACTCTATTCATATTTTGTTAGAAGAAGGTCGGAGGACAGATAAAGCAGAGATGGAGCAAAATTGTGCCATGTATAATTCAAATAGATAGATATGATAGTTGGAAAGATAGACGAATATACATACAGACAGATGCATATCTAGACCAATACAATGCATATGCAACCAGTCTCAGACAGACACCTAGGCATTCGCCGACATTTTACAATTATGTTCGTGAATTGCGTTTAATCGCTTGCCATCTTTAAAGACCTGCCTGCCGTAAGATGTCGTTAAACACTTTGTAATAAATCATAAAAACAACTATAATTTTAGACACCTTTAAAACGCTGCTAAGCAATATATTTATACATGTCAATCGCGATGGTTGCCATGTGGATAAGAGGTTTGCGGCCCTTGCAACCGTAAGATGTTACTAAGGACACGACATAGAACGCAAATTAGGAATTAGGCTACTTAAATAGGACGCTCATTATTATTATCACAAACAATTATACTGAAAATGGATATTTTAAACTCGTCACTGACCGTACTATGGTAGTACCAGTCCCAAGCCTGGAAAAGGAGGAGGGCGACGTTAATCGTCTTTGTTATGAGTGCACTGTGTCGTAAAACAGCAACTAACTATATTTCCAGATGCAGTCTTATGCATTGAAGCATAAACCACTTCATTTCCTTAACCACGTGGTATTAGAACGGGTGGCCAGTCCTCTAGCTGGCCGTCTCATCTTCCCACCGACAGTGTACAGTCGGTGTACTCATTACATATGAGTTGGTTAGAAGTGCAAATGAAGCAGAAACCCCGACCAGAAACTCCGATATCTTGATTAATAGTCCAGCACGAAAGATGTCGCTAAACGTTTAGCAACATTTTCCTATCGTCTTTTCCAATGGTTTTTTGATGCCATAAGTTTGCATTCCAACCAAATTAACTCCAACTCCGTTATGGGATGTTGCCAGTCCAAGCGTGAGTGAAGGAGGAGGGCGACGTTATTCATCTTTGCTATGACACAGCGTTTTTAAACAGCAGCTAAGTGAACTGCCAATTAGCTATAATTATACGTTGATTCCACAAGATGTCGCGAAACGCTCAATTCGACTATTATTAACAAACTGAAAATACGCACCTTTAATTCTTTTATTCCTTGAAGTCATCATAATGACATCAAAGGCCGTTGACAACAATTCGAAATTATGTACAATTAAATGAAAATAAAGAATTTATGGAGACCGGAAAAACTCCATTTAGACACCTTTAATTATGGACAGTCATCTCCTATAAAATTCTTTACCGGGCGGATGAATTACTTTTGCTGGAAGGATAGATTACATTAAACGTTCGATCCTAAGACACAACGTAGCATTATACAGTAACTAACCAGAACTTCCATCTTCCACTCACATTGCCCTGACCTAGGGGTTTCGTGTGCGTCCCTGTCCCTCTGAGGTCGTGTTTCTCCGAGGCCAATGGCAAGCGGCCCCGCTCCATAGCTAGCTCCTCAGCGATCGCTCGGATATGGTAGGGTTCGAAACCATAACAAAGATGTCTAGCATCACCCTCCTCCTTTCTCCAGATTTGGGACTAGCACTACCGCGCCTGAAAAGTACTACCACGCCTGAAGAAATGGTGGAGGATTAATCCTGTAGTCGGATTACTTTTCAGTGTTTAACGACATGTTTTGGCTGCCAGAACCGCTGACCACGACACCATGGAACTTCGACGATTTAATTGATTCAATTAAAGAAATTATTTATTACTTGAATTGAATCCGTTTTAAAGGTGTTCAAATTGGAGGTAACCTGTCTTATCTTGTAATTTACTTATTACTTGCAATTAGGCCTACTTGTCGTAACGGTCGAGGTCTGCGGGTTTTTTCTGCAACCAAAACAATAATTAGCAGGACTCAGTTTATTCACACGCGCTTAATTAAAGTTCGGAAATTTATTAAGTCTAACTGTGAGTCGAACGGCTTAATGATGGGCCGAATTATCATCTGAAGTTTTTCTTTTCTTTGCTTCTATCCTTTCCGCTCGTTCTATCAACACAGGAGCTGTCCTAAAATGAAACAGTTTCAGCATTTAACGACATATGTTGTTGTCAGAACCCTTTAGAGGGTTACTTTGGATATTAGGCCTTGAAAGTTGAAACCACAACTCAAATAAAACACCTTTAATAAGAGGCCAAAATCTTTACACAAAGTCGTCTACCTTTGGATATATCGAAAACGACTTTTTGGATACTTCGTGGTTTTTGTGGTCATCATGGTTTAGTATTTTGCAGACAGAATTTGCGCAGGTATATTATATAAAGTGCGAAAATTGTTTGCGTTTCCACTTGTGAGAAGGATTTTTGCCGCCTAAAGGCGGGAAACTTGTAGAAAGAACATCGAAATTATCTGACTGTAAATCCGCAAATAAATCGGAAATGGGGAAAAATAACTACAAAAGAAAACATTCACTCGACACTTCGTCCGGTTCGTCGAACTTGGGCGATCTTTCGCTGAATAAAAGCATCGCTGAGGAGGAAAAGTCGAGCGTGAAACAGCAGAAAATACACAAAACGAAAGTAAAGAACTGCAGCCAACAGCCTGTGGGAATGTTCCTTTGCGGGCTTGTTCGACTGAAGGAAACAACATTTCTGATTCAAATGAGGATGTGTCAAATTTATTATACAATTCTACCGGCAACATTTGCTCTTCAGACGTCAAGGAGGGAAAGAACTTTGACTCCTATTACGAGTCCCTGGAAAAACGAAGATCTCAGTCGCTAGAGGGCCGGCCGGGGCAGATGTACAATGGACCGAGCTACTCCGTCCCTACCTGCTCCATTGCGACGAATACCAAAAGTTTGGTGAGGAAGGATTTTCTGAAGGTGGTCTCTTCTCGTGGACTCGAAGGTCAGCGGTCTCGTACTGATTTCAACGAAGGTAAACTTCGACAACTTACACACCCGAAAAAGAAGATTAAAACGAGTATTTATTCAAACCCCGTCTTCGATAGCAATGATGTCACTGATGCCAATGATGTCACTGATGTTAACGCTCAACAAAATGTTACTAAGGTTAACTCAACTAAACCTGTAACACAATCTCATGTAAGTGAAACTGTTGTTGTCACTGATGTTAACACTCAACAGAATTTTACTAAGGTTAACTCAGCTAAGCATGTAATACAATCTCATGTAAATAAAACTGTTGATGTCACTGATGTAAATAATGTAAAATTGGCTAGGCCTGTAACACAATCTCAGGCTAAGCATGTAACACAATCTCATGTAAGTAAAACTGTTGATGTCACTGATGTTAACGCTCAACAAAATGTTACTAAGGTTAACCCAACTAAACATGTAACACAATCTCATGTAAGTAAAACTGTTGATGTCACTGATGTTAATGCTCAACAAAATATTACTAAGGTTAACTCAACTAAACCTGTAACACAATCTCATGTCAGTAAAACTGTTGATGTCACTGATGTTAACGCTAAACCTGTAACACAATCTCATGTAAGTGAAACTGTTGATGTTAACGCTCAACAGAATGTTACTAAGGTTAACTCAACTAAACCTGTATTAGTTGGAAATTCAGACGTATCACAGTCAAATGAGGCAAATACAAGAAAAATGTATCATTGTGAAGTAAAGCAATCATTTGCACAAGCTAGCATAGTTCATGATGTAACAAATCGGAAAAATGTTACTGTAAAACATAATCAATCTCGCCCTACGATGACAGATCAACAACGAGAAATAAACTCCAGAACAGTTTTTGTAGCTGGTGAGCGAGATCAATTGATTAAGCTTTACAAACATAAACCTCGTCTTCTAAATAAGGAGATAATTGAACAGGCTGGTGGTCAAATTGATAAAGTTTATCTTACCAAAAATGGTACCCTTAGAATAATAGCATGCACTAATGCACAAAAAGATAAACTAATGAAATTGAACCATCTTGATAATAAACCAGTCAAAGTAAGCCTACCATATAATTTAACTAGAGTGAAACCTAATTCAAGCAAATCAGTGCCACCAAATCAGCAGAAAGTTAATTACTTGGTTAAAGGAGTTATTTATGGATTGCTGGAAGACCAACACAATTTAAATGAAATAGCTAAAGATATCGGTGCTTCTCAAATGTATGCGTTAGGGAACTATGAAACGAGCAATGCTACAGTGGTAGCTTTTAATAAAAACACCATTCTTCCATCAACGATTGAATTTGACAATCGAAAATTCAAAGTTCATTTGTTTATTCCCAAACCAAAACGCTGTGATAAATGTCAGAAATTTGGACATTTGACATTCCAATGTTCAAAAGAGACCATTTGTAGCTATTGCAGTGGTCGTCATGAATTTAAAGAATGTAACTCAATTACTCAGAAATGTGCTAATTGTGGACAGGCTCATAGCGCTGCGTTTAGAGGATGTCCTCAATATATCGGGAACTGCAAATAGTCCGAAGGTTCGATAGTCCGGAAGGTTCGATAGTCCGAAGGTTCGATAGTCCGAAGGTTCGATAGTCCGAAGATTGCATGGTAAAACATATAGAAATGTAGAAATATATGTTTATGGGTAATCCCGTATTTTACGTTGAAAATTCCTTGTCCGAAGGTTCGATAGTCCGAAATTACTCAGAAGGTTCGATAGTCCGAAAGTGTTACGTAAAACATATATGTATAATTGTATTTGTACATATATATATATGTATGTGTTACATAATATGTATACATATGCATATATATGTATATATGTTCGTATATGTATATATCTGTTTGTATATATATAAGTATTTATATCTATATATGTACATATATGTATATATATAAGGATATATATATATACATATATATATTTGCATATATGTATTTATATATATATGTACAAATGTATATAGATGTATATAAGTTTGTATATATATATGAATGTATATATATGTACATATAGACATATGTATATATATATGTATATAAGTCTGTATATATATGTATGTT
>JACEVL010002819.1:0-2500 GCA_020284085.1 Aporrectodea caliginosa
GCGCCACTTTAGAGCTAAGTGCAAAGGGCCAGTTTATTGTTATATAGTCCCTTAGCCAAGGATGGGCAGTAATTTAATTGATGTAATTGAAATTACGTAATTTGAATTACAATTGTAATTGGTAATTTGTAATTTGTTGCTCTGGATCAATGTAATTTGTAATTTGTAATTGAATTACATTTTTTAATGTAATTTGTAATTTCAAATTACATCTGTAAAATCAATTACTTTGAAAAGAAAACTAGAACCAGAGACTCCACAACCAGAGCAGTTTCGAAAGTATCTTTTCCTTTTCCTTTTCTTGATCACCATCACTATACTATAATATCTGGAATGAACGATAGCAACACTGAACTCTTTGAATGCTTTCACAAAATTGGAGCCATTGTCAGAAATGGTAGCAGCAATTTTGTCAAGTGTTAGACCGAACTCATTATGTATTACAGTTGCGCTACTCCATCGTGCATGTATGTTCCAACAAAACATCTGCTTGCTACTTAAGGCAACTGAGATCGCTCAACTGTAATTATGTAGATGCATTGATCCAGTGAGAAGTAACTCCCATAGGCCTATAGCCTAACTTCTATGTTTTGTAGACCACACATTGATAACTAAAGATATTGTTTATACTATTTAATGCTGCACTTCCTTCATCTGCACGGGTAGATAGACTCATTATAGTTATGCAAGCACGATTGTAAGGTCAAAAAGACGCTGGTTATCGATAACTGGTTCAAACAGTTGCTACTTCTTAGAGAAAATTAAATAAACAGTTTCAAGCAGTGTAATACATATATGAACAGTGGAAATAAAGCATGTGTTTCCCGACTGAATTTCTTGATCACAATTATGTATGTAATTTGTAATTTGATGTAATTTAAATTACGTAATTTGTAATTTGTAATTTCCAGCAAATTTCTAAGGTAATTTGTAATTTGTAATTCAATTACATTTTCCCAAGTAATTTGTAATTTGTAATTCAATTACATTTTACCATGTAATTTGCCCATCCCTGCCCTTAGCTCGACATGGCAGTATCAAAGTACCCATCTCTGTAGCACAGTTACATGTAGCACTGACTTGTGCACTATTAAAATGACGCGGTAAAGATCAGATTCGTTGCTATGTTTGAGCTAATTCAGACTTGCGGTGAGGTTTAATGGTCCGGTAGGGCAGAGGGTCATGAACCTTATAGGCCTACTGTAAGCAGCAATCACCAAACCCGCCAATTTCATTTTTCAAAACAATCGCTGCCACGAATTAGTGTTTCCCTAATATCAGTGTCTCTGTTCGGCTTAATATTAGAAGATGCCGAAGGCCAGTCATGCTAAATCCATTTCAAATTGGGAAAACTTGGCCATCAAGAAATGTTTACTGATAATCAATGGTGGAACTACAGGCTTCTGGGCTCGCAATCTAAACTATAATTATTTCAGAATGTCTGTCTGGATATATAGGCCTAATTTGTATGACCAATTGACCATGCATCAAGAAACGCGCGAATGCAACACTGTAGCGATTTGAATTTTCACAGAACGTTCTCCTGCGAATTTCTAGTTCAACGCAACAGTTCAGCTCGATACAGTATGTCCTTTAAATTTCGAGATCTGGGCATTTTAAGTTTACATTAAATCGCGTTAGAAATGACGCTCGAGTCCCACGGCAGCGCGTCCATTCGCTAGGGGGCGACAAGAAATTTACACAACGAAGGCGAATCCGGCATAGCCGGTGAGTAGCAGTCAAAGATAGCCATCCGAATGCTTGGCTAATTATGCAAACTAAGCGGGAACGATATATAATGGTAGAGATAACTCGTGCGAAGCAGGATACGCATGTCTAGTTGCAGATAAAAGCAAAGAAACTAAAGTCATAGAGAAGAAAACCTATCCCTGCCTGCCACCGTTTCCATTAGCATTAGATGGAACCCATATGGGCTCTTTGTGGGTTCAATTTGAAATATGAGTCCTGTCTATATGGGCTCTACCTCGGCAAGGAGTCTAACAGAGGTGCATGCACAGCCTTCACATAGCTCGATCATTCATAATAGAGTTAATGAGGTCTTCAACAAAGGAAGTTCTCATCATAAACTTATTTTAGAGCTAACCCTTCTGTAGTTCGCATGTCCTACCCTCACTTGCGGACGTCCACATTCAAAGGTCAAACGAACAAGGACACACCAACAGGATGAATTAATTTTTGTCATTAATTATTAGACTTCTTGTTCTGTTGTATGTCTAAGAGTATATATATAGACTCTATGGCATACTGTTTAAAACTGAAAATTGCAGGTCTACCAGCGTTGCTGTCAAAGAGTACCAAGACCTAGATTTTGAACTTGAAGCCTCACAGGGTAGATGTGCTATGGGTGGGGTAGGCCTACTTGATACTGCCGTGTCAACAAAGGGATTCCAAAATGAGCATTACAAAAGATCCCAATTCCAATTATGGCATCCCATTATACTAAGCACTTTAATACACCTCTGCAGGTGTTGAAAGGCCT
>JACEVL010002819.1:7500-19036 GCA_020284085.1 Aporrectodea caliginosa
CAGTTTGGTTCACCCTTTACCCAGTTGGTGAACTTGTATTGGAGCGCTGTGTCACTTGCTACTTTCCATACGAAAGGACTCTCACAGTCGTTTTCGATCTCACGTTGACCGCTTGTCCAAAAGACATCTACACTTTTCCCATCACTTCGTCTGCAAGCAGTGTTATCTGAATTCTCTACAAAAAAGTATTTGCATTTACTAGTCTACTGGATTGCCAAGAACTGCCGCAAACAAGGGAGCGTCGGCGTTAAAGGTAGCATCTCGCCGTTAAAGTGTTAAAAAATACATTCGTATCGCTATTCATGTAGAATACAGGTATAAATGAAAAGTAAATACATAAATAAATAATCAGTCATCCTGTACACACTGTTACCCATGTTCGATAGGAACCTATCACCTAGATGGAATCAAAATTTGTGTCAGCCTATTTACAGGGTGGCCCAATAAATATTGTCCCAACGGATAAATGCAATTTCTCCGCATTTATACTGAGGCGCTTCAACTATTGTAATTCTATTCTTACAGGCCTGCCGAAGTTAAGAATGCCTCCTCATGTATGCCGCCCGACTACTGGCTAATCTGCTGAATTTCTCTAATAAATTGACGATTACATGATAAAATAAAGTTCAACATTCATCTTCTGAGGCTGGTGTCTTTGATCGGCACCGACAAACAACAGGAAGCTTGATGTTCCGGTCTCAAGTCAACCGATCGGCGATCATAGAGCTCTACTGCTCATGGAGATATGCAGGTGCCCTTCTCGCGTACATCTGCCTGAGACTATTTCTGCTTTCTTACAACTTGGGCCTTATACTCATGGGCGTAGCCAGAAAAAATGTCGGAGGGGGTTTTAAGATTTGGGAGGGGGGTTCCATTGAAAATCGTCGCAAAAGTCCAGTTTTTGTATTTTGCATGTAAAAGCATATAAAAACTTTTTAACTTTTTATTTCGGGGGTGTTTGAACCCGTAAAACCACCCTAAATTCGCCCATGCTTATACTCTTGGAACACTTAACGCTTCACACGGGTGCTATTTTGCTTTACTATATTTAGCCAACGTGTGAAAACTGTCTTAAAACGCAACCCGTCTTAAACGTCTTAAAATTACTACCCAGTTAGCTACATCGGCCAGAGCGTAGGCTGCGTCTTTCTCGCGCCTTTTGTGTAAGAGAGCGTGCGGATCGCAGTTCACTTCCAGAAGGTGGCTTATTTGAGAGATTTAATCTCGGGCTAGAACGGTCCGTGCACGTGGACCTTAAATGGTGTGGCAACCATTCAAACAGGCAGCGGTGGTAAAAGATCTCACCCGACCAATTCATTGGAAAATTAGCACGGTCGAATCCAAACGGTCGCTATGTACTCGAGTACATTTACATTTAAAAGACACTTTTTTACAATAATGATAGTCATACATGCAGTGTCTTCGTAGTTTATTTAATATCTTCATAGGTACTTACATACCAGCCTTCATACAAACGTACACACATACATACATGCACATATACATGTACATTCATTCATGTATGCATAGAAATAGACTACATAAACACACCATTAAGTGTGTAGGTACAATACATACATCCAAATACAGAGAAAATGCCTGAATATTGATCAAGTACAATGTACATTTACATACCATTAATATCTGATACAAGAAATGCCCCCAATGCGACGTTTTCTGCTTGGGTTTCAATGGCTACCAAGTGAGATCCAGGACTTAACTCCGGACATCTTTTAGCTGCCGAGTTCCAATCGTGGCTTTCACGGATAACTTTGTAACAACGCCCAGCAACAGGTAGGAAAGTGAAACCAAGAGGGCAGGTAACTGAAAACATACATTGGTCAAAAAAGAACCGAACATTTACATAGAAAAATTGAGCAATATTTAAGAGATTATCGGTAACATTAAATTAAGTAATTTTCACATTAAAACATGTGCGTAAGTCAAAATCCAGCAATGTAGGACCTACAGTTAGAATCTTCCACCTGGTGGAAGGTGAGGACGACGAATCTTCAATTGCGAACTACTCATTTATACTGATACCGGTGTCGAACGCAGGGTGGACTCTAGGCACATTTTGTACTCTAGAGTTCATGATAGGCACTGTGGACACTAGAGTACAGCATTCCGAAACACGAGAGCAGGAGGCAGGATTGTCTGTAGCAGAATTTCATACTCCATAGAGTGCATGCTACCGCCAGTGCATGCTACCGCCAGAGTGCATGCTACCGCCAGTTAGCGCGTACTAAAGTACGCGCTAACTGACGGTACTTTGTGTCTAGGTATGATGTAGGGCTTTTGTAGGCCTGCCTACATTGTTCCTAGAGTACACCGTACATGCCACACCGGCTTACACTGTTCAATAACATTTCCTTTAAGGAACAGGGCTTCAAATACAATGACTATTCATTTTCAAATAAAAAACCCTCATCGAAGAGAAATAGGAAATTGTAAAATAGCAAAAAATGTAATTCCATCAATCAATCAATCAAAATTTATATAGCGTCCCTTCAAGATCCCTACTCAGAGGGGCTCCCGACCCAGGCCATACGGAAGAAGGCAGTCTTAAACAGTTGGTGAAACTGCAAACAGTTTGGAAGGCGTCGTCAATCTAAAGGTAGCCCGTTCCAGGTTGTTGAACCAGTCACAGAGAAGGAACGGCTCTGCATTGTCGCAGAGCGGGGAATTGTATTGTATTGTATTGTATCTATCAATTTATATAGCGCCTCTCGCAGTGCACACCAATCAGAGGCGCTCCCAGTGCGAAAGACCCAGAGAAAAGAAAGAGGTCTTCAGACAACGAAAAGAGGCACTTGGCCCACCAGTTAATAAACAGGAACGTGTCAAAGGAGGAAGCATATTCCATAGTGCAGGGCCAATGAAGGCAAAGGCTCGCGTTTTAGCCATAGCAGTTTTCGCTCGCGGGACAAAGAGATCATGCCGGTTTAATGAGCGTAGCGGGCGAAGAGAAGTAGCCGAGACCAGCAGCCGGATACGGTCGCAGAGATACTTGGGAGCTTGGCCAGTTAACGACCGGTAGATTAAAGAAAGTACCTTGAGCTGGATCAGAGCAGTGAGAGGGAGCCAAAGAAGGTGGTCAAACATGAAAGCAGAGATGTGGGATGAGCGAGGAAGTCGAGCTATTAGTCTGGCCGCAATTGCTAGTCATTTATGACAAAACATCAGTGAAAACTTATGAAGTGCAACTCCAAGAAGAAACTCACCAGCAGCGCTCCCGACCACGCAGCGGGAACCCACTATCAAGCAAGACAGACTTCAAGTAATTGCGGAACAAGGAAGGTGAGATACTGACTAGCTCATTTCTATTTTTAAAAGACAATTCCAAGATGTAGGGCCATCAATAGCAAAACTTATGTGTTGGGTATCGGATGAACCTGCGAAACAGGAATAGATGAGGCAGAAATACAGAGGTAAGATGGGGCAGTAGCCACTATGCAATCTCGCACGAGAGTTAGAATCATATATTCAGATCTCATTCACTACATGCCATTACTACTCTGGTCCACGCCTTGTTGTGCACTCGGGTGGACTGCGGCTTCTCAAAATTATCCTTGATACAGTTTACTTATATAATAATCAGCTTCAAACATGGCAAATGACAAAATTATAGTTGGAGTAAACGGAGACAACATTCTGAAACTTCAATTTTAATATCACACTTACCTTGGTAATGTAAGCTGACGTTGAAAAACACTGGTCAATAGTAAGGCTGATAAAAATAATAACCAGTCAGTCCACAGCATCAGAAAGTTTGAAGAGCACTGGCCTACCTGAATCTTTTTCTTCTTTCTCTGACATGCGAAGACAAGTGCCCGACGTCACCAGATACGCTGCTACGATGGTTACCATGAGTAACTGGTAGTAAACAGCTCTGGTAGCTCTTCGACCGTTGCCTTGTTCAATCCGTGTAGTCACCATGGCTATACGTCAGAGTAGTTTACTGAGAATATCTCTCAAGTAACCAATAGTTATTTCTGAAAATTGTGATCAAGTGGAAAGTATGAGTGACTGCATGAAACTGAGCCAAACAGCGTTGCTTTAGCCAGTATGCAAATCTTATCCCCTTTTGGACTATTATCTTGGACTGTTCGCCCTTCATTCGATAGAGCGTCTCTCGACTACATTTCTTATGATGATTATTCTTGAGGCGCTAAATAAACGAGTGAATTGAATTATGCCCTTCCAAAATATTACATTTTCATGTGAAACTAATTTGCAGTGAACATCAGTCCCGACTCCCGTGAACCAACTCATGGGATGCAAGTTGTAGATACGTAACGTCTTCGAATTCATTCGAAGCCTCGGGAAAATCAGGGAATGTGTCCAATCTTGTGGCATACCTTATGCAGATAGGCCGACGGACTGTTCTTTAAGGGAGAGTGAGGCAGGCTTATTTGAAGCCTACGAATTAACACCAAACAAGGCAACTCTTTGTTTCAAGGACATGGGTATAACTTTTCAAGAAACCGAAAAACACGCGGTCAGAAATTCTTCAGTGCAAAAGTTGTGGACTTGTGGAATGGTTTGGATGTAAGTACTGTCTCAGTGGACACTATCACAACTTTCAAGAGGAAGCTAAGAGAGACAGGTTACTACGAATTACAAATAAACTTGCAGTGGTTCTAACATGGTCTACAAGTCTTTTGAACCACTTAAACCCTTGTTATGGTGAGCTATAGTGACCCTTACTGATAGGGAAGGTTCAGGACTGACCACTGTCTTAAGAGAATCAACACTATATACAAAGTTTTGTCTCTGGGTCCAATTCTGCTCCTTCTGCGGTCGCCAGGTAACCAAAGGCCTTGAACATGGCATTTACTCAGAACAGGATTCGTTCCGTTACCGGTGACAATTTTTCTCTGTGTGTGTGACCTCCTATAGCCACGGACTTCCTCTCCCTCGTCACCAGTTCTGGACTTTGACGTTCCATCCTACAGCCATCTCGTGGCTATTGAACTAGCGCTAACTATTCATACACATCATAGACTTACATGTATAAATGAAGACAACAAAGGCCTATTATAATTGACCTATATATAATATATTATATATATAATTAATTAATTAATTATTATATATACATAGTGCAAAATACTTTGGACGAAAACGGATAGGACGACATAAAGCTTTGTACGAAATTAAAATTTGTTCTGTTCCAATGTCAATAAATTTTAACTTTAAATTATTCTCTTAATTAATTACGACGTAGCTAAAAAGAAGAAAAAACCAGTCACTACGAAAATGCGTTTCGATCCCGTGAATGTAACTCAATGTAAAGTTCTTCTTCTCTGACGAAATGTTGACTAACTCACCTCAGCTGCAGAAGTTGTTGTGACGATTCGGTTTTGCTCTTCGTATACGCCTTTCATATAGGCTAGTTTGAAACCATAGGTCTTTGATAAGATGTCACAAACAGATAAATACGATAAAGCACATGATTTTAATTGGATGGAATACGTGGAAACAACTGTGCGTCATGCAGCAGAGTCTACCAGAGGCACGCCATCTTTGAGCGAATTTTCTGAACGACATTCATCTACAGAGTTATACATCAAATAGCAAAATTATCAGGAGCAGTGCAAGAAAGAATAACAATTTTTAAGAGATTATCGGAAGATGAATTCGGCCGTTTAATTTGTACAGTAGGCCTACACTCATCTACGGAGTTATACATCATTCAGCAAGATTGTCAGGAGCAGTGCAAGAAAGAATACAATAATTTTTAAGAGATAACGCCAAGAAGAATACAACCGTTTAATTTGCAGCTGTTCAGTGGGATACATTATTGGAACAACATGGAATACTGAATATGCGCAAAATAAACTATGAACTCGGAAATGCTGTTAATCCGAAACTATTGCCTATCACACATAGGCCTAAAACGTGCGTACGTGCGTTGTAAAATTTAGTCTGTTAAAATCCCAAAATTTCGCCATGTTTTAGCGTACATGCGGGATGTCCTGCATTGGCTCCCGTTCCCACAGATCACTTATAGGGTCTCTGCTTTGGTCTGGCGCTGCATTGAGGGTCTGGCTCCTCTGTAGCTATATGGGAACGTTGTTGTCCCACCTCCGGTGTTCAGCGTCGATCGGCGGCGGACCAAATGGAGGCTTTTAATTCTCTGTTCTCCGACTGATATTAGGGAACGCCTTTCTCTCTCAGTCACTGGTCCTATTACTTGGACTGGCCTCCCATTTACAATGCACTCAGGGCCAAGGGACCACCCTTCTATGTTCTTCACTAATCTTAAAACTGACCTATTCAACCGGGTTTGGGCTTTGGATGCTTCTGAGTAGACTGCCTTGAAGTTGCAGAGTACTACAATTATATTAACAATAATAATAATAATAATAATAATAATAATAATAATAATAATAATAATAATAATAATAATAATAATAATAATAATAATAATAATAATAATAATAATAATAATAATAATAATAATAATAATAATAATAATAATATGGTATGTATCAGTGACGTCATCCGCATGACATCGTAAGTGGTCGGACAATTTTTGTATCACCTGAGGGATCATAACTATTATCTACCTCGGGTAAAAATAATAATAATAATAATAATAATAATAATAATAATAATAATAATAATAATAATAATAATAACGCTATAACTTGGTCGCATTCAACGGCACTTTTCCTGCAAACCCTGAAGACGAGGCCTGACCCTCCAGACAAATTTCCTGCTCCTTATAGCAATTTTTCATAAATCCTGAGGGATCCTTGATACCTCGGGTAAAAAAAAAAAAATAATAATAATAATAATAATAATAGAATGCTTAATGAATGCATAATAATAATAATAATAATAATAATAATAATAATAATAATAATAATAATAATAATAATAATAATACTCCTCTTTACCACAGACTGAGCGAACAGGCGCGCCTGAAAACCGTGTCCTTCCGGCATGCCAGCGATTGGCTGCATTCTTTGCCGATTACATCCTGCGGTCTCAGGCTCAGCGATGAGGCAATTAGAGTGGAGTTTTGGGACCAACATTATGTCAACCTCACGTCTGCGCATGTGGCGAGCTGGTTACCGCTAGAGGCACGCACGGCCTCTCCTGCGCTCTGGGTTTTGGTCGCGTGGCCCGACACGCGGCCATCAACGATTTGATCCACCGCAATTTTATCAAAGCCAGCTTCCCAGCGGTTAAGGAAAGAAGGGGGCATGTCGCGCTCGGATGTTAGGAGACCGGACAGCACCACCCTTATAATACCGTGGAGAGCGGGCCGAAGCCTCGTATGGGACGTCACGGTGGTTGACACACTTGCACCTTCGTATCTGCAGACAACGGCCGTTACAGCAGGCGCAGCAGCAGAAATAGCGGACAACAGAAAGAATCAAAAATACCAGACCCTTCTGGTTACACACGACTTCCACCCGTTGACCCTGGAAACGTTAGGCCCAATTAACTCAAGAGTCCTTGCCTTTGTTGCAGATATGGGCCGTCATCATAAAATACTCTTTTACCACAGTATAAGAAGTAAGACTAACTACATTGTGGTCAGCGACGTGTCTACGACTTACAAAGTTAATGTATCAAGCGGGTTTTTTTGTCCACTTTGCCCATTTATCGCATGCTCACGCGTCTTTCGTTTTGCAGCTTCAGAATTATAGCAACTTTTTCTTGCGCCAGATTCCAATCAATATTCAATATTATGAATTTAAATTATTATCACTGGTTAACAATACTAATAAAAGTTTTAAACACTAAAAATGACTGAATCATCAGATGACCACACTAAAACTGTCAACACATGAACTGCAGCAAACCCCTTGCTAGTAATAATAAATAATTAACTAGCGAACTAGACTTACACGGTTCGCTGGAGGCGCCACTGCTCCCACATCTACTGGCTATGCACACAGGCGCTAGGTCTAACGTAACAGATAATCCAGGGTTGACGCCATTTTACTTTATGTTGATTGGATAATATTCTCGCGTGACTGGCGATGATTGGCCCTGAGCACCGCCAACTTTACCCGCCAGTTAGGGTCTATAAAAGACCGACGCTAGAAAGAGTGGAAAGAAGAGATCCTGAGTGGCCGAGTGGGTTGGTAGCCCGCTCGTCACGTCGGCGGCCCGGGTTCGATTCCTGGTGGGTCGATTTATCAGAGATTAATTTCTCGGATCTTTACTGCGGGTGGTTCGGTCGCAATATAAACGTGGAGTACGAGGTTGCTTTCTGCCTCCGACACTAATCATCATCGATATGAAAAAGTGTCGTTAAGCCGAAGTACAACAAGAGTGGGAAGAGTTAGTAAAAAGCATTTGTAAGAAGAACTGCTAGAAGTATTAATACTAAAGTTAGTACGATTGAGTTGGTACGAATAATACGACGAGAACAGTCGAATTGAAGGCTGAAGAGAAGTCTGAGTGAAGAAACGACAGAAAGAGAAGAAGAGATAGAGCATAATCGTGCGTCGATAATAAGGCGTAGTTGGTACAAGCCTTTGCTCGTGTCGTTTCGCCGTGGTGCTGTTCGATTGCTCTTTTGGTGGATCGCCGTGGGTTCGATTCCTGTCTGCCCGGTCAACTTCTGCATTCGCCTTGTCAACTTGTTCTGTTTGGGTTAGTCGCTAGACAAATGTTTAATTGATAATTTACTCTCGAAAGTCTTGATAAATTTGTATCGTGTGCTGTTTTACTAATTGGATTGTAGAAACCGCGTATAGGTTCTGGATTCGAATCCGAACTTGTGTTTACGTTTCGTATTGATTTCGTTAGTGAAGAGACACTAAATACTTGTGAATTTAAATATAATTCTAGTGAATTGGAGATTGAAATCAATAATAATCATAGGTTGTCAATGTCTGAATTATCAATCATTAGGGCAAAAGGTTAGGCCTACTGAGTTAAGCACGATCATTTCTCAACTATTGCAGCGCCAATCCGAACACGCTAGGCTAATTTCCTACATCATGCAACAAGCCCAGTAGACTGAGCTTAAAGTTACTACGGCATAAATTCATCCCTTTGAGGGTTCGAACCCTGAAGTGTCTGAACACTTCGCTAAGCCCTTAATAAAAGCCGCGGTAAGGACCACCGGCTGTACGTAGATAACCACTCAGAACTGGCCTTGTTGGTGAGTAGTGGTAATTTTCCGCGCCGGAGCGCTCGCTTACCCGCCAAATCTGCAATACATTATGATTTCCCGCCTTTTTCTAACATAAGGAAGAGCGGTTTGCCCCATCTGTCAGTAGTGAGCCCGGTTCATGTACGCGGGAAATCGGGAGTTCCTCAACAAAAGCGCTACTGCACGCAAGAGGACGGGCAGGACGCGACAGTTCTTTTGTAACCGAATATGTGCCACCATCCGATCCTCTTGTTGCTTGATTGCCAGTGGTTGTGTTTGCACCGTCGACCTCATAACCACGGCCAATGATTGCAACTGAGCATTTATTTGGCGCCTCTTCTTAGACTTCTCATAGGTGATCCAGAACTGACAGTTTGCAGTTATCATTTCCGTTACATTTGCTTCTCAGCGTTGAGAATGGTTTTCTCTCTGTCGAAGGCGACGGAAACAATATTTGTTACCGGCGAAAGAACCTATCCCGGGAGGCGTGATATATCGTTTGCGTGGAAACCCTGTCCTGGAAATGTAATGCCTTTCAACTTCTAGCCTATCAATAATAAAGAACACACTTACCTATTTACTTATTTAACACAGGTGGCAAGACTGGGAGTCAAACTCCGTTTATTACGAAATATTTGCGTTAGAATCCTATTTAAGACGTCATTCAACTGGAGCGACGTTTCCTGTTTTCTCAAAATATATGCATCTGTGCGAATATAATACATGGTTGAACGACGCGTTGAATAAAAAGTCAACTCCTTATTAGTTGGTGTGCAGTGTGCACACTATAATACAGTGAACACGATTTCAAAAATTCCTATGTATGTAGGCCTATTATGGACCATACATATGTAGCATACGTCTACCAACCAACTTATCTATAAAACTATCAGAGATGGGCAGTAATTTAATTGATGTAATTTAAATTACGTAATTTGAATTACAATTGTAATTGGTAATTTGTAATTTGTTGCTCTGGATCAAAGTAATTTGTAATTTGTAATTGAATTACATTTTTCATGTAATTTGTAATTTCAAATTACATCTGTAAAATCAAATTACTTTTGAAAAGAAAACTAGAGACTCCACAAGCAGAGCAGTTTTGAAAGCATCTTTTCCTTATCTTGATCACTATCACTGATATGAACGATAGCAACACTGAATTCTTTGAATGCTTTCACAAAATTGGAGCCAATGTCAGAAATGATATACAATTTTGTCATGTGTCAGACCGAGCTCATAACGTGTTACATAGATGAGTTGCGCTACTCGATCATCACACGCTCAGTTGTCTTAGCATCCAACAAAACGTCTGCATGCTAAGACAACTGAGCGTCGATCAAATGTACAATTGTACATGCATCGATCCAGTGACAGGTTACTCCCATGTAGGCCTAACTAATGAATCTTCATAGATACGTAACTGTTAAGATGTTATTTATACAATTTAATTCTGCACTTCCTTCATCTGCTCTGGTACACAAACTCATTAGGCCTATAGTTTTGCAAGCCTGACTGTAAGGTTAAACATATGCCGATTATTGGACAAGTTGTTCGAACAGTTGCTACTTCTTAGAGAAACTTAAATAAACTGTTTCAATACAAATAACAGTGGAAATAAAGCATGTGTTTCCTGACTGAATTTCCTGATCCCACGCATGTAATTTGTAATTTGATGTAATTGAAATTACGTAATTTGTAATTTGTAATTTCAAAGAAATTTCTAAAGTAATTTGTAATTTGTAATTCAATTACATTTTACTGTGTAATTTGCCCATCTCTGAAAACTATACAACCAACCACTATTCCCCATGCATCTATCTATCCGTGAATGAAATAAAGGGCGCGAAGCCATCAATATTTACGCACTAGGGTCGGAGCTATAGCGGGTTTGGTGCGATAGTAAACCAGAGACTTTCTAAAGTAACTTAGGCTATCTTTCAGACATTCTATCGAACCTGAGCATTTTGGAGAAAGTAACTCTACTTTAAAACATTCTGTCGATTAAATCGTGAAGTTTTAATTACACGACTGGAGGTTGGCACTGAGTTAAACTAATACAATTTTGATCTGAATTTTGTATCAAGACTTTGGCAATTGGCAGTTGTCTTTCACTTATTCATATTATAATTTACCATAGGCTCTTCTTGGAGCGCAGGCTATTTATTACATTATCATTGCCATGATTCATTGGTACGACAAGTGGACACACTATTCGCCTTCGAAGGGTGAGCGAAACAGACCATGCGTCCACACAATATGGCAAGTTCTAGTTTCAATTAAAATATAGCCTAATAAAAGCAATATTTTATTTTCACAGAAACTTCACTGAAAAGTCTCAGATAAGCATAAACTTATTTAGCAAATAAGTTCAAAGATTTTTCATTTAATAGTTTGAATAAGTAGACT
>JACEVL010002820.1:0-17601 GCA_020284085.1 Aporrectodea caliginosa
AATCTGCCAAAATTAGCCCGTGACTGACATTCGGCTCCTGACCTGCCCTCTGTTAATGGAAGTGTCCCATTCCTGGTCTAGTGATTAGCATTTATGACTACAAGCGAAAGGTCAAAGGTTAAAATCCCAGGCAGAAAAATGCATCGAGGTTTAAGCTCCAGTTGCGACCCAGTGAACTTCATTTATGAACAGCACACTATTGGCCAGAAGATCAGTCGGCAAGGAGAAGGATTCGCCACCCAATCGCATAAATTATGGAGGTTGAAGAAATAATAATTGGCCTATATTGCTTTCATAATCCATTATCCTTTTAGGTCCCTATAGCGTCGCTACTTTTTCTCGTAGGTTACACTGGTAAGGTCTTTGTTTAGAAGACAAAGGCTTTCAATGTGTAAATCTCACTTGTACAGTTTTTCCTGAAGAAGTACAGATAATCCGCACGGTACAAATCGGTTGGAACGTTCGTATAAGTCCAGCACGATTTGTCCACCGCATTCCAGTTGAAAGCTGCGCATGAACTGCTGCCTTGACAAAATTTTATGCAATCGCTCAAATTATTAACGTTGGCATTCGATGCCCCAGACCCATGCTGGTTTTTCACACCCGACCACACATAAGAACAGCTGCCCGCTGAAAACAAAACAAAAAAACACAATGATGCATAAGGAAGTTCAAAGGGTGTCTCGATTCTGAGAAACAATTCTCTTTTCTAATGAATAGACGTCGCTAATTATTCTTGTAATTACAAATGTAATCACATACTTATAATAATAGAGACTCTTTAATGGAATTGTTAATGTAGCGCTTTGCAATGAAAGAAACAATCATCAGAGACGATTATTAGTTTTTTTAATGAATTTAATTAACAAATTTCCACCTCTGGTTATCGCATCTTGAAAGTTTGAGTTTCCAGCTTGAAA
Organism: Aporrectodea caliginosa; assembly: GCA_020284085.1. Taxonomy (NCBI): domain Eukaryota; kingdom Metazoa; phylum Annelida; class Clitellata; order Crassiclitellata; family Lumbricidae; genus Aporrectodea; species Aporrectodea caliginosa. The sequence goes on from JACEVL010002820.1 coordinate 921, forward strand.
TGTTCCTCTTAATTGGTAGAAAATCCAGCCATAAATAAAGGATGTACTATCTGGAACCAAAAAGGCGCATTGGTCTCCAGATGTGAAATATTTTCAGCTCCCGTTACCAACTAGAGAGGGAAATGGCGATCTCATAATACTAGTTGCTAATCAGACTGTTTTTTAGATGATACTGTAAGAGATGCCTACCTGCGTTGCAGTCGGAGTAGGCTCTGATCAGATGGTAATAGTCGACCGATGATGAGACGTTGTGGTAGAGTGCATCAGCTGATTGGGTGTTGAGGGTGCAGATATTATTGCTCCAAGTGAAACCGTAACAGCCACCAGATGCGTAGTTGAGACACGTTGACTCGCAGGCAGACCTCCCGGTGTTTTGTATCGATACTCCGTTAACTGGCATCGCACCAGGAATTTGGACGAGCGAGTAGGGCTTGCATGCCACTTTAAACAGACAGAATGAAACATGGCAGGTTATTTGGGTGAGAAAAAGAAAGCATAGCAGGTCAACCCACTGTCCAGAGGCTTCTTGTTTCTCGTTCCAACTCTTTCTGCGATCCTCTTCTTTCTCCCTCACTCCCTGCCTCCTTCCGTCCCATCGTGCCTCTTTCCCTGCGTCCAAAGCAACATCTAGGTCGTCGATTGGAAGAAAGGAGAGCGCGACTATCATTCGGGCAACCAAAGCTTTTCATATAATTTAATACGTTCTTCAAGTGTCTTGTTATGTTAAAATGTTCACTCACAGAGCAGAGCAGTAGGAGCGGTTCATAAGAGTGACCTAAAAAAAGCGACGTAACAGAAGAGCGACATAAATCCGTATCAAAGCCGTATCAAAAGAGCGACAACCAAAGAAATGAAATAAAAATTCAAAAGAGCGACATAGGCAAAGAACGACAAACATCTTTATGTACTCATTTAAAACCAGTAGACCTAGACATCGATATGTTCTCATTAAAACGATTATGTGATATTTATATAATATTATATCTGCAATTAAACTTGCGTCCATTATTGTTTTAATGCTTGTTTATACATAAAAAATCTATCTAGAACCCCAGACTTGCTCACCTTCACTGGTCAAGATCTTTCGCAAAACTGAGAATCTCATAACATTGACTGGTCAGTTTTGCGCGATTATCAGAAACTGAGCCCATGCATCATTTTACTCGCTCGCCTATTCACCCCGACATCCGCGTCCCTTTGAAGCTAACATCAGAGTACGGAATCCCGATGTACATCAAAATATAAGTACATTGGCTATTTGGCTGGAATTCGTTCCAATAGTCCTTAGAAGTTGTTCATAACGAACATCTAAATAAACACTCTTTGCATATATAGAACAAACTCAATTAACTCTTTGATAAACAATTTGAATAACCAAACATTTCTGGCTACAAATACACTGCCCCGTTGTATATTTCCAAGTAACAGACTACGGTAATACCCAATTTTTCACTCTTTAAATTTGTTATGTCGCTCTTTCGTTACGTCGCTCTTTAAAATCAGCAATATTTCTGTCGCCCTTTTAAAACTGCTCTCCCATTTGTCGCTCTTTTGTTACGTCGCTCTTTCGTTATGTCGCTCTTTCGATACTAACCCCAGTACAGTATTTTGTTAAAAAAATATAAGCAACGCCGAGCAGTGCGTTGCTATGAATTCGCTACGCGGATTGGTGTTACTCGTGGAATAATACCTTACCTTGCGCGCTAACGTACTTTGCCGGTTTCATTACCGTAGGTTTAGTGTCACCCGTACTCAAGCCGTAACGGTGGCGCCTAAACAGCCGCGCGTAAAGGGTCTGGCCAAAGCGACGGCGCCAGATTGGCGGAGCCAAAAAGTCACGTACCGGTAACAAAAGCAGGTCTGGTGGAAGAGGAGGATCTTGATGACGACGACAATGGCGGTCTACTAGGAAGCGCAGTTGACGATTGTTGTGCTACAAATAAGATCAGAACTATGTTCTTTGTAATCCTACCATAAACGTAAATCTTAAGTTATTGATCAAGATGATGACAGGAATCAAACAGCGGAAGTAGTACTATCATTAGAACTTTTAACTCAGGTAGACAGTGAGACGAATAATGTGTGTATTTATGTGTGAATGTATGCTTGCGCAATAGTAAGTAAGTAAGTAAGTATATCCTTTATTGATCCAATTGCTAACCGCACTTTGGTGTACATTATGAAGTATATAATCACGAATAAATCATCCTAATAACAAAAGTTTTGCGTGCCAGACTGTCTGCAACAGGTAGAATTCTGTCATGTTTACGTGGACGTAGAGCATATACTACAGGTTTAATTGGGGCAGTAGGTCATGTAGAACATGGCCTGGATCTGCACGAACAGCACCGAAGAGGCGGGTGTCAGCACTCTGGCATAGTTGTTCGAAACTTGGGTTGTTTTCGGGCAGGTATCGTAGCCGGACCAGTCGCCGCAGCAGCGCCTGTAGGCGTGTTCGCCCGTCCTGACCCACAAACCCCCACCATACCGGAGAGGCATACAACATCCTGGTAAGAGTAGTCGCACGGACAACGTCGTGGAGTGATGATCCCGATAACCCATGGGCAGTAAGAACACGGAGAGCATAAAGTGACTGCCTAGCCCTCCTACAAATGTTGTCTATGTGTTTATCAAAGTCAAATTTTCCTGTGAGGGTGACTCCTAAAATATTCATACTTTCCACCCTTTTGAATCCCGACTTAGCACCTGTTAGATGTATGTTGTCAAGCTTCGATCTGGGTCGGTGCACAATCATCTCCTGAAGCTTATGTTGGTTCAACTTCAGATTGCATTCAATGGCCCATGCCGAGATATGGTCAACCTCAGACGTAATCGTACCGCTATTTTCAGCAGGAACCAGGAGGTAGCTGTCGTCAGCATACTTTAACAGTCTATTGCGAGGGTGGTGTGGCTTTAGTTTTGATATGGCTGTTGCGAAGTTACCCGGTCCCAGACCTGATCCCTGCACTATGCTGGCGTTGATTTCAATGGCATCTGAGATTGTTCCAAGGAATTTTGTGCAGTGTTGGCGGTTACTGAGAAGGGCTATGATCCAATTGTATATGTTGTCAGGGATGGGTAGTGCAGCGAGCTGCTCTGCCAGATATGCATGCCTCACAGTATCAAACGCCTTTGAGAAGTCCAGGGCTATCAGGTGAACAAAGGGGCTTTCTTGTAGCATTTCAGAGAGTTGATGTGTTATGGATATGAGGGCAGCTGTGGTAGAACCAGTCGGCCGAAAAGCATACTGATCAGAAAACTCCCGGTTACTCTGTGGCTGCGTCATGAAAGAGTAGAAATACCGTCGCACAACATACTTCTCAAGGATGCGGCATAAGATTGAAGTAATGGATATAGGTCGATAGTCTGACTCAGTTTCCGGTCGCTGTACCTTAGGTACAGGTGTAATGTTACTCATCCTCCATTGAGGAGGAACAAACGAGTTGCAAATGGATAGATTACATAGAAATGTGATCGGTTTCGCAAGCATTGAAGCAGCTCTGCTCAGGAGCCATGTGGAGGCATCCCGTCTGGTCCTGTTGCTGTTTTTCCTGCTGCCTCCAGCATTTTGAAGATGCTGAATTCTTCTATGATTTCTTGATCGCATCCACCGACGGTGGCCTTGAGTCGTGGAGGCGTATAATGCTGATCCGTGGATATAGTCCCATAGTGCTGGTTTAGAGTGGATGCCGTGACTCCTCTTGGAGGAGGGGTTGATTTCGCATCAGACCCCCTCAGACGCTTTACCTCCGCCCACATTTCACGTGGACCTCGCTTAGCTTTGTCAAAAGATGTAACATTGTATCGCGTAATGAGATTGTTTATCCTGTTGGATAGTATGGTGCTGGGTTGGGCAACACGCAGTACCCGGTCCCTGCGGACCTTTGAACCGGCCATTGACATGTCTTCTGTGTTAGCATTTTGTACCTGACACTTGGGAACCTTTTAGTCCGGCTCTAAAAGAATGTCTATATGTCTGTACGTCACCCGACATTAAAACATCTGCTTCTTATTTATTAAGAATCCTGTCTCTGGCTTAGTCAATTAGTTTGCTACTCAATCATCAATGTTCCAAGCACCTACATGCGTTAACCGTTCTTCTCAAAGATGAAACTAACAAAATGGAAAAGCAGATGCAGACTAACAGATGACAATCTCTCCCATGAACTTCGGAAGGCCACATCCAACATTTATGCAAACATTCCGGATGTCTGTTATGAGAAAAATTAAATAGCACACCAAGCCAATGGATAGGCTACGATATACAGGGAGACAGTTTTATGTATTTTTAAAACTGATTCAACCTATATTTTCCCTAAATATATTATATTTTGTTATATATATATATATTCTTATTTATTGTAGTGTAGGACGATAGGTTCTAGGATAATTAGGTTTCGATAATAAAAATTATCTTCATTTAATTTAACGCTTATTCTGCAATATTTAATTTGAACAGAATTAATTTTGTCTCATTTGCTGGGGCAAATGAATCTGTCAAAATTAGCCCGTGACTGACATAAGGCTCCTGAGCTGCCCTCTGTTAATAGAAGTGTCCCATGCCTGGTCTAGTGATTAGCGTGTTTGACTACAAGCGAATGGTCAAAGGCTAAAATCCTGGGCAGAAAATGTTTCGAGTTTAAGCTCCAGTTGCGACCCAGTGAACGTCATTTTAAGATGAACAGCATGCTATTGGTTAGAAGATCACTCGGCAAGGAGGAGGATTGGCCACCCACCCTCATATAGGGGCCTATTATGGAGGGTGAAGCCAACATAATTATCATTGCTTTCATAAAACCAATTTTACTTTTTAGGCCCCTACAGCTTCGCTACTTTTCCTCTAAGGTTACATTAAACTATTAATGTTAGGATTCGTCGATCAAACTTAGTTTAGCAGACAAAAGCGTGCAATGTGTAAATCTCACTTGCTGTCGGTGGTATCGTACAGTTTTTACTGAAGAGGTGCACATAGTCCGCAGGGTACAAAGTGGTTGGAGCGTTCGTATAAGTCCAGCACGATTTGTCCACCGCATTCCAGTCGAAAGCTGCGCATGAACTACTGCCTTGACAGAATTTTATGCAATCGCTCAAACTATTAACGTTAGCATTCGTTGCCCCAGACCCATGCTGGTTTTTCACACCCGACCACACATAAGAACAGCTACCCGCTGAAAACAAAACAAAGCAAAACATGTCTAAGGAAGTTCGAAGGGTGCTTCGATTCTGAGAAACAATTCTCTTTCCTAATGAACAGATATCGCTAATTATTTTTGTATAATTACAAATGTAAATCACAAACTTATAATAATAGAGACTCTTCAATGGATTTGTTAATGTAGCGCTTTGCAATGAAAGAATCAATCATCAGAGACGATTACTGTTTTTAAATGAATTGGCTAATTTAATTAACAAATTTCCACCTCTGGTATTCGCATCTTTAAAGTTTGAGTTTCCAGCTTGAACTGTTCCTCTTATATAATTGGTAGAAAGTCCAGCCAGAATTAAAGCATGTACTATCTGGAACCAAAAAGGCGCATTGGTCTCCAGATGTGAAATATTTTCAGCTCCCGTACCCCACTAGAGAGAGAAATGGCGATCTCATGCTAGTAGTAGCTAATCAGACTTTATTAGATGATATTGTAAGAGATGCCTACCTGCGTTGCAGTCGGAGTAGGCTCTGATCAGATGGTAATAATCGACGGATGATGAGACGTTGTTGTAGAGTGAATCAGCTGATTGAGTGTTGAGGGTGCAGATATTATTGCTCCAAGTGAAACCGTAACAGCCACCAGATGCGTAGTTGAGGCATGATGACTCGCAGGCAGACCTCCCGGTGTTTTGTATCGATACTCCGTTAACTGGCATCGCACCAGGAAGTTGGACGAGCGAGTAGGACTTGCATGTCACTTTTAACAGACAGAAAGAAAACATAGCAGGTCAATTAACAGGCAGAAGGAATACATAGCAGGTCAATTAACAGACACAAAGAAAACATAGCAGGTCAATTAACAGACACAAAGAAAACATAGCAGGTCAATTAACAGACACAAAGAAAACATAGCAGGTCAATTAACAGACACAAAGAAAACATAGCAGGTCAATTAACAGACACAAAGAAAACATAGCAGGTCAATTAACAGACACAAAGAACACATAGCAGGTCAGTTTTCTTTCCGGAGGCTTCTTGCTTCTCGATCTCACTCTACCGCAATCCTCGTCATTTTCCCTCTCTCTCTCTCTCTCTCCGTCCGTCTCTCCGGCAACCCTCTCTTCCTCCGTCGCTCAGTCCTTCTCTCTCTCTCTCTCTCTCTCTCTCTCTCTCTCTCTCTCTCTCCCTTTCTGTTTCTTTGTCTCTCTTTTCTCTCTTTGTCATTCTTTCTTTCGTTTTCTTTTCAATCTATTGTCTCTGTCTGCCTCTCTAGCTGTCTCTGTCTTTCTGTCTCTCTCTGGCTCAGTATGCGATAGGGTATCTCACAAATACTGATTTATTTTACGGCGTCGGTCTCTGATTTGTCAGAGACCCTTGTGGTTTTGCCTCATCTACTTCCTCGTTTGTGGAAATTTCCGGTTCACTCTGAAATGTATATCATGCAGACTCGGAAGTAGGACGAGAAGTTCCAGTCACGGCCTGCTGTTCTGAAAAGAAATCTAAATCATGTATGTCTGAGAAACTATTTCTCCCGTGGTTAATTAAATCATCGTTTCAGTTTGGACATTTATAAGATTATCATTAAAAGACATAAAATTGGTACAGACTTCTTTATGTTCTACAAACAAGAGAAAGCAACAGGTGTTCGTAATTTAAAGTAACTTAATAGCAGAACAGACGTAATTTGATATTGCACCATTTGTTAAATGTATCTCGTGTAGTTGCATAATGTCTATGCTCTGGTCATACCATTAGCCGGAAGCTTTGCTGCGTTTAAGACTACCGATTGAGGCCTAGCTAATTACTCGAGCGAATATTGAAGCTTGAGATGGAGTTAGCTTTACCTTGACCAAGCGATGTTTCTATGCATAATCCAATGAAGAGGTAAACTCCACCGAAGATAATTTTCCAGTTTATCGTCATTTTCCAAGTCAATCTGTTTGCTTTCGATTCGCCAACAACTGAAGCATGAAATGAAGTCGAGCCACTGGGTCTTTGTCACGGTTGGCCAGTTTTCCGCTCGACTGATTCAGCCGGCTAACTTTTTCTTACGCCAGGCAATGACTGTGCGCCTCATATCAATAGGTTCTCCCCTCCCCTCGTTCAGACACCCCGCCCTGTTTACCCAATTCAAGGCACGCGCATACGACCAATATGACTTTATACATGGGCGTGATGTACCAGCACCACCCGTTATTAATATAATAAACGCGCTTTCACGAGGTCATTCATGAAAGCAACTTTTCCGTAAAAGACATACAATTGATACAAACTTCTTTTTGTTCTAGAAACAAGAACGTTTCTGTTTTAATGAGCATTTGCTAGGGAACGACAAGAAAATCTCACACAACGCAGGCGAACCCGCGCAGCCGGTGAGTTCCAACCACCTTCGCCAGAGGAGACAAGAAATTTAAATAACTCACACGAATCCGGTGAGTACCCGGTGAGTAACGTAGGCCTCTGCCTCATTTTCAATTTATTCTTCTCAAATGCTTCCGCCACCGTCTTATCACAGGCTCATGTCTCAATTTTCAAATGAAAGATTTAGCACGTAGGCCTACAATAACCTCGAAACCGATTCACCACGTCTACACATTTTCTTTATCGATTTATTCCCATTTTGTAAAAATAGTTTTATTTAACTTAAGCTGAACATGTTAACGACGTGTTATGAAAGTAATTCCTTCGTGACTTAGGATTGGATCACTCCCAAGTAGACTATGGCTCTTTTTACAATCTTCTCACTAATCGCAAAATTGTTGCAAATACCTAGTTAGAGATACGAAGGGACTCAGAACTCTGAGTGTTTAAGTTAAACAAATTGTCGCTTGCTTCAACGTCCGAACTTGTCGTGGGAAGGGAATTATGTTCGTAAAGTCAATGCCAAAAATAAGTCAGTGGTAACTGTACCACTGAAGCAGCCAATTTAAATTAAAAATGCTATAACGGTTTTTAGACAAACGTCGTCTCAATGAGATTAAGTTATTTACTATGAGTACATACATACACACAGAAGCACACCGCTGTCGTTAGCCGCCGAGGTGAAAAATTTTCCAAGCTGATAAACCGCCAAATATTTTCTGATTAGCCGAGAAACTGCCGAGAGTTATTTCACGGCTAGCCGCCGAAAAAAGTTCACCTGAAGAGCACAAAATTTGTTTTGAGAAGATTCAATGATAACCGATAATCCTTAAACCAATCAGCTATAGGTGTTAACTTATGATTAGCAATCATGAACAAATTTTCAATCGATTTATGGGACAAAATATTTTAGTGGCATCAGCGAATAATAATTATTAGGTTAAGTTTGGATGAGACATTCGGTAGGTCATTAATGTAAATTTCAAATGAGAGAGGTACGAGATTTGAGCCCTGAGGGACGCCACATTCTATTGTTTTTAGTATGGACGTGGCACAATTACAACTGACACACTGTAGTCTTTGATCCAGAAATTTTTTAACCATTTAAGTTGTGATCCTCTTACCCCGTAATTTTTAAGTTTCTTTACAAGTATGACATGATCCACAGCATCAAAAGCCTTGGCTAGATCAATGAAGATACCTAAAGAAAATTAATCATTGTCAATTATAGCCAGTGAAATTTTATCTTGGAGATCAGTTAACGGCAGTAGAATGTCCCGATTTAAATCCATGTTGTAAAGGACAGAGGAAATTATTTTTGACAAATAATAGTTATAAAGCCTTGTATACATTAATTTTTCCAAAAGTTTAGCAAAATATGGATTGATCAACATTGACTCCTTCATTGTAAATCCCAACTTAGACACTACCGAAGGAGCTGCATTGTTAGTCAATTTGTAGTTGCATTGAGTTTGAGATCTTCATGTTCATGGGATTCAGCTGGCCTGGCGAAGGTCAGGCCAGCTGCGTTCCATCCTATATTTAGATAGCCATGCATTTCAGTGGCACGTATTTTAGTATCTCTTTGCTCTGCAGCATTATGTATTATGTTTCTCCCTCAGTCCCGGAAAGTCACCAAGAACACCTTGTGCTGAAGAAGCAAGATCAGCTGGGCTTAAGATGATTCAGCTCCTTTTATAGTATATCCTGCCGCTGCCAGCATCCGTCCTGACTAAGAATGCCCGGGCATGCATGAGCCTTGGCATTTCGATTGCACGTTGTGCAACATGCACTGAGTGCATGTCCAAACAGACCTACCTAAACGAAAACGCTTACTGTGGGGCAGCATAGTAGTTGACTTAAAATGAGAGAGGAAATCACAAAAATGGGATTTGAAAAACACGGTACGGTACGTGATAAGTAAATTCGGAGATAATTTTTTTACTGGCAGTCCAAAATCCATCATATCCACCCAAAAGTCTTCAAGAAGGAAAATCTTCGTTGTCTAATGTTATCCGATCTGGAATGTTTTCTTGTTGACGTGCAATATAAATGAATAATTTCCATTACGAACGATAAACAATGACACAACATCTATTAAATCCGGTCATCGCTTGGAGATATAAATTTATGATGCCATTGCGTGGCTTGTAGTGTTTTATCAATTGGTCTCAGTGTATAATCGATTCAGTTGATGTGAACCGGGGGCGCATCAGCTGCTGTGTCTGGGCAGGCATTGCCTGACTGCGACGACAACAGTGCATCAATGACTTAACGATGTTTGGTTGCTGTGGTAGACAATCCACGATGGAATATTCTTATTTCGTGACTGGAAATTGAATACCGCCTTTGTAATTATATACCAGCCAGGTGGCAGGCAATTAAATCGACTGAGTTAGAAGCCATTTGCAACAGGTAAGCTAAACTTGGCTATTCATTGCTTACCTATGACAATGCGTCGCTGAAGTTGAGAAGGACGCCTAGGGAGGATGAATGGTCTAACTTTTTTTAAATAAAGAAAATTCATTATTGTCAATAGCCAGTGAAATTTTATCTTGGAGATCAGTAGAATGTCCCGATTTAAATCCATGTTGTAAGGGGTAGAGGAAATTATTTTGACAAATATAGGCCCTAGTCATAAAGCCTTGTAGGCCTATGCATTAATTTTTCCAAAGGTTTAGCAAAATATGGAATGATCAACATTGACCTCTTCATTGCAAATCCCAACGTAGACACTATTGCACAACCGTTAGCTGAAATATAAATTACTCTTTCTCCACATGCAGGTATATTTCCTCAGGCCTTGAAAATAGCAAAGGTCGTGCCTGTACATAAAAGAGGCGAAAAGGATGATCTAACTAATTATAGGGGTAGCCATCCATATCGTCGCAGATCATGTAGTCGCAGATCATGTAGTCGCTAATTAATTGGTCGCCCTAAATATCGTCGCAGTCTACTGATCGCAATCATATAGTCGTATTGGTCGTAAATCAAGTCGCAGAGGAACTAACAAGGCAGTCTTCGAGGTTATATTTATACAAAGGAGAGAGAGGTGAGCGGGAAGATATACTGGCGATGTGAAATGAGATCGTTTAATGCACGAATGCATAGTACCGGAGACGTGGTTGTGAAACTACCAACAGCACACAAATATCACACACCTTCTTCTGACCGTGTTTCAGCGGCTAAAGTTGTTGGGGTAATTCGTTCGAAAGCTATCGAATGTGAATGTACGGTCAAGAATATTGTACAACAAGCAATCGCAAGCGTTCCTGTTGTGGTTGCACCTACTTTCCCGACGACATCAGCGCTCTCACAAATCATACGAAGGAAACGACGAGCAGCTCGGGATCAAGACGAAGAGGAAGACGATGATGAAACTGAACCGATTATAGTCTCTAGATTTTTATAGAGTTTTTTAACCTCCTTTTACTTAGCTATGTAACCGTGACTTTCAGTTTTTTAATTAGCTTTGCATGATGAGATTTTCTGTTGCACTATAAAAAAACCTGGAATGAACACGACGACTTGCATGCGACGAGTTATATAGCGACGATTTCATTAACGACGAAATAAATTGCGACGACTTGACTACGACGAAATTACTTACGACCTAACGATAGGGAACCATTATAGGCACATATCCATTCTTCCCTACTTCTCAAAATTCTTTGAAAAAATAATGAATGACCGGCTGTACAATTACGTTAACTAATATCATGTAATATCAACTAATATCATATTCCCCTCGGACACTCCCCGTACATGTCCTTGCTAAGTTAGCAGGACAAGATCTCGGATGCAATTGAAAACAACAAATATTCCCTAGAGATTTTCTTCGACTTGGCTAAGGCCTTTGACACTGTCGATCATGGCATCCTACTTATAAATTAAATAACTATGGTATACGCGGCACACAACTTAATTGGTTTGAGAGACGTCTTCAGTGTGTTATCTGTAACGGTTCTCTTTCAGCCTTAATAGACGTAAAATTCGGGGTACCCCAGGGCTCGAATTTGGGTCCTTCTTATTTACATCAACGACCTCCCTAACGTCTTCCCCAGTCTACACTTTATTCTGTTCGCGGACGACACGAACGTATTTTTCACCATCACTTTATAGACACCCTTTTTCGAATAGTGAATGAAGAATTATCCCGAATCGCTGAATTTGCATCCGTCCAAGTTAAAATATTTTATCTGGTGAGGTAGGCCACCCACTACTTACTTCGTCCGGCGAACATGACCTCATAACCCCCTCAGCCTGATGATACGTAAAATATTTATTATTAGGATGTTATTGAACTTTGTTTTTTAGATGCATGTACACCGAAGTGCGACTCGCAATTGGTTAGTAAAGACTATACGTACTTACTTATTTCCCTACGTACTGCGATAATAATTAGCAAGTAGCAGATACTTTTGCATTTGCTGAAATAGGCTATGTTATTGGTTCGTTGTATTATAGCCTATGCTATATTAAGCTTAAGTATTCTCCTCGTAAACTGCAAATTTCTAAAGCGCTACTCTAAAGCTAATCGCAGGGAACCAGCTTATTCACGAGCGCTGCGTCGCGTCAGAAGGGTTGTCTAAAACACGATTCTAAAAAGCCATACGAAAAACTTTTATAGTCAGAAAGTTGTATTATTCATAATTAACAAGAATGTACACATCAGTGATGTTATGCAACCGGTAAAATAAATAATAAATAACGTGCTAAAATTAATAGTCGACGACCCTGCCTTAGAGCAAGAATGCACAACTTCGATCTTCCGTGCAAAGACGATAGGAACTTTGTCTCTAGGGTCCTTTACAAAATAATATATCAACCGAGTCCCCAAAGCAAACAATTAACCAACATTGAATGCTCCTCCATTTTTCTTAAAATTGTACAATGTCTTTATGTCCTAGGTTGCGGTGTGTCAACCTGTTTTTCACAAATTAAACGAAAATACTCATGTACTGTTTTCGGCAAGACAATAATTGTCCAATGTATGTTTCCTCTCTATTTTACAGACTGATCTTGTAGATGTTGACCTAACTATGGCTTGATTTTGTTGCGCCATCGGCTTATGCCTTGTGCATTAGACACCGGCGCAATAGAAGTTATTAATTAGAATCATAATTAAATAACACACAATTACACAATAAAACCCTCAAAAGCGAAAGCGTATAGCAGTCCCACATATGCATTTACAAATCGATAAGGTAGATCATGTTAGAGATTATAGTACAGCGGCAAAGCAAAACAATTGTGCATTTCGTGATACAAGCATGAAATTTGGTACACACATTATACATGGTATTAGGACGAGATATAGATATTGGGCCACGCTGAATTATGTTTCTTTTGGTAATGGCGGCCATTTAAAAAAATGGCCGACCTAATATAGAGATTTTCAATATCTCAGCTTCTAGTTCACTTAGAATCATGATCTTGGTGTCTAAACATACATAATCAAGGGCAAGGATTCCAATAGAACTAATTTCAGCCACATATCTACACGAGATTTGCAGCCAGTGACGTCATTTGGGGCGGGGGCAGTCTGGTGCAAAATATGGAACAATTGCTCATTAACTGATAGAAACATGAAATTTGTTACATAGAATGAACATGTCCTAAGGGAAGATTGTAGGCTACCTATAGGGCCATCGCATGCAGTTTTGCCACTGGCCTCAATGGCAGCCATTTTCCAAAACGGCAGACCGAAAACATGGATTTTTCTATATCTCAGCTTCTAGTTCACTTTGAATCGTGATCCTGGGAGTCTGCCTGAAACTTTCCTTACTAAACTAAAACTGTTCTTTTTGGGCGCGTTGGAGTCGGGAGCGCCTCTGAGTAGTTTCCTTGAAGGGGCGCTATATAAATTCCCGAATGAATGAATGAAACGTATATAAGTAGGGGCAAGAATTCAAATAGAAGAAATTGCAGACACATATCTACAACGAGATTTGCAGCCAAGGACGTCATTTGGGGGTGGGGTGGGCTGTCGCGCTTAAAGAAGCACAAGAACATTCAGAGATAAGAAATATGACAAATCGTTCAGATGCACGGATGTTTAGAGACCAGACTTATGTAGTGGCTGGTTTAGAAAGAATGACGAGGGAGACAGACATACAGACAGAGACACAGAGAGAGATAAACGAAAAATCATGTCATTTGGTTGCTCTGCTATCCAGTGACAAGCCAACACTGATCCGATCAGACATCTGCCTGGTTTTCTTTGGTAGCAGCAGTTAGGTAATCGTGGGTTTGTCGGAAGCAGTACTCAGGTAATCTGGGAGTTCAGTATCCAGGTAATCCGCTGACATCGCATTGCCTCCATTTAACGCAGCGTGGTTCCCACCCAGGCTGCCGTGAATCACTCCCATCGGCAGCATATTATAGTTGTTAGGTATCGCTCTTTCTCTTCGAAGCTTCTTGTTTCTGGTGCATACGGCGACTAAACAGATGATGAGGATGATGACGATGAGAAGGAGGACCAGTCCGATGACCAGACCGACGATGAGAACGATCTGTGTCCACTTCCAGTTGCAGTTGGGGTTGTTCCAAGTGTCGGCAGAGGAACCAGGAGGAGGAGGGGGACTACCAGCGTACTCCAGGCAGCGGTAGTAGTAGATCTTGTCTCCGATTGACACCTGGAAAGGATAGATGGATAAGAAGTCTTCCATTAGAAAGGAAATAAATTAGTATCCCGCTACGAAAATAGAATTGTCTTTTCCTTTTCTCCGTCACTACCTTACCTGTAGTAATGCCAATTCCAAGCCTGGAGAAAGGAGGAGAGCGACTCCAACCATCTTTGTTATGGAAAAGTGTCGTTAAACTGCAACTAAACAATGTTCCCTTCCCTTCTCTTTCATTTACTTCCCTACGTCACTTTTTCCTACGTGAACCTACGTTTCATTTCCTTGTCCTATATCGTACTTCACTTTATCGTCCATTACATTGCTTTGTCTTACTTATTATAACCATACCTTTCTTTATGTTTTTCTACATCATACTTCACCTAATCTTCCATTACATTACTTTGCCTTAGATTAAACTACCATACCTTTCTTTACTTTAAACTCCACCTCTCGCTATCTCTCCACGGGTCTTTCACTCGAAACTGAAAACACTGATTTTTGACAAATCCTATCCTGAATCCAAACTTCTCCCTGCCTACCTCGCCGTCTGAACACCAAACACCATCCACCTTAGCCGCCTGCCTGTCTGCCTGCCTGACTCTCTGGATTTTGACCCCCTGCCTATCGATTTTGTTTTGATTGAGCGCCTGTGAATAAGCTGGTTCCCGCGACTTCGCTTTTGTGTAGAAGTTCCGAGTTTACGATTACGATTACGATTACGATTACCTTGTCCTACATCATACCTTACCTTCTATTCATATATTGTATACCTTAACCTCAGAGTCTAGTACCTTACTCTATCAGTTGCAAGATTTAATGCTGTCTTACGACGATGGTGAATCTCTTATCACAGACGTAGTCGAATTCGTTGTTGTTTTCAGGGGCGGTCTCTGGCGGAGTGCAGGTCAGTTGGTTGTCCGTTAGTTGACTGATCACACAGTTGCCCTTGCCAAGTCGAATCCTGTAGTCTTCCTTGGCACAGCCACGCAACATATGTCTTCCCTGGACAGGAAATGAAATTACTAAATGTCAGATACTAAGCAGTCAACACTGGGTCATTAAGCGGTATTCTATTAAAGTCCTTAGAGTTTAGACCGTTACCGTAGAATTATCTGCCCAACTCAAAAACTGTTCTTGGTGAATGAGCTACTTTTTGGTTGCTGAGTCTACATTTTTGGAGCTCCCAATATACGCCTGTCTCTTGTGTCATTTCGTTCTTAACTTTAAACTAACCCTTTTCAAATTGCTTATCCACCATAGTCTACCTCTTTGTGTTGCGGACTGATCTTCAGGATATTGACCTGATTACGACTTGGTTTAGGCGATGACGGTGACGATGATGATGATGAAGGTTCATATCGTGGACCGTGTGTATGGAATTCTCTGCCGATTCCTTTGACTAATGTGCCAACTTTAGAAATATTTAAAATGAAACTTAAACAGTATCTTATTGAACTGGAATGAATTAACTCTAATGGATGAAGAATTACCACTGGAGACACTATAGTTGCTGCTCGATCAGCTTTTCTACCTAGGCCGACATAGAAAATAAAGGCAATTGGGGCTTCCTGGCAGCGGAGCTCTATTGCTCCTGTATGGATAATCCTTTGACAATAGGAAACTGACTGACTTGTGGTAGACAACGTCGTTGCATATAATAATAATAATATAATATCTTTTCTTTAATAAGCGCCTGACAAACGCACTGCGCTGTACATTTACATGTTATGCAATTTAAATCTTAACTACTAATAGAACAGACAGCTTGCAATACAACGGCGCTAATAGCAGCCTACAAACATAACCGCCCAACGGGGGCTCGAACTCGGTACCTCTCGGTCTCTGTGCCAGATGTTATCCAAAGCGCCACGGGCCCCTCCCCCGTATATATATATACTTGATAATTGGACTGCGGTGAATAAATATTGTTCGAATTGTTGTTGCGAAGCATTTGGTGCTTAGTGTCAATAAAAATAATTATTCTTGTATTGAAAAAATGTTACTGTGTTACCATCAGCTGACCTTAATCGGAATCTCTGTTTCCCCAATGGGATCGAAGTAGATAACCTCGTGTGAGCTCGTAATCTGCGGAGCAGTGAAGAAGTAGAACCTCGAGTCCTGCAGGATTCTGTTCAGGTCGTTCCCTTGAAATCCATCCAGGATGAATCGCAGGTAGATGTTCGCAGTGTCCCTTCCATTCGATCCCGTCAGAGACTGTACACATCCTTCGGGAGTGGAGCGCTTAGTGCGAGGCTTGTATTTGAGGGTGAGGTTGGAAGGAACGGTTGCGCTGTCGAGGATGTCGAGAAAGTCCGGGGGAAGGTCGATCTGGGGCATCTTGCAGACCAACTCTGTTGGATACTCTAGATTCACGACGGCGCTGGTCTCGCATGGCTGAAATCAAACAGTAGTGGCCTTTAATAATTTTAAGGTAGGAGTAGATTCGAGTGTGCCAGTCCAAAGCCTGGATAAAGCATGATGATGCAAATGCTACCGTTCGTAAACTAACTGGGGAAGGACCGATTAATTGGCCGGAAATCGGTTC
>JACEVL010002821.1:0-15715 GCA_020284085.1 Aporrectodea caliginosa
TACTGATTTATTTCTTCAAATTCCATTTATCAGTAACACTACTTTACTCTGTTTTGCCTGTATGCTTATTTGTATGTATGTATGTATGTATGTATGTATGTATGTATGTATGTATGTATGTATGTATGTATGTATGTATGTTTATTTGTGTATGTATGCACTACTGCATCTATGTCTGTTTGTGTGTAGGCCTATGTGTGTCAGTCTGTATGTCTGTCGCTCATTCGAATATTTCCATTTATTCGCTTATTGTCTCTCTTTCTTTTCGCAGAATTATTAATGGAAGAATAATTGGAAGATCCGATCGATGGAACGAAGAATCAATAAATGAAATGAATAAACTTATTAATTAATGACGGAATGAACGTTTGAAGAACGAGACAGAGAACGCATCAATAAGTCAGTGTTTTGATTGATCGCTAGATCGATATCTCAGAGGATAATTGATTGTTGTGCAAGGAAATCGATTGGACGAACAAACGAAACAATGGCTCTGCGGACTAACTGATGTTTGGATGGAAAAAGGGGTGGACTCAGGTCTCAGTAGTTACGAGGGCTTGGGGGAAAGCAGGCCTTATAAAATCACATAGCATGTAGCTTCAAAGTATCCGCTCCTTCTTCTGTTCCAAGAAACTCCTTTTAAGTGCGGAGTTCCTTCCAGCACCGGTTATGTAATTCCAAGTAATTTTTCTATTTATGCCTTAATCCATTTCGTGGAGAGGCTAGGCCTATGTGTCATTTTCATAGAAACTTTTCCCTTTCGATGTGTGAAACCCAGGTTGCATAGCCTAATAGTTAAACACTGCGTTGTTAAAATTGCCCTATTCATAATTTATACAGTAGTTGGCTTTTAATAATATAAATAAGTATACATAGCAACTAATAAGTTGTTTGCTCATTTACCTATTACGCCCTATTATTGAACTATTTACTGACTTGTTCGCCTCCTTGTTTTTCCCAAGGTGGCTATGATATCTTGTCGTTTCAAACTGGCTTCCAGAGGAAAGAAGAACTTTCAACTGTTTAATCTTTGCCAAAATCTATTCAATAAATAAAAATTGAATGGAATGGAATGGAAAATCATGAAGATATTTATTTATGTGATCAGTGATATACGTTTTGGCTTGTTTTGATTATTCACTTAGTTTACGCGACTTTATTTCTCTATCTACTTAGATATTTATCTATTGGCTTCTTTCCTTATATATTAATTTATTGATATTATAACGGATTTTATTTATTTTGTCTTTATTCTGTTGATTTATTTCCTAATTCATTAAAAGCGTCATTAGTTGATTGCAGCCGTCCTCCGCCACATAAATGACCTCGTTACCCGTCGTCCTACGCGCGGGTCCCTTTTCCGATTGTCTCGGGTCGTCCTCAGAGACTGCGCCGAGCGACACGTGCGAATGGTTCCCGTTAAGTTACGCACCGGAACGACAGAATTCCTAAGGAACATGCTAGACAAGGATGGCGCAACATGTAGCCTATAGTCAATTAAAATCATTTCTCCAGAGGGCAGTTTGGTTCAAATCACGATCTCTCTGCAATAGCGTTTCGATAGAAGACCTGTTTCGTCTTCAATTCAATTCAATTCGATTTATTGATCCAAAAGAAACCAACAACAGGAGAAACAAGCAGTAGCATGGCATGGAATGACACGTTTCCATATTACATAATGCTTCAATGCTTCAAAGTCTTAGTCAACATAATGCTATTGTCAGGTTGAGAACAATGGTCTGATGGTCACCTAGAATGGACACAGTAGGAGGTAGACCTAGGTAGTAAGTAGGCACTAGGCAGGTAATAAGGCAGGTCAAGAGTAAAATAGGCAGGTCAAATGACCTACCTATGGTAGCGCCACCACTGCTTCTGCGCTAGTGCTTCCAATCAGATAGCTCTTGTATGTCCATCGGAGTTTCGTTCTTTCCTGGTTTTGGCTTTTGTTTCGTTCATTCACTACATCTGTTCAGATGTCTATTCGTGGAGTAAGGTACATCTTTAGCAGGTGTACATCGTTTGACTTTCTGAAGCCTTTACAGTACTTCCGCAAACAGGTGGTTTCAATGTCATCAGTAATGATACCTGTGGTGATCTCCCTTTTGCAATCGGCTTTGAAATCATCCCAGTTGCCTTTTTTGTAGAGCTACTTGAGTAGGTGCAGTCCTTTTTCGTCACTCTCGCATTGATGGTTATGAGGCATGGCAAGTGATCACTTCCAAAATAGTCAGAAAGGACAGTCCAAGTGTTCTTCTCGGCCAGTGAGATCGATGCTAGGACAAGGAGGTCGTATGGGATTCTATTCTCTCCCGGTGACTTATTTCTTCATGTTTATTTCTTGCTGTTTATTGCGTCGTTTAGTTCCCTTAAGTTGAATTCAGTGTTTTAGCTTCTATTTCGTCTGCGTGAATATCCCTAATTTCAGTATGACTTTCCGTTTCAGTTTCGTTTATATGTTCTAAGAATTCTTTATTATAGTTGGACGTGCTGCTGGTGTCTGGGTAGGTTTGTCGGCACATTTGTGAACATTTCCTAGTAAAAAATGGCCTAAATTATAATCTTGAAACCACACCCGAAATCCCAAACACAGAGAGCCAGGCCATCGAAATAAACACAAGTAGCCTATAAGGCCACCCAAGTTATTAATATCTACATACCCCCATCCGCAGACACCAAAAAACTAGGCCCTATCTATAGGCCAAATTTTCTCCAGCAAGAGAACCGTCATTGTTGGCGACTATAATGCGCGAAATAAAATGTAGATTATCACCAACAACAATAAGAACGAAAATACTCGCGAAAAAATAATAATAGAAAAAATAAAAATGATATTGCTCACATCTTGACGAATCAATCCAGCACTATTTCCATCCCCACCAGGAGATGATCGGATCCGTCACCACCACCAGGGACAATGAGGAAATCATTCTGAAGGAGGAGACGGTCGTGCAACTCTGGAAACTCGGTAGGCTAAAGCAGACTGGCAAATATTCAAGGCGGACAGTCAAGTTACCACAACGGAGGACCTACTGACAGACGATGTAGGCCTAAATGAAAGTACTGAAAACCTAAAAAGAGCCATCATTTCTGTAGCAAACACATCACGAGCGTATTTAGGGGAGGGCTTTTACCGGTTCAAACCCCCCTCCTCAAAATAAGTTTCCGAAAATTTTGTGGATGCTTTTACATGCGAAATACAAGAAAAACTGAACTTTTGCGACCATTTCAATGGAAACCCCGCGAAATCTTAAAACCCCTCCGAAATTTTTTCTGGCTACGCCTATGAAACACATCCCGTAATAACATGGCCAAAATCAAAACATCTAAATAACTACCAGAGGTACAAACGACTAAATGCAGTGGCCAGAAAAAACATTCCAAAACGAAGCAAGAGAGAGCTGAAATGGATATTGCTCACATCTGACCATCCAGTCTAAACTGGGGGTGTCTGGCATAAGGTACCAAGGATGAATGGCGTGGCCTCCAACACCACAATTCCCACCTTCATCTAAAAAAACAACACAGCCGCAACAATACACTCTTTAGCAAAGTTTCAATGACTATCTCGAATAATCTCGATTATTAAGAAGTATCGTTTAGGCTTAAGAGAGGTAGCTAGTACAAGTTATTATAGTAGGCCATTTAAAGGTTAAAGCCAAAACGATGCATTGGTTTTATAATTAATTGGTTCTTCATTAGAGTACTTATATTACTTTATAGAACTACTTATATAAAACGAGGTTTATGATGTCATAACGTAGATCTATATATTCTATCGTAGGCGTAGTTCACAAAATGCAACGAATGGAATTTGAAGTTGAATGTGGTATGTTCGCATAGACGACTGTAACAGTTGACAACGGTATTTGTCCGCCATCTGGGGAATGATTAAACCGCAATCCCTTTCTTTGTTATTCGCTAGAGTTCGCTTGTAGCTGGATGGAAGCATGCAAGTACGTGGAGTCATTAAGATAAGTGGTTATTAATGGCTTTATGCTCAGGAAACACTTTCCCGTGGTCAAATACAGTGGACCACAGTCACCACACACTTTCTACCAGGGGCGTCCATCCTATGGGGGGGAATGAAGCAGAAATCTTCATAGCCTTTTCAGAGGGAAAGAATTTTTTAGTACATTAAACGTCTGTTCAGTTTTTTTCCATCTCAGAAATTAATTGATGTGTTTTTAATTTGATGCGGCTCAGCTGATACGTCAGTGCAGTCAGAAACTGAAACTGATCAGAGAAGATGAACATCCATGTTGTCCCTAGTTACAAAATTACAACGATTTGCAACGACCCACGATGTTTATGCGAACTTTCCGGTTCATCGAGCAAGACGACCGCTTAGGCAACATGACCAGAAAACTGAGAAAGGGATTATATGTAAACTGTGGTGCTCAGTACTGTAGCACAGACCACTATCGTATTGGTGTTTACTATGCAACACTGGATATACGGTTGCTTGTCAAATACAGCTAGGCCCGTTTCCATGATGACATGCTAGGTATTTTTGAAGAAATGGATCATTTTACGCCAAGGAAGAGGACAGGTACCGACAGACAGTGCATGTAACTAACCTGTGTAACTTCTACGACCTATAGACCCACAGATAGTGAAAACCGAGCTCGAGGACGAGAAGTTACGACATGCATAGGCTATCGCGCCGTGCAAGACATTGTGCCTCTTAATGACTTGATTCCAGACGATTGAAAACTAGACCTGATTCACCTAGATGATGCAGGCACAGGCAGCGACGACGATGACGAGCAAAAGACACATCTGTCAACAGAACAGTGGATTGAAAGCTTGTTATGTTAAGCTATTACGTGTAATATGGCAACGTTCAGGATATATCCCACGCTCACCAGCTTGTACAAAATCCTGGTATCCCTTGGGTGACCAGTTGCTCAGCTGAGCGAGTAATGAGTCGCATCCACATAGTGACAAATCGACTGAGTTCAACCACAGTTGATGACTGGTTTGCATCTCTGACAGTATTAACCTGTTAACGAGACACTATCACAAAAACTGGACGAAATTGTTGATCGCTTGGCTACGCACTCTGCTGCTCAGAAGAAGTACATATTGTAATATTAGTACTTACGTTAGTACTGCCTGGCTACTCTGGCGGTATGCATGCCTCTGTCTGTGTACAAGCTTTCAAATGTTATTTTTTTGACAGTACACCAATCGTCTGGGGCGGTCGTGGGGGGCAATCTGATGACAATAGGGGGATGCTTCATAGGCTTAAGGGGATGGACGCCCCTGCTTTCTACAGCACAACAATTATCATAAATGAATCGAAAAATCGATAGGCTATATATACATGAATGTAAAGTTGTGCAAATAATTTGATGTTCGGTGCGTTGCATGGACAATTCAACTCGTTGCACTATGCTTCCCATGGAGTCAACAGTTCTGCGCAATATTGGTCATTGGAAATGACCAAAATAATATGAGTGCTGATGTGAAATGATTTCACTATAAAGTGAACGAGGTGAGCGCTCTAACCATTCAACTCCGCCGCAGCACGTGCATACCCTAGTGCCAGGCAGTCCCAGTCCCAAGCCTGGATGACGAAGGAGGGCAAATCTTTGTTAACACACAGAGTCGTTAAACTGAAACTATACTACTGCTGCTACTCCAACCAATCGGGTACCATGTCTTCAGCTAACCTTGGGAAGTAACCACGAGTGCGAAATATGTCGGTTTCTTCATTTTCTTAGTCTCGGGCTCTCGGCGCATTAGGACAGGACCCAGTCCTCTCTCTTGCCGTCTGATCCTCGCAGTCTGCTCCTCGCAGTCTGCTCTTTCTGACCCGCGTTCGCTAGGTGGAGGCATATTACCACAAGACAATTTCTGACTGAACAGTTGCTTGGATGCCAGCTATCTGTATATGCACGTGTCGATGATGATGAAGATGATGACGATGACGATGGTCCTTGACCTGTCAATCGCGGAAGAGTATTTTTAGTTGAAAGATTATATTATGAGAACGTGCCTTATAAAACACGACATATCTCTGCCCCGTCGTATTCGAGACCTACGTGAGTGCGAGTTGAACTGTTCCCAATGAACTGCAGAACATAGCGATCGTCGACGGGACTTACACGAGACGGGAACACACAGCTCTCGAATGCGTTCGGGGCAACTGTCAATGTTTGTTCCGCGAGAATGCAATTTTCAGTTCAGAATGCCTCGCATCGTATAAGGCTGTGAACGGGAGAGAATTCCTGGAGGTTGGCTACAGTTACAGCGGTACAAATGACGATGAACTGAAGCTATAGTATTATTGGAACCATCTCAGTCTTGAAAGAACAGCACTTTGAGAGTTTTTTAGGTTAATGGCCGCTATCCTAAAATTCAGATGCATACATGTATATGCATACATTGTATTGTATTTGAACACTTGTTATAGCGCTTCTACCAGATTTCCCATTCAGAGGCGCTCCCGTCTACTGCTGTAGTCGGAGTTTCACGCTGAAGCGCATGAGCAATTGCGAGTGAAGGACTTGCCCAGGGTCCATACGCGACGGCTTTGAGGTGGATTCGAACCCGCAACCCTCCAGCTGCAAGGCACCGAACATACCCCCAAACCACCGCGTCCCAGTATATTGTGTTGTGTTGTGTGTTGTATGTACTCCACGTTTATAATGCGACCGAGCCACCCTCAGTAAAGATCCGAGAAATTAATCTCTGATAAACCGACCCGACCGGGAAGCGAACCCGGGGCGCCGGCGCGGAGAGCGGGCACCAACCCACTCGGCCACTCAGGATCCTTACATACATACAATACATGCATAAATTATATTTGATATGTGTATATTGACATGCATATATGCATACATAGGCCTACATGCATTAATGTACACGTATAAAATGGCATACATACATTGACGCACATTGAATTGCATAGTTCATACATGCAAACATACGAATATATACACATATTAACATGCATACATTGACATACATGCATTGATATACAATTATACATGCATTGACATACATGTACATTCATTGACATACATGCATTGACATACATGCATTGACATACATGCATTGACATACATTCATTGACATACATTCATTGACATACATTCACTGACATACATTCATTGACATACATTCATTGACATACATTCATTGACATACATTCATTGACATACATTCATTGACATACATGCATTGACATACATTCATTGACATACATGCATTGACATACATGCATTGACATACATGCATTGACATATATTCATTGACATACATTCATTGACATACATTCATTGACATACATGCATTGACATATATTCATTGACATATATTCATTGACATACATTCATTGACATACATTCATTGACATACATTCATTGACATACATTCATTGACATGCATTCATTGACATACATGCATTGACATACATGCATTGACATACATTCATTGACATATATTCATTGACATACATTCATTGACATACATTCATTGACATGCATTCATTGACATACATGCATTTACATACATTCATTGACATACATTCATTGACATACATTCATTGACATGCATTCATTGACATACATTCATTGACATACATGCATTGACATACAATCATTGACATATATTCATTGACATACATTCATTGACATACATTCATTGACATACACATGCATTGACATACATTCATTGACATACATGCATTGACATACATTCATTGACATACATTCATTGACATACATTCATTGACATGCATTCATTGACATACATTCATTGACATACATGCATTGACATACATTCATTGACATATATTCATTGATATACATTCATTGACATACATTCATTGACATACATGCATTGACATATATTCATTGACATACATTCATTGACATACATTCATTGACATACATGCATTGACATACATTCATTGACATACATGCATAGCAAAGTTCGACCGTACGTACGGAACGTACGCTATTTTTTCTGCTGAAATGCGTACCGTACGCGTACGCTATTTTTGGCTAAATTAATAAATAGCGTACGCTAATTTTTATATTTTTTTATTATAGAATTAACAAGGAATAACAAAATTACAAATTAAAGAATGGAAAACGTTTTAAAACAATTCCGTGAAGAATTGTGTATTTCTATGTCAATTTTGCGGCCAACATCGTGTATTATTCCTCTACAAGGCGCAGCCTGCACTCGCCATGTGCGTTCTTGCCACGCGGCCGTACTAAGTACTACTAACCCATGCAAGAAAAATATGAATCCGTCAGCCTGTTTTATTTCTGTAGATAAAATAATCAAATTATACAAAATAAAAACAAAATAATAATTTACCTCTTCGCTGAAACGGAACTACAAATAAGAACTGTAAAGTGACGTAATAACGACGAGAAAAAAACGACGAGAAAATGAGGAGACAAAATGTGACGTCACGAGAAGCAACTAATATTAAAGGCTGCTCATACGTACGGAATACGAACGTACCGTACGCGTACGCTATTATTTTTAGTAAATTACGTACCGTACGCGTACGCTATTTTCTGCTGTAACGTACGGTCGAACTTTGATGCATAGACATACATGCATTGACATACATGTTTTGACATACATGCATTGTCATACATGCATTGACATACATGTTTTGACATACATGCATTGTCATACATGCATTGACATACATGTTTTGACATACATGCATAGACATACATGCATTGACATACATGTTTTGACATACATGCATTGTCATACATGCATTGACATACATGTTTTGACATACATGCATAGACATACATGCATTGACATACATGTTTTGACATACATGCATTGTCATACATGCATTGACATACATGTTTTGACATACATGCATTGTCATACATGCATTGACATACATGTTTTGACATACATGCATTGACATACATGCATTGACATACATGTTTTGACATGCATGCACATGCATAGACATACATGCATTGACATACATGTTTTGACATACATGCATTGTCATACATGCATTGACGTGCCTATATGAAAATACGCATACCTATAGTCCTATATCGCTGTTATCTGAACACGTGTAAATGCATACGAGGCGTGCGTTAGAAAAAAAAACAATCCAGGTTCCAGTTGATTATATTTTACGATAGAGTCGCTGTAAATGAATACGCATGTATCTTTCTACATTTTACAACCAGTAGTAGTGCATTGTAAACATATGCCTGCATTTGCAATATGTGTGTACATGTATATATGCATGTACAATTGTGTATCTATGACAAAATGTCAATGTATACAGTCACGTTCGTGTGTGTTACGATGCCTTGCTTTCCCTGGCAGTCTGTAGAGAGTCGTTTTGTTTCCAAGTGAGATTGGTTGTTTCTTCGGTTGATGCTGTACGAGATGAGGGTCCTGGGGTGATTGTCTTAGCCCCGTCGTGCCAGCTCCCTCAGCCTCCGTATCAGCCCAGCAATCAAGCCGCATCATCTGGTTCCCTCGCATCATTGACTGCGGAGTCTGAGATTGGACAGCATTGATATACATCAACTGGTTCCCATTAGCAGGACGAGAGGGAAGAGGATAAGACGCTGGCCCTCCACTGGGAAAACACAAGGAAGGAAGGAAGGAAGGAAGGAAGAGAGAGGAGCGTAGAGGAAACGAAGGAAGCAAACGGATCGAAGGATACCAGGAAGGAAGAAAACTAGGAGGAAGGGAAGAAGCCTCAAGAAGGAAGCAAGGAGAGAAGAAGCAGGAAGGAAGGAGAGAAAATGAAAAAGCGAAAAGAAAGGGAAGAGAGTAAACGAAAGGAAAACAGAATTTAAGAAAAAAATTATGAAGATAGTAAGTAAGAGAGTCACGAAAGAAGATAAAGATAAAGGAAATGAGGAAGATAGGAAAATAGAAACGAGCGACAAAGATGGAAGACAAAAGTGAAGAGAATAGTAAAGAATACGAGTAAGGAATAGCGCAAACGTTTGTTAGAATTGAAGGAAGAAAGGAATCCAACAGAAGGAACTGTTCAAATAAATTTTGATAGAAGAATAATCGAGGAATAAAAGGATTTTTGGAGAGAGGGACTCAATTCGTGTTTCGACAGGATCCACCAATGCTAAAGCAATAAAATGAACAAATATATTGCTGTTTTATATAATTATTAAGCGAAAATATTATATTTAGCCTAAACGTGCCCCTATTGTATGTGTGTGAGCTTGTGTTTGCGATTGTGTGTATGCGTATGTAAGTGCATGTGTGTGCTTCCACTCATAAATCTGTATGTTGGGTAGTTGCAGTTTAACGACGCTGTGTCATAACGGGGGGAAGGGGGGCCCGTGGCGCATTGGATAACATCTGGCAAAGAGACCGAGAGGTACCGAGTTCGAGCCCCCGTTGGGCGGATATGCTTTGTGTTTGCAGGCTGTCTGTTCTGTTAGTAGTTAAGATTTGTGTCTTGTGAATTGCATAATTGTGCGGCAAAATAAAGTAATCCCCTGCAGTGTTTGGTTGATATCTCAAGAACGAAGTTGGATTTTTATAAGAAAATTTACACGGCCATTGGTCATTCATATCTACGTACAATTGCCAAATTACATTATATTATCACAACAATTGACTAAGTTATGCTATTTGAACAGAGACAAGCCCACGCTTTATAACGTGCAAATTTTACGGTTGCGTTATTGGTTGTACTGGAACGCGCCACTGCCCTGCTACGTCGGTTCAAAGTTCGTGATACCAAACGCGTGTTCTTCACGGATGAGAAAAACTTCTACCTCAACCCACCTGTCAGCAACCAGAACAACCGCGTGTGGTCAAGAGGAATGAAGGCCGATGTCAGGCCAAGTCGCTTGCTGGTCCAGAGGGAAAAGTTTGCAAAACACATTATGGTGTCTGCTGGGGTCTGCTTTGGGGGTCAAGGTCGGCTCCACTTCATCGACGAGAAAGCGAAAGTTAACGCTCAGTATTACCTTCGTCGACTGCTTCCGCAGCTCATTGAGGCCTGCAACCGGTTGATGCCAGTCGGGTTCATTTTCCAGCAGGACGGCGCTCCAGCCTCCAGCGCACACGGCACGTGTCACGCAGGAGTGGCTGCACGCAAACTGTCCTGAGATCATTGAGAAGGACCAGTGGCCACCAAATTCCCCAGATCTCAACCCCCTTGACTATCACGTGTGGGGAGCCATGCTGGAAAGGTATCACAAACTCCAGCCGAAGCCAAAGACAATCGCCGAGTTGAAAGCCGCTTTGCAGTCAATATGGGACGATATGCCACAGGCGCCGATCAACAAGGCCATCAAGAACTTTACCAAACGGCTGAAGGCATGCGTGCAGGCCAATGGTGGACACTTTGAACACTTAATGTAAAATTGAAAGTGCAATTCGTAAAGCTTTGTTGTAAAAATATTTCAAGTTGTACCATTTATTTTTCTTGTTTCTTTACAAAGTA
This sequence comes from Aporrectodea caliginosa, assembly GCA_020284085.1. NCBI lineage: Eukaryota > Metazoa > Annelida > Clitellata > Crassiclitellata > Lumbricidae > Aporrectodea > Aporrectodea caliginosa. The sequence continues at coordinate 11,438 of JACEVL010002821.1, forward strand.
ACTATTTTTAACCATGTAAAATCGTGGGGGGTGTCGTGTTTGAAATAACATAACTTTGTCATATTTCAAGATTGTTAAATAACATTTGGAAGTTATATGTAGATTTGAACAGACAATATCATTACCAAGTTTTATATAAAAATTCTAAGCGGTTGCTACAGAATTTGCAACACACTGCAGGGGATTACTTTATTTTGCCGCACCCTGTACACTGTAACCGGTTGCGGTTTGTCAACCGGATTGTTGAATAAACGAAAATATATTAAGATGATTACCATCGCCCTCCTCCTCTCTCCAGGTTTGGGCCTGGCACTGCCAGAGTACGAGCAGTGGCGGAGTTAAATCTATAATGCACAAGAAGAAAATCTGTTTGGCAGCTGAGGAAGAACGAAAGCAATAACGGTGGCGGTGTTATTCGCCAGCGGTCGTTAGGAATTCTTAACGATGTTATGAAGTAAATGACTTCAACCGAGAGGTTGGGCTTCGACGTTTAAACCCAGTCGATTAATTGACCTTAAACGACGTCTTATCACGTCGACACTAGATTTGCTTATCACCTGTCATGCCTTCATGTCCAACGACCCATCCGGACGGATTGCCGTACAACTTTATGTAGAGCATATACAGCTAAATGTTATCGTAGCTATACTGAGTTCTGTGTAGACTAGAGGAAGTGGATCGGTGGATTAAGGAGGAAACATTTCGATAAGAGAAAGTAATTGCTTAACTCTGTATCGGAAGATCTTAATTAGAGCATTAACCAGATATATATTTTATGTGGACCTTTATGACCGATCTCATGCGTACATCGTAGGCGCTATTACATAGGTCTATATATACATGGAATATCATAGGTCTGTCTATATTGCCTGCAATGTTAAGCATCTCTGTTATTTATCGAATTCCATCTGCACTTTTAATCATCATCGTCGTCGTCGTCGTCATCATCATCATCATCATCATCATCATCATCATCATCATCATCATCACGTCATCATCATCATCATCATCATCATCATCATCATCATCATCATCATCATCATCATCATCATCATCATCATCATCATCATCACGTCATCATCATCATCTGTTCCTTATACCAGCCATTTAGCGGTGATAGGTACGAGTACATGATGTCAATGGTCCTCGTTCATTTGTCAGGCCTATGTATGTACATGTATGTATGTATAATGTATGTATGTATGTTTGTAAGCATGCATGTGTTTATGAACGTACCTATGTATGCATGTATGTATGTGTGTATGTATATTAATACAAATCAATGACAGTCATATGATACTTTAAAATGACAGTCATATGTTGCTGGCCCTGCAATTTGGAATGAGCTTCCTGTTGATCTACGCCTAATGCATAGAGCCCTTGCGGCCACATTCTTCTCTAACCTCAAGACTGTTCTCTTTAGCCAGGGGTTGAGTCGGGAGCGCTTCTGAGTAGATAATCTTGAATGGGCGCTATATAAATCTCTGAAATGAATGAATGAATGAATAAAAATATAGGTCATGAGTTGTGATTTAAATGCCCTCCAATAGATGGCGCATTCTTCATATGGTCAGGAAGACTGTTCCATATAGTGGGTTCAGGGACAGGAAAGGAACAGTTACCAAACCTCGTAGAAGACCGTCGGACTTCTAGCTGAGTCTTCAACGAGGATCGTGGCCGATATCTGTTTCGGTTGACTGCTGCACGAATGCAGAAGCAGAGTTCAGACTTCTATCTGTTTATTGTACACCAATAATAGCAATCGATATTATAGTCGCTTAAAGAAAAGTAAGTATTCAAAGGTGAGACCAGAAGGGACAATAAGTCCCGCTAACAGGGCAACCTATTTTCTTATACTAGAATTCATGACGGCATTTTCAACAGTGTCAGATGTGTAGTCTGGGGTAAGTTCATTCAGTGCTTTTGTAGGCAATCAAGTACACTTAGCATGTGATTAGCTGAGGAACACCGTACACGCAACCAGTTTACGTAGTAGCCGGCAGACCCGCCTGTAGGTGCTTGCAGTAGTCAACCCTGGAGACTATGAAGCTGTTGACCAAGATGGCAGCGGTTTAGGTTGGAATAGTAGTAGTAACTTCAGTTTAACAATATTGTGTAATAACAAAGATAATTAGCGTCGCCCTCCTCCTTCATCCAGGCTTGGGACTGGCACTGCCAGAGTACGAGCAGTGGCGGATTTAGGTTGGAGTGATTCTGCGGATGGTTTTTGTAAGACGAGGTTTTCATGAGTGGCTGTATGGACGGACGGACGGACGGACGGACGAATGAAATAAACACATACAAGAATACAAAATATCTTTACAAGACACATGCAGACAGACGTGAAGACAGGCAGATGCGCATGTCGGCAAACAGATAGACAGATGAACAGACACAGACACAGACAAGCAGACAGACAGGCATAACTGAGGAGGTTGGTCGTTTTCATGGGTGAATGGAGGAGATGGAGCATTTCCATGTGGATCTGGTTATTCAGCATCGACTGCATTAGTAACGTAAACGTGTAATTACGATGGGTGGGGAGGGCTAAGAGGAGGAGTGGCCGCAGAGGTCGTTCCAGCACTTAAGCTCTCCTCCCTCCACTTATATACGACCCCTCTGACAGACGGCGATGTTGCCATTCCAAACAAACCCTCTCCATCCTTCCCAATCTCCAACACTCCCTTCCTCCTCCCTCTCATCGGGTGGATATTATTCTTGTTGAGATAGGGCTACCCCTGGGCTTTGGTCTCAATCTTTGGTCCCAAGGGAAGCGGTCGAAAACCACGGTCCTACCAACTCCAGTCGGAGACAAACTCCGTAGATAACTGACCGACACCAAAACTAATCAGCGTCGCCTAATTGCCGCTTTCTCCCGAAAGTCTCCCGTGAGAGAAGAAAGACCCTCGTCCCTGTTCGCAACCGCGACCAAAGGTCTCACCCTGACGGACAGTTACGGGGTTTGGTTACGGCTGTTTCGACTATACCCAGCCGAAGAGCAGTTGATGTTTTAATACTTAGAGGGGTCTTTGGAGGTTTAATCGTGGGGTGTTTAACGCGGGGACCATCTGTTGTTGAGTCGTGTCGTCGATGGTTTTATTAGAGGGATTCGACGCCAGGCAAATCGGTTCCGGTGTTGTCAATATCTTAGACCACATGTCACGCTCTTTCATGAACGCAATGAATCACGACTTCGCTGTTTAATATACGTACATCGATATCCAAAGGTTTATTATGAACCGGAATTCAGTTTACAATGCTTCGGTATAAATGCATTCGAGAATGCTGAATTTAAACTAACCCCCTTTAACTTAACTTAAACTTAATTTAACTTACCCCACCACTTTTATTTTTTTGACCAACTTAATCTGACCTGAACCCCAATCTTAACTTAACTTTAAATTTTTAATCTTTTAAATTTTAAACTTAATTAAAACTTACTTAATTTAAACCACAAAGACCCACTTTAAACCGACCCCTTTTTCAACAAAACATGATTTTTTCAATTTAACTGACCCAATTTAATTAATCTTAATTAACTTTTTTAAATTTAATTTATTTTAATCCCTTAACTTTTATTAAACTAATTCTTATTTTCTACCAAATTTAATTTTATTTTTTAACTTTATCTTTTTCTACCACATCTATTTTACCTTAATTTTTTGACCCACCACTACCTACCTACTACCAAATACCTCTTACCAACCCAAAACTAAACTATCTTATCTGATCTTAAACTATCCTTTTAATTTTTCTTTATCTTAACTAACAACTTTCTTTTTTACTACTTTTTTAAAAATCTTAACTTAACTTAATTAATCTTAAACCTTTAAACCTATTTTTTAAAAATTTAATTAAAAATTTAAAAAATTTAATTTAATTAATTAATTAAGGTGAAAAATTATTAATTTATTTAAAAGGGGAATATTAATTTATAATTATATATTAACTTAAAAAATTAATTTTATGTTTTTTGAAAACTTTCTTTTGGGGGGTTTATTTTATTAACACTTACATTGGGGCCACAATACATCATATTAAATATTTTATTTTTAATTATTTATAAATATATCTTGGGGGTAGGTGGTAAATTTAATTTAAATTTTAAGTTTTTTTTTTTTTTTTTTTAGGGGGGAAAGGAGCGACAAGCGAGGCACAGCGAGCGAGCGAGTACTCAAACTATAGAGCCCGTGCGTGGGTTCAATTCTTTTTTTGGGGGGGGGGTTTTTTTTTTTTGGGGGTTCGGGGGGGGTTGGTCCAATAAAAAAAAATGGGGGG
>JACEVL010002822.1:0-16488 GCA_020284085.1 Aporrectodea caliginosa
AAAAAAAAAAAAAAAAAAAACAAAGAAAGGGCAAGGGGGGGGGGCAACCGCCCCGGGCGCAGATTGGGGGCCAAAATTACTTTCATGGTAGGTACACATGCAGTACTATGACAAAAACCCTTTAAAGTCAACGAAAAAAAAAAGGGGCAGTCATCAATCCTTCCCCCCCGGGCGCTGAAACCCTTCGTTACCCCACTGGTTTAACCCGCTGCGGATGACGAGGTCTCGTCATAAATTTTTTCCTTTGGGGGGATGCAGAACCCCCGTCACAAAACAGTTCGCTCAGGGGATATAATATGTTACGTGTACTGGAATACAACGTTATCCGTATTGGAATGATAAAAAGTAATGAATTATATAACTAAGATAATATTCGTTCGGTAGATGGCAGAATTATTTTTTTTATTATGGATTATGAAGTCATTGTGTGATGTCATAGTTACTACATCTATGCTAAAAAAATGTGTTTGTTGTAACATGTTTTATAGAAACTGTGACTAAAATTTAAAAATATTTTACAAATAAAATCTATAAATTTTAATAGATAAAGTTATAATATGAGCAATGAGATGCCAGATTTTCAAGCTGCACAAGTTAAAGATTTGTTGACTTATATTGGTCAAGGGATGAGTTATTTCGAACACCTGTTTTGGGGTGTTTTCTAACACACCTGATCAAAACATAGACCTTGATGAATAGCTTATTCTTTGGAAAGGGCTTGTGCTTTTCGAAGCAATACTTGCCTGCAAAGAGTTCGGCATAAAAATTTCCCTGATAACGAGAAACCAGGCCTAAATTCCGGATATACTTCCTATAGATTTCGGCTTTACATGACGCGTACGGGATTAAAAGGCCCACGCTGGCGAAAGGGTTAAGGAAGTATAGTTAGATTTTGAATCTCTGTAAATATTTGATACAATTTTGTTAATTAAAAAGAACCAAAGAAGTCACCAGAGTATCTTGTAACGTTTTGCGTTTTGTCGCAACAATTATGGAATAAATGAAAATACAAGCTAATGCATTTTAATACCAAAATGGTGATTATTAAACTTTAGACGCATACAAAAAAATCGATATTTTTAAAAGAGCAAAAGAGCCTTTTATGTGGCACATCAATAGAACCTATAGGGATCAACAAAAGAGAAAAGGTGAAAAAACAGCCAAATGGTGATCATTCAGAGATATCATATATATATATATATTATATAATATAAATATATATACATATATATATACAACTAATAAAAACTCTACACCAACCGTGTATACCTGCCTAAAACATCGACAGCCCAACAACCTACCAGACCGCAAAAGCACTGCTGGAGAGAAGCAAACAGAAACTGAGGGACGAAAGTTATTTGAAACGGAACTGAACGGAACTGTATACCAATGAACTTTAAAGACGTCAACGGCCTTTGCAGTTACAGAAGAAGAAACCGAAAAAGAATGCGAAGGAGGAGGAGAAGGAGAAGGAGGAAGGAGAAGGAGAAGGAGAGGAGGAGAAGGAGAAGGAGAGGCGAAGGCAGAGGCGGAGGCGAGGCGAAGAGCGAAGGCGAGCGAAGGCAGAGGAGGGAGAAGGAAGGGAGGGAGGGAGGAGGAGGAGAAGGAGAAGGGGAGGAGAAGGCGAAGGCGAAGGCAGAAGGAGAAATAGAAGGAGAAGGAGGGGAGGAGATGGAGAAGGAGAAGGAGAAGGAGAAGGAGAAGGGAGAAGAAAGAAGGAGAAGGAGAAGGAGAAGAGAAGGAGAAGGAGGAAAGGAGAAGGAGAAGGAGAAGGAGAAGGAGGAGAACAAGGAGGAAGGAGAAGGGGAAGGGGAAGGGGAGGGAGGGAGAAGGAGAGAAGCAGAAGGAGGAAGGAGAAGGAGAAGGAAGAAGAAGGATAAGGAGGACGAGGAGAGGAGGAGGAAGGAGAAGAAGGAGAAGGAGAGAGAGAAAGGAGAGGGAGAGGAAGGGGAGGGGAAAGGGGGAGGGAAAGGGAGGACTCCCGGAGGAGGAGGAGGGAGGAGAAGGAGCATAATAATAATAATTCTTCCTTTATTGAAACAATCCAGTTGACACATCGCAACCAGTACAGTGTACAGTTATGCAATTGAAACAATTCAGAAGAACGCAAATGACAGAAGACATAAATCTTAACTACTAACAGAACAGACAGCCTGCAAACACAAAAGCACGTCCGCCTACGGGTCTCGAACTCGGTACCTCTCGCTCTACGACAGTGTGTTATCCAAAGCGCTATCGGGCCCTCCCAAGGAAGAAGGAAGAGGAAGAGAAGTCCCTTAGGCTATTGCCCTTCGGCAGCCATGGGCCGAAGTGTTAGCGACTTGATTTTCTTAGCCTCGGCATATGAGAGCAGTTGATATGAGATCAATTTCAGCGTTAGTACTTTCAAAAATTGACCTTGAAATAACTTAATTTGCAGCCTCTGTAGTGGTAACCGCATCTACGAGGAAATTTCCCAATTAAGACAATATCGACAATAAACTGTGTCCAGAAACTCAAGAATATACAACAGGCAATGTCCGGATTACATAAAAACTTAAAAAGTCCTAAAAGCACTCCATTAAGAAAAGAAGAATAGCAGTTAGGCTTATTTAAGCTAGCCCTCAGGCAGCCATGGGTATGAAATGATGTTAGCGACTTCATTTTCTTGGCATGTGATGGCGGGCCATGCATGGCCAGTCCTCTCGCTCGCCGTCTCATCCTCCCACCGACGGTGAACATTCAGTGTATTCATTATAGCTGAGTTTGGTAGGGGGTGCAGGTGAAACAAATCTCGAACCAAATTTCTGTCACGACGTGTCTATTGCGCAAGGTATCAACCGATGGCGCACAAAAACCAAGCAAATTAGCATCCAGAAGGCTGCCTCATTAATTTTCTCGCTAAGACAGAACGGCAGCCTATATGCTGTATATATATAAGCATTTTTGAAACGATAAGACTTAAGTTGAGAACGAAATGACATAAGCAACTGAGCAGAACGAACAAATGCAGGGAGAGAGTCCCCAAATCTAGGTCCAGCAGCTCGTTCACCAAGAAATATACTTCTATAGTACTAAGTTTGACCAGAGAAAGATGATCAGATCACCATGAAATGTTGGAATCAGGCCTTATTTTAAATACTACAGTTGGCCAGCATTCAATGTTTTCTAAACTATATCAGCCCCAATTGACATCAATCGTATGTCGTAGTTTTATAAACTCATTAAGGTTAGCTAACGCAGTTTTTAAGCACAGCGTTTAAACATTCATATTAATGTAAAATCACGATTAGGCTTATATATATATATACACGGTGCATGGTTCAATAAAAAGTAAGCCAAACGCTTGGTCGTTCCCATTTGGTCCTCATTGATCCTGGAGTAAAAATTAACGGAGCCTATTATTGCGACGTTCTGCTGTCACATCTTCTACCTGTTATCAGAAATCTAGCCCCAGAAGGCTGTTTTGATTTCAACAGGACAGTGCCCCAACCCACAGAGCCAGAGAAACCATCGAAATGCTAACAAGAGAGACACCAGATTTCATTTCTCCAACATTATGGTCTCCGAACAGTCCAGATCTAAATCCTGTCGACTGTAAAGTGTGGAGCGTTATGCAGGAGCGAGTCTACCAGACAGCAATCCATGATGTAAACAATCTGAAGCAACGTACGCTTGTTGGAAGTGTGGTCTGGTCTGGATCAGAGGATAATCGACGATGCCGTTGCCCAATGGCGCAAGCGCCTCCAGGCTTGCGTGCAAGCAGAAGGAGGACATTTTGAACATCTTCTTTAATTAAATAATCAAACCATACTACTGAGAGTTTCTTCACAAAAATATTAAATACTGTTTCCATGTTAGAAGTACTTATATGAAATACAAAGTTTGGCTTACTTTTCATTGAACCACCGTGTATATATATATATATATATATATATATATATATATATATATAAAGAAAGAGAAAGCGTGAAAAGGCAACAAATGAAAAAACATTCTGTATACCCATGCATATGGACTGAACTATTACAGAACTGTTAATCCACCGATGAAATATGTTATTGTTAAATGGCAAATGTGATAGCCTACACTAACAACTAGAAAATTTGATTCTGTAATTGTTCCTATTTTAACCACCGATATTAGGTAGGCCTATAATAATCAGGCCACCGTGAGATATCGACAAATACTTATAGCCTAATAATGTAATAATTCTCCGTTGTTAGTGTATAATATATGCATGGCAATGTTATTTTATATGAATACGAATTGGTTCACCGAGCAATGCATATAAGTTCTGGATATCGATTTTATATCTTCTGAGGTATGGTAACACGCTCTTCGAATCGCAAACAGGCTTGTGACAACGTTGCTGGTTGTATACTTTCATATAGAACTATCAATTAGATTGCTCAAAATATCGCTGTCAACCATGCCGAGTATACAATGTCATGTCACTCGAATAGTCACAGAAGGGTTTAAAAATCTGCAGGTCGTATAATTATGGGCTATAGTTCATTTGTCGCTCTTAATAATTTATACCGAAGTTTACACTCTTTCATTTGTGTTTCCGAAAATATCAGACGACTACTTATAGCAGAAACCGGTACGACACAACACAATTTTAATATTATAATGTCATCATAACTACATCATTGTAATTGTATTTATTCAGTTGTCAAAGGTCGGAGTCACTCGTTCAGACAAAACAGTCTAAAACATGTAAAAACATGGCTTACGGGCGGTAGGTAAATGGTCAAATCCGGTCCTATTCTTCTTCCTGCTTTTTTGATAATCCAGGTTTTTACATTTCCTCCATTCCTTTTGCGATTATCATTCTGTTCGTATTTACGTGAAATTTCTTCATATTTGGCATACGATTAGTTTTTAGTATTTAATGACATCTTGTGGCCGCCAGGGCCATTGCTGTTGACCTTATTGCTTTGAGTCTTGTTACATCTGATTCGCTGGATTTTGTGCGTTTTTTATTTTATAACATCGGTTGACTGCACTTTAAAGGTGTCTAAAGACAACATACTGTATCAAGTCTTGAACAACATCGTGCAGACTCAAGCTGAAAACTATACACAGAGAGGTACATGGAAGAAGATTCTAAGTGGAACATAGTTCAGCGAAGGAAGGGTCATATAGCATGGAGTATAATATCTTGTTATGCTAAAGGCTGGGATACGTATAGACAAGGCAAGCATGAGCACAGTATGGGCCACATATGCAGAAACATGCCACTTTCTGGGCTTTTCCATCGTTACTTTATATTATGTTTGTTGGATAACCGCTTTTCAAAACACGATTCTTGTAGGCATAATATATTTCCCTATAGGCTACTGGATATAGTTCAGACTTCGAATTTAAAAACTCCGTTAGAAGTGTACAGTTGCAGGGAGCACCATTATCGTTTATAGGCGTATAGCTTGCTAGTAAATGAAACTTAAATTAATATAATTATGTTAATATATAAATATATATATAGTATATTTTAATATATTAATATATATATATATTAGTATATAAATATTTTAGAATAATAAATGTTAATATATTAATATATAAGATTAATATATGTTAGCTCATTGCATAGTTTAATGTGCATAATTGTTAGTGTATGATTATTATTACATCAACGGAGGATGTTGCCATGAGATGTCGCTAAACTGAAGATTAAATCAGTCATATCAAATACAGAGAAGACTTTAGAATATTTTCATATCGACGTCAACGGCCTTCGATGCCACAAGACGTAGTTAACCCTAGGGCTATCAAGCTTTTTTTGTAACACGGACTACCAAGGGGGGGTGGTTACCACCCCCCCCTGGATTTCGTGTTTGGTTTTACATATCATAACTTGTAATATAGCATTGGATTCAGCATTCATTTCTGCACAGAATGGTATATTTAGTTGTACATTATGTGAATGCACCTCGAAATTACATCACTTTTAACAACGGGACCCATTAATTAGCAATATTGTATATTATTGCGTACATTTTGTACTTTTGGATAAACAAATATAAGATTATGTGTGTTTTGAAACTAATCTATGTATAAAGATACACAAAATCATCCCTACACATGTTTATATAGTATAAATGTACATCCATACATATATATCCATACATATATATCGGTTTACGTTATAGGCCTAACGCTGTATTCAGCCATTTTCACACAGATTACGCGTATTATTATTTATTTTGATCACTTCCGGTATTCAAAAGACAAAGATGTAGGTATGCAAATGAAGCCCTTCATTCCCTCTAAAGAATGGTATCTTTGTTTCTCTTCCAGGAAGACAAATGAATACGCTACAGACAAAAACTAAGGGGGGAGTCCTTCCATTCAGCCATTTTTCACGCATGTTACGCGTATTATAATTTATTTTGAGCACTTCCGGTTGTCTCAGGTCAACTCAGTGACCATAGAAATGTAGCCCCACATTCCCTCTATAGAATGGTATAATTTGTGTCTCTTAATATTAAATGACGGATAAGATATAGTCGACGAAAATCTAGGGGTGGTATCCACCCCCCCTACCTCGGGTATATTGGGTATAACTTTTGAACGGTGTGAGATATCATCTCACATTTTACCTCAAAACGTGTGCAAATGAACCCCCTACAGCTACCTAAAAGGTCAAATTTTTATTCCATACGGAAAAAGTTTGAGATGAAAAAAAACCTAAGGGGGTGGCAACCACCCCCCCCCCTGGTAGCCCGAGGGTTAAATTCCTGAATTCCTTTCTAGTTGGAGGTATTGAACCGGTTCTTCTAGGTATCCTTTCGAAGCTAAGGATAACTCACTGGATAAGGTCGCCGTCAGTATAAGAGTTGTTTCTTCTCTCTTCCGTCAGGAGTGTACCAATGATGAGGTTTGAACAAGATTTCTCCATTTCTTTCTTTCTCCAATCAATCAATCAATCAATCAAGCAATCAATCAATCAATCAATCAATCAATCATCTATGATTCCAGTTATTAGGCAAATCATTACAATCGTGTCAACAGCACTTCTCATATTCATTCCTTGCGCTTTTAGTGTACGCTTTTCCTGGAATAGGCCTACTTAGCAGATATAATTTCACGATAATTACCGTATTCCCGTATGTCTTTGTTCACATGTATTGAGACGATTATAACCTTTCCCCAATCCGCTGGGCACCTCTTTTACTGGTATATTTCGTTGCACAACATGTGCGACATTCTACTGAACCGGGAGACCTTATAACCAAATCTTGTTCAACGCTCATCGTCGGCACACTCTCCCATTTACATCATTTCTGCCATGATGCTATCAGAGATGGGCACAGTTAGTTAAATTGCCAATCGATTAGAATTAGAAATTAGCTGCTGAAATTTGCTAATCGATTAGAATCAGAATTAACTGTTGAAATTTGTTAATCGATTAGAATTAGAATTAGTTGCTGAAATTTACTAATTGATTATAATTAGAATTAGCTGCTGATATTTGCTAATCGATTAGAATTGAAATAGGAAAATCTTGAAGCTAATCAATTAGAATTAGAATTAGCTGCCTGTCTAATCGATTAGAATCTAGTCGATTAGTTTCCCATTTCTGGATGCTAATCATGCTATCTTCTCCTGGTGACTTCCTCGTTTCAAGTTTCCTATAGATAGCTGCCTCCACCTTCTCTCTGAATATAAGTCCTTCAAATTTTCTTGACTGCTACTTGCTGGTATAGTTAAGCTACACTGTATATATTGTCCACCGGGTTCCTTTAGTTTCCACCAGCGCTTTCGAGTGGCGATTTAGAAAGTTTGATAACACGATTACGATTTTTAATTTACTAGACACTATAGTGCCTCTTGTGCTACTTCTGTATCTCTAGTTTCTCTCTATTGCGTTTCTGCTCTCCTTGTCTACATGTTCCCATCTTTAGTATAGCAAGCTATTGTGTACTGCTATCCAGGTGCAAAAACCAAACTTTTTGAAAATGAAAAGTTGGTTTTTGGTTTTTGGTTTTATTTTTGTTTTTGTTTTTTATTTTTGTAAAGATATTTCCTATTTCGGATCATAAAACTCATAAAATGGCATAATACCGTTCAAATTAATCAGATGCATATAAATTAAATTAATTAGAACAGTAAAACCGTAGAATGTCATAAAACGAAGTTAACAGAGACCATACAAAAATTGCCAAGGGACTTGAAGAGACGACATTTTTGGCATTTATAATTTTGAAATTTGTAAAAAACCAAAAAACCAAAATTTGTAGATTTTTTTGTTTTTGTTTTTTAAAAAACCAAATGAACCAAAAACAAAAAAACCAGCCTTTAACAGCCCTGCTGCTATCTAATAATTCCTTCGTTGAGCTTTTTCACGTCGAATCTTCTTCCATGTTCTTCTCTGTCGGTAGCTGTCAGCTTGATTCAGATGTTGCTTAACTTGGTAAAAGCATGGGGTCTTTAGACACCTTTAAAATGCAATCAACCGATGTTATATAAAACACACCTACGTCAAATCCAGCGAATCCTACAAACATGCAGGTATGAGTGAAAATTACGTGAACGTCAAAGGCTATGGCGGCCACAAGGTGTCGTTAAACAATGAAAATAAACCGTCTTCCAAATGTAAAGAAATTTAACATTAATATGAAAAGAATGATAATTGCAGAAAGAATAGAAAAGAAAACAGTTGAGAGTATCCAAAAATAAGAAGAACAATAGGCTACACAAGACTGGATGTTTTTGCCGCAATTAATTCTGATTCTAATCGATTAGCAAATTTCAGCATTTGCCTTCTGAAGTTTTGACTTTAACTATAATGAGTATAATTATATTTATTTACTGTCATCTCGATCGCAATTTACTGTTCAGTTTTACGTTAATTTTTCAATATTTATTGTAACGTGTCGGCCCCTTTCCAAATCGTAACCCTCGCTCGGGTCATCGGCCAGCCCACGCCGCTGTGTCGGAGCCTTCAGATAGGTCCCATCCCAGGAGTTAGGTAAGCCTCTATATTCCCTTGTAATTGACCTTTCTGGGTTCTTATCTATATTTGGTACCAAGATTCCTTCGGGTTCTTCTATATTTGGCAAGATGCGCGAGTGTATGTCCACGGCTCCTGAGCTAGGAGCAACCATCCCCCGCTGGGATAATTTTGGGTGCGTTGTGGCCCCGAGCACAGTCTTGTGCTTACTTACTTGTGTATCTATTTTTAGATCTGCATGTGAAGGGAGCTGTCTGCCATCCAAGACTGGGCTTCGAACTCTTTCCTCACTTCTGCGGTCTGGGAACTTATCACTACTCTCACTGATCAAGTCACGAAGAGAATCTCCATATTTGATTAGATATTTGCGTTTTAATTCAGGATTATTAACAATTATGTCTAACAATTCGTCAGAGTTGCGATGCATTGCAAGATCAGATGTAGCCATTTAAGACTGTTAAATTAAACAAATCAAGTTCACAGTTCGTGAGAATAAATCAAAAGAATGTCCACAAATACTACTTGTCTGTTTTCTTACTTATTTTTAAGTAATTCACAGTTAAATCTAGCTATCGACGGTTTCTTTGATAAAACTGAGCGTTACTTATCGCCAGTAATTTTCCTTACTTAAACTATGCACATTATACTAGAACAGCTCTACCAGAATATATTGGAGGTTTCTAGCACTGAACCGGGCTAAAACCGTATCGTAAAGAATCGAAATCTTATACTCCCTGTATCATTTGAAAACTCCCTTTTCCAGAAATTTTATCAATATCTCCAAAATTTCCGTAGGCGCACAACCCAAAATGGCCGCCTCGAACAATCAATTCGGAGCCCAAATTTGATCCGAAGATTTCAACAAGAATAACTTGGCATCCGTCCGTAAATGGTTTCCCTGCTTCATCCACGGTCACGTCGGCGTGTGAAGTAACCCTTATTTTCGGCCATTTACCAGTTTAACCACAATAAAACTGCTTTTTATCACCGCTCTCATCGACATGTGACGCCTCTCCTTCACCAGCGAGCACAGAGAGAGTTATCTTTTCCGGAAGTAAGGCTATTTTTAGAAATCAAAGGTATCCTCTGCCATCAGACCTTATGTAGCGCATTTCTAACAAACCTGTGCCCACAAGTTCGGCACACTACCCCTTCCTCACTCAAAATTTCTACCGAAGGGAGAAATTTCGGTAACCGTGCTGGTAACCTCCATGTTTACATAGTACATGTTGCTAAAAGACATTGTTACCATAACATCCAGAGTTATACTCAACCAGACATTAAAACAATTAGTGAACAACCTTACTCTACCTTATCCAACACAGTAACTGTACAGAGCAAGGATAAGTTTTCATCGGTAAATGAGATGCAAACAATCTTGGCAGATATCTTATAGACAGTAGAATAAAACAAATGCTTATCCAGTTTCAACCTTCACCTTTCCATGTAACATTAGTACAATAATTACAGTAGGTGTATAAAGCATCATAAGCATCAACCACAAAAACATTCAGTTAAACATACATGATTCCCAAAGATCTGTTATTCTATTCTCTAAACCTAACGGGACGTATAATCTCGCGTTTTGCGCTCGTGTTCGGTAGCACGATACGCTGACATTACGAGAGGAAGAAGCGAATCCCAATTCCGTTGATTTTGGGACACAACCTCCCCCACTGTCGAAGTCAGGGTACTGTGAAATCTTGCATCCAATTCATGAAGAGAAAATGCAGCAGACCGTTCTAAGATTACTGAGCGTATTCTGGCTTTGTCTTCAGGCGACACATCTTTGGCTATCTGTTCCCATAGCGGTGCAAGTACATTTTCTGGTTTAACGTCTGCTTGTGACGCTGAACCTTCTTTGACAGCTGAACAACTTGCTTCTCGTTCAGTTGAACATTGATCTGACCAGAGCATGACATCTTCGGTCGACCACTGTAGACCTTTCTTAACTCGTATTGGCTGCTTCGTTGGATTCATCACTCGAACAGCAATATCCAAAGCCCGATCAGGCAACAAAGTACCTGCCAGCATCAAACCTGACTCGAGAACTTGCGGAACCGTCGCCCATGGTTGAAATTTGGCAGAAAGGTTTGGTAACACTGCGTAAGTTTCCAAGTCCATCTCTGACATTGCAGGAACCAGTACATCAGCAGCAACAGCAATCCGACGACATCGATTAGCCAGTCCAGTAGTACTTCCGAACAATGGTAGGATATGATCTTGAATCTTTATCCAATGTTCTGCAAAGTTCCAAGTTGCGGCATGTTGTTCGAGCCATTTCAAACCAAAGATTAATTCTGACAACTGTTCTGTAACCAGGCAAGGAACTGTGAATTGAAATCCTTCCACCTCGCAATGAAGATTGACTTCGCCAAGTACTTTTATCTCCGTTCCGTTCGCGGCACGAAGAACTTGTTGCGATGGAACAAGGTCCTTGCGATTAATAAGCGTGGCTGGGGCCAAACTCATCTCACTGCCCGTATCGATTAATGCCGACAAAGACAATCCATTGATTTGGACCGGTAGGTAGGCATTGGTACTGCCTTCCACATAGCGTACGTTGGATGGATCTGGCCCAACATCAGTCTGTGTTACACCGGTGTGCGTTTCTTCCCCATCGTCACGATGTTGTGGACACCGACGAGCTATATGTCCGAGACCATTACAGTTGTAGCATCGGATCGATACCCGGTTACGGTTTCGATCACCTCTCCCACGTGTGTTTACAGGCTGAGCATCTGTAAGAAGTTCACGTCCAGTTTCTAAACCAGTCTCTTCCCGTTCTCTTCGATTGAAAGGTCGAGTCGTGGGACGATTTTCATTAATGCCCAATGTTCTTTCCAATTGATCAATCCGACGTCGTTGAGGTTCCAACTCGTCTCTCAACAGTCGACGAATTATGTCTTTGGACAACGGTTCTTCTTGTATGGCTTTTATTCTACCATAACGACGATCAGGAGTTTCTTCAGTGTCATTGTCTGCTTTCTGGTAACATTCTAGTCTTAACGCCAACTTGTACGCGTCATCCAAAGTAGACGGTTCACGTTCTCTGACTTTACGTGCGAGAACCCTGTCTCTTAACGAGTCCACAAAGGCTCGTATGGCGATTGTCTCTCGATGATCTGAATGAGGTCCTGGATAAGCCATCGTGAGAAGCCTTCGAATGTCTTGGACCAGATTACTTAGATCCTCACCGTCTCTTTGTTTTCTTGCAGACAATTGAGCTTGGTATAAACTGGCTTGATTCTGGCTTCCATACCTGGCTCTTAAGATTTTGATCAGCTCTGACCATGAAGATATGTCACTGGTTTCACACTCCCACAAAATTTGACTTGCCGGTTCAACAAGTGCACACATGAGTTGGTTTAATTTCTCCTCATCTGTCCATTGGTTATGTTGGGAGCAAATTTCAAAACGTCGAACGAACGCTTCGATCGGAGTTCGTCCACTGAACTGACCAACTTTGATCCACTGACGTGTCTTTTCAGCACTGGGTTTGTTTACCACTGACTTTTCTTTCTTGTCAGCAAAGGTTTCCGAAGAATCAGAACTGGACGGAGTGAACGGAGGAAGTCCATTTCCAGACAATACAGGTTTCTTTTCTGAAGTCGTCTCTTCGTTCACCAAAGTACTGTTCTTGTCATCAGACAGCATCTTGGTCTTTTGCGGTTGCAATGTTTCACCAATTGACATTGTTTGCAATTCTTCACGAAGCAGTTGACGCAAGACAGAACGTAGGTTTCCATCTTCTGGTTCTTTCTTTCCTTGTGATTCTTGACAATGACCTTTGAATTCTGCAGAAGACAACACTGTTTTGTACAACTGAGATTCATCCACAAACCCAGACAACAAGGTTGTGTTTTGAATCACAGCCGTTCGATTACAGTCACTGTTTTTCTGACGTGTTACATCACGATCCAACTGTTCATTAGTCATCGGAACATTGCGACTACTGACAAAAGTCGGAGCCCGAGATTGAAAATCTGTTACCATTTGTCCAGCTTCCGAGAGAAGATACGACGGCACAGTTGTCGTTCTAACGTGACCATCCCTGCACATGGTTGTTACCGTTGAATCAACGTTCTCTGCTTCTGACAACATTGTACATGGCATGTTCTTATTTGACCAGGTGGAAAACATTTCTGGGCGTGAAGAAGTTACGGTCGGCAACAGAACAGTAGGCATCCTTCGATCAGCATGGTAAGTATGAAGATTGGATGACACGTAGATGGGTTCTGTTGTGAAAGGTGTAACACCAACAGCAGATTTTTCTCTTTCAAAATTCATTCTGTTCTTTTCAGACTGTGAAGAGCAAGTGATGGGGAAGGTTGTGTCCCAACGACTTGTTACATCACCGGATCCGGGATCCGCTTCTAGGTCGCCAGCGACGAAGGGATTACGACGTGAAGATGACGTTCCCGTCGCTAGGACCTGATCGTCCATATGACACATTGTGTCAATGGTAGTATCTTGTTCCATATCTGCAACTAAACAATTCAGGTTAGAGCGGAGCTGTTCTACACATTCTAACAGTTGTAAGTAATTTTTGTTAGTTTTCTGTGTTTCATAACGTTTCATCTTTTGATTCGTACTCCTACTCTCAAATTGTTCATTATCTCTTTCGAAATTTATTTGTTTTCTGACCTTATCTTGACCTAGATATTCAGAATCACAAAAGCGGTCAGTTACAAGCGGTGTTTCGTAGTCATTTTTACGTCCAACCCTTGAATTAAGCTTACTTTGACCTGGGACTCCAACAAATGGATTAAAATCACTGGACCTATCTGACCTATTTAAAACCCCACTTATGCTGGTGCCAATTTGTGACGTGGCTGGTACCAATTGTAACGTGTCGGCCCCTTTCCAAATCGTAACCCTCCCTCGGGTCATCGGCCAGCCCACGCCGCTGTGTCGGAGCCTTCAGATAGGTCCCATCCCAGGAGTTAGGTAAGCCTCTATATTCCCTTGTAACCTCTTGTGACCTTTCTGCCCTCTTATCAATCTGCCCTATCCCTACCAATAGGGTGGCTACCTCTAGGTCAGTAATTCCTTCGGGTTCTTCTATATTTGGTACCAAGATGCGCGAGTGTATGTCCACGGCTCCTGAGTTAAGAGCAACCATCCCCCGCTGGGATAATTTTGGGTGCGTTGTGGCCCCGAGCACAGTCTTGTGCTTACTTACTTGTGTATCTATTTTTAGATCTGCATGTGAAGGGAGCTGTCGGCCATCCAAGACTGGGTTTCGAACTCCTTCCTCACTTCTGCGGTCTGGGAGCTCAACACTACTCTCACTGATCAAGTCAAGAAGAGAATCTCCATATTTGATTAGATATTTGCGTTTTAATTCAGGATTATTAACAATTATGTCTAACAATTCGTCAGAGTTGCGATGCATTGCAAGATCAGATGTAGCCATTTAAGACTGTTAAATTAAACAAATCAAGTTCACAGTTCGTGAGAATAAATCAAAAGAATGTCCACAAATACTACTTGTCTGTTTTCTTACTTATTTTTAAGTATTTCACAGTTAAATCTAGCTATCGACGGTTTCTTTGATAAAACTGAGCGTTACTTATCGCCAGTAATTTTCCTTACTTAAACTATGCACATTTTAATAGAACAGCTCTACCAGAATATATTGGAGGTTTCTAGCACTGAACCGGGCTAAAACCGTATCGTAAAGAATCGAAATCTTATACTCCCTGTATCATTTGAAAACTCCCTTTTCCAGAAATTTTATCAATATCTCCAAAATTTCCGTAGGCGCACAACCCAAAATGGCCGCCTCGAACAATCAATTCGGAGCCCAAATTTGATCCGAAGATTTCAACAAGAATAACTTGACATCCGTCCGAAAATGGTTTCCCTGCTTCATCCACGGTCACGTCGGCGTGTGAAGTAACCCTTATTTTCGGCCATTTACCAGTTTAACCACAATAAAACTGCATTTTATCACCGCTCTCATCGACATGTGACACCTCTCCTTCACCAGCGAGCACAGAGAGAGTTATCTTTTCCGGAAGTAAGGCTATTTTTAGAAATCAAAGGTATCCTCTGCCATCAGACCTTATGTAGCGCATTTCTAACAAACCTGTGCCCACAAGTTCGGCACACAACAATACCAGAGAAATAATGAATTGGAAAACGTAGGCCTACAGATAGCGAACTGACTGAAAATATCGTCGAGAAAGACTGAAAAGTTACGAAGAGAATTTAAAACAAACAGTACTCTATAAGATAATTATCCTCTTAGCAGTCGCCAAAGGGGGTTGATACTGTATATAAAATTATCATGAGTTGGGGCGACTCTCAAGGTCGTTGTCACTACCAGAAGTCTTCCAACCTTTCCATAGCGATGATGTTAAACCTTGGAGCTAATAAACTCAGAAATACAAATAAAACAACGGAACAAGGTTGACCCTCAACGGCGCTGAGACCCACAAGATGTCGTTAAACACTGTATAAAACAACGCTGCCCTTAAACACCTTTAAAAGTGGGTGAAAAGAAATTACATAATCATCTCGCACCAGTTTTTGGTATTGATTAAGCATAGTTTTTCTTTCTTTTACCAGAGTTTAACGACATCCTATGACAACAATGGTCAATTACTCTAAAACTATACTTATAGGAAATCCATAATGATAATAATGGCTGTATTATGTCACACAACGGGTGAAAATTGTTCAAAGTAAATTCTACCGACCGACGTCAACGACCATTGTTGACGTCATGGGCGTCCGAAGGAATTTTTTTGGTGGGGGCAACAAATATTTTAAGGGGCAAAGTTTTGAATTATTGGCACGGGAACTATAATGAGGGTGCCGAAAGCAACCTATCACGTCACCCTCACCGATCGCTCCCGATCCTGGTGTGGATTCCAACAGTCCCCATCAGCGCTTTGGAAGCATTTTGACATGATTTGGAGCCTGTTGTTAGCGTTCTGCGATCCGTTTTCAGCAAAGACCTTACATATAAAAGGCTAGACTGGCGGTGTTAAGCCATTGGCTTCCGCAGTTGTGGTACAGCGGCCTGCTATGCATCTGTCACGTGACGCTAGGCAACTCTGCGTGAATCACTTTAGTCGTAGGCCTAATCGTAAACTCTAAAGCGCCCACAAATTTAATAAATACTTAATTATAATGAGCAGGCAATGTAACTATGCTGTTCTAGCATAGTTACATTACAGGCATAGTTACATTAAATCAACGAAACTTAAAATTTAATAATGACAACAATCGAACTGAAGACTGTGTTGAGTCATTTATTACAAGTAGCTTACAAGTACCCCACAAAAACGACACAAACTATTGCAAAGTTGGATCAAGTTCAAAGAGATGGTTATTCGTAGTTCTAGGATGAGATTGTCACCTCCTCTATCAATACCGGGTATGGATGGGGGAGGTGACAAATAATAGAATCAATTAAGATCGAATTAAACGTAGGCTATATTATGACAACCTCCATGTGTTATATTATGAGATCCTTGCTTCTGTTACCGTCTCTTATAACAACACCTACCAATGCAAACTTGTACGCCCAGCAG